>OZ038513.1:74041680-74136680 GCA_964036315.1 Acanthosepion esculentum | reverse complement strand
TGTAGAAATATAGTCTTAAGATGTGCTATATTTATGGGATAAAGTTATCAATATGAGAGAAGATCGTGTGTAAATATAAAAGTGAACATAGAAGTCAACAATTAGGCCTGACAATTGTATCTAGCATGAAACAGACTATCGCCTCTAAGTGTTGACTTCTATGTTCACTTATATATATATATATATATATATATATATATATATATATATATATATACTTACTCTAAATTAATATTAATTTTTTATTTATTTTTATTCCTCTATTGATTACGGACTTTTTTTCTGTCCTTTTTTCTGATATTTGCATTTTTTTAAAACTCTGTTAATGACGCACATCCTTTCAAGAGTAGACTTTCAATACGCAATCGTCACGTGTTTGCGCATGCTCACACGCACGCTCAAAAATGCATTATTTCTAATGTAAATGTTTTCATTGTTGTTTATATATATATATATATATATATATATATATATATATATATATATATATATATATATATATGTATGTATGTGTGTGTGTGTGTGTGTGTGTGTGTGTGTGTAATTTAAATAAAAACAGACCACTTTAAGGTTCCATGTAATAAAGTATTTCGCCACAGCCCTTTTAAAGGACTACGGATCATCAGACTTTACTTCCAAAGGTTGAAACGAAAAATGGGAGTAAAGTCTGATGATCCGCAGTCCTTTATATATATATATATATATATATATAAAAACTAAATAAACTAATTGCTGAGCATCCGATTTTACAACACATACCATACCTGAATAACTATTTAATATAAACAGACTCCACGAAAATCTCATTATGTTCACTACGCCCATCCCACTTCGGCTGACAACCACATCGCTAACCTATCTAAATATACTCTCACCCAAGGAGAAACCTCTTTATTAAATAAAGGATTATCATTCTGCCCCTCACAACCACTAAAACCTCTAAACCTCTGCTATGATATGGAAAAATACATTGGTAGACTGAGACTAAAAGAATATTTCTCAGACAACAAATCTACTTCTAATACAGACAACACCGCTAACCAATCATGCTCCAAACTTCCTCCTACGAAGAATAACACTCTATGGACTCCACCAATCGGACGTAGTCAACACTTGGACCAATATGCAATCAAAGCCAGACAACACATGGATAACTTCTGAAAAAACAAAGGACACCAGATAAAAAAATACAACTTATCCAAAATAGAACACCAAGCCATCTATACTTTTAAAAACAACCAAGACATAATTATCGTACCAGCCGACAAGGGCGGAGCTATAACCATCTTAGACACTAAAAACTATATAAAAGAAGCAGAATCACAACTTCAAAATAACAGATTCTATGTACCCTTACCTCTAGACCCATCTAGCAAATTCAAAACAGAATTATCATCTCTCACTCAGAACCTGAACCACAACGTAAGAAATACCATAAAATCTCTTATTCCTGAGAACCCTAAAACAGTAACATTCTATACTATCCCAAAACTACATAAACTCCCCAAAATCATTTCAGAAAAACACTCTAACACCTTTTCATCCAACCAACATCAAATTACACAATCAAATAATGAAGAGAACATCTACGAAGTTTCAAAATACCTTAAAATCATACCACCTGGTAGACCCATAATATCAGGCATAGGTACACTCACAGAACTTATATCTGGGTACATAGACAATATCCTAAAACTTTTACTGCCTGTCATACCTAGTTATATTAGAGGTACTACTGACTTTCTCAGCAAATTACAAAACATTAACTCAGTCCACCAGGATACAATCCTAGTAACGATGGATGTTTCGTCCCTTTACACGAACATTCCACATGCTGAAGGAGTATCAGCTTGCTATGAGTTCCTTAGTAAATATTACCCAACAACCAAATTACAGATATATGTCAATTAATAAATTTCATTCTAACACATAATAATTTTCAATTCAACAACAAACACTATTTACAGATTAATGGCACAGCAATGGGCACGAAAATGGCACCTAGCTATGCTAATATCCTTATGGAACTTCTAGAAATGAAGATACGAGAAAATTCAGAATTTAAACCATTACATTATTTTAGATATATTGATGACATTTTCTTATTATGGACTCATGGATCAGGAAAAAAAATGTTTTACTTTCAGCAACAACTTCCACGCTACAATTAAATTTACCATGGAGCATTCATACACATCCGTCCCTTTCTTAGACGTTGTGATAAAATTAAACAAACATACACTTTCTACCAGTCTATACAACAAACCCACTACCCAGCATAAATTCCTACACTTCAACAGCTGTCATCCTCTTAAATTAAAAAAAATCTATCGTATACAGCTCATTTCTAAGAAACAAACGCATATGCTCAGACCATCTCGATTTTCTACACAACATTAATAACTTAACAAAACAATTCCTAAAATGTAAATACCCAATAAATATAATAAAAGAAGCACTAAATAAAACTATCCATATAAATCGTAACACACTTCTCACATACAAGAAAAGTGAAAACAACAATCGGATTCCCATGGTTTTTAACCACAATCAATATTCCCACACACTTATTCACAATTTAAAAAATGATTACAAGAACATCCAGTTAAACAAAAAAATCAAAGACATTAATGCAAAGAAACAATCACCTAACCTATCAGCTATCCTCACTTTTACCAAATATCTAAATAATACAAACCAATCAGGAAATTACAAATCTAACAAAACTCGTTGTCTAGTTTGCAAACACTTAATAACCGATAGTGTATTTTCTGTACCCAACACCAATATCAAAATACACCCACCTCGCCTCACCTGTGATAGCCATAACATAATCTACTATTTATTCTGCACAATATGTCCCAATAGTGGATATATTGGTGAATCTGGAAATAATTTTAGATTTCACTTCAACAATCATAAACTAACCATACGTCAAAACAATCCTTATTCCCCCATAGCTGAACACTTTAATCAATCAAGACACTCATTAGACAACTGTAAATGTTTATTGATAGATTCCGATTTTAGTTCCACATACACACTCACAAAAAAAAAAAAAATTCTGGATTTTAAAATTAAACACATATAAACTAGAGTTAAACAAAGACTTGGGAATTTTAAATCTGTATAAATATTTCAATAGTTAAAAATTTGTTTTTTAAGATATAGTTAAAAAAAACCCTTTTTAAACAACATCTAAAATATTATCGTTAGATTTACGTTAGAAATATTCAAACACAGTTGCATTCACATCACGTGACGTCCGCGTCTCGCGACGGACGCTACTTGTAAACAAACTTTTGAATACCGTTATTTAATTTATTTCTGACGAAAGATCGGGGCAGATCTGAAATATCAAATATATATATATATATATATATATATAAAATATAAATAAATACTTTCACAAAAAATAATCAATTTTTTTTAATTTGCAACTTTTCAGTTGTTCTCTCCATATTATATACATATTAAGAAAGTATACGTGGCTTCTCATTATGCTATATATATATATATATATATATATATATATATATATATATATATATATATATATATATATATATTATATATATATATATATATATATATAATTATATATATATATATACGCGTATATTATATTTCAAATATATATACGCGTATATTATATTTCAAATATAAATTATTTATTTAATTGTATAATTTAAATTTAATTTTAGTTACATTATATGATTCTCTTATTTATATATATCACAATCACACACACACTAACACACACAGACACTAACACACACAATATTAGTTTCTTCCGTGGCCTCGTTGCGTTGTAGATTCTCCACTACCGGACTATCAAATCCTTAAAATCTAGGTGATGTATATATATATATATATATATATATATATATATATATATATATATATATAGTTGCCTGACGATTGCATCTAGCATGAAACAGACTGTCGTCTATAAGTGTTGACTTCTATGTTCACTTTTATATTTACACACGCTCTATCTTTTATATATATATATATATATCGCTAAACCATATAATGGTTATATAGTGATTATTTATTATAAATTGTCAGGATTATGTCAGTAAAATGGAAACAATTTTACATGATTCCTCAAGATTTAAGAAGATAGGCTCTGCAAGTACTTTTGATAAAACCGATAAAATAGAAGCGAAGATACAAAGGTCGTTACTTTCTGTTTTTAAAAGTAACTTAATTTCCCCACCCACACAAATATATAACCGTATCAAGCCTGCTGGGGCCCAAATGCCAAGATTGTACGGTTTACCCAAAGTTCATAAAATTAATGTGCCTCTTTGGCCTTTCCTATAGATGATAGGATCTATACAACATGAAATGGCTAAATGGTTGGCAGAAATAATCCAATGTTTCCAATTCCTTCTCTGTATTTCTGTCTTTTTCAAGTTTTCTAATTTTATCGGAAATTTTGAAATTTTTGAAATAACACGCTTTTATCGTCGTTTGACATTGTAAGCTTGTATACAAACACGCTCGTTCAAAACACTTTGCATATTTGGACTGATGCTCTCTGTACGGTTCACCTGGGTCTTGCATTAATTCCAGAAGATCTGTTTTTGGAGTCCATGCACATTGCAACAGAGGGGGTTGATGACAATATGTACGCCCAAATCTATGGGATTTTTATGGGCAATGCCATTGGCACGGTTTTATCCAACATTTTTGGAGGTTATTAGAGCCTTCTTTCTGAAAAAAAAAAGCTGTAAGCCTTGTGTTTATTTGCCTTACGTTGATGATACATTTTCCATGTTCGATTCTATCAACGACGCCACAGATTTTCACACGAATCTCAGTTCCCTTCAGCCATCGATACATTTTACTATAGAGGTGGAAAGCGACGGCACTTTGCTATTTTTAGACGTTTTGGTTGAACGTAAGTGATGGCATGCTAATTACCAGCATTTATCTCAAACCTACGTTCACCGGTTTGAATACAAATTGGAATTCCTTTTGTTCCTAAGTCCCGTAAAATCAACTTGATTTCTATTCTAGTCTGTTATACGTTGATGATCTGTACCCAGTGTACTTTTAACCAGAACGATAGAAAATCCGTTGTATTTTCATCGATAATGGTTTTCCTATCAATGTCAAGCAATTTAAGGAACCGGTTGTTTTTTTGGTTTTTCTTTGTGTCCCCTCTATTTAAAACTACCCTGGCTTGGTAGAAACAGTCAAATACTCGCTGACAAGGTCTCGGCCTGTATTGTAATTCGACTGTTAAGTTACGAGTTATTTTTGAGACCCTTTCGGTATTCCCCTCTTTCGTTAAGGATGGTCGGCCCTATTTATAACGTAGTCCCGTGGTATATAAATTTAATTGTCAATGTGCTGCTGCATACATATGGTGTGCCAATCCAAGACTGGAAGGACAAGAGCAGGTCACTTCAGTCGATCTTCTCGGTCGGCCCAACCAGTGCATGATTCAGCAATTGGTCCGCATCTCTTGGACAACCCTGACTGTGCGCATCAATATACAGAGGATTGTTTCACTATCTTCATGAAGCTCCGTCTGTTCCTGGCCTGTCATCTCGGCTTCAGTCCCTTCACCGCCACCGTAACGTAGTTTCGCTGTACCTTTTCTATAAATACTTTCATGGTGATTTTTCTGATGAGATTTCCTCTTCGATACCTAAATTTTATGAATTTAAACGCAGCACTGGATTGGCGATTTACATTATTCGGACTATTGTCCTCATCTTTGTCGCCATATTTATTACCACGTTTCGGCCGTTGTACGCTCCGGTTTTCTTCAGGTGGTTGGAATGTCGAACTGAACCATTTATTTCACTCACTGGGGTAGACTGTTCTTGTTCCACGTGTCATGTTTTAATGGATGTCAGTTATCAGTTATCTCCTGTTAATTTTTCCCTCTGAAAGTTCTCTGCTGCCTTAACCGGGTATTGAACTCTTTGGGTCCTGTCACTAGATCTAACCAACGCCTTTATCCACTGGGCCATGTGTCCTTGAGGACATCCATTAAACATGGCACGTGGAACTAGAACAGTCTACCCCAGTGAGCGAAATAAAGGGTTAGGTTCGACATTCCAACCACCTGAAGAAAGCCGGAGCGTACAACGGCCGAAAAGCTGTAATAAATATGGCGACAAAGATGAGGACAATAGTCCGAATAATGTAAATAGGGTACATAATACCCCATCTCAGAAATATAGACAGATACTGAAAGGCCGAAACGTGATGATCAATATGGCGACAAAGATGAGGACAATAGTCCGAATAATGTAAATAGTGTACATAATACCTCATCTCAGAAATATAGACAGATACTGAAAGGCCGAAACGTTGTAATAAATATGGCGACAAAGATGAGGACAATAGTCCGAATAATGTAAATAGTGTACATAATCCCTCATCTCAGAAAAATAGAGAGATACTTGATTGGCGATATTTTACAGTTGCAATGGCTAAACGTAACCGTAAATTCTATGATAACAGTTTCTTTTCACACACTTCTCGATTTTGAAATTCTCTTCCAGTTTCTTCTTACCAGCAAACTTTGATTTTGAAAAATTTAAAAGCTCTCAAACTTTATCTTTTGTTTTCTTAATTTCTGTTTGTATATTGTTCTCTCTCCGGAATAATGTTTTCTTTTTTTCATATTCGCTCACATTCAATAATCACTTTCATCTTTTACTATTGCCTTGCTTGTGGCGAAATGATTTAAAATATATAGAAATGACAGTTGATAATCGGCAGAGAATCGAAACTGAAGTAATTCCTAAAAGTACTAAAGGAAAGCAAGAAGAAAAGACTAACTGTCACTTGGAAAACAGAATATACAGTTGTTAGCGCGTGAAAGAGCACATTTTCGAGCTACCAACTAGAGATATCAAAATAAAAAAAGAATGAAAATTTAAATATCGGGGAAGAGTTTTCTAACAGAGGATGGAAAATATAATACTAACGAACGAAGTTACATCAGAAAAGTGAAAGATGCCTTCCAAAAGCTAAGCTTTAAAAAAAGCTGTAAAACCCAAGCAAATTTCGTAAGAAAGAAACAAAAAAGAAAAACAGTGAAAAACTTTTATGTAATACCAGTCTTCCTATGCTGGACACTCTGGAATCAAAGAAATACGGTTGCTGAGAATATTACTTGTTGTGGTAAACCCTCCTACAGTAGAAAGAACTCCTCCTACTGTCATAAATACTAACTGCGAGACTTCCTAGGGCAGTCGTTGGAAGCGTGAGACGGAATGTTAAACTACCTTTCAGACGTACACATCTATCTGCTTATTACTAACTTTCTTGCTTTGTATATATCTGTTATTTCAATACACCTTTTCAACCTACCTTCGTCTTCTGTGTCTTTCTTTCTGGCCCCTAAACAGTCCACGACATTATTAATTGAAAATGTGAACAACGAGTAGGATTTAATGAAATCATACGCAAATAGAACGCTTCAAAAAGAGACAGTTGAAATTTCTAGCACGCATAATGAGAAAAGTGGGCTTGGTGAATGCGACACTCAAAAGGGGAAGGTGAAAATAACTAGCCACGCACTTAACAAATTTGTGTGCATTGAGGGCGAATCAGAGATTGGAAGCGATAACGAAATGATAAATCTTATTAAACGTAAAAAGGTAGGAACTCGTGAAGAGATAAAATCACTTTTTGTCAACAGGTAAACCTGTTTACATTGAGGATACTCTTAAAAAATATTGCGTTCCATTCGCATTTGTACTGTTATTGTTTTATTTACATATGATTAGTCACAATCTTAGAATGTGATTATATGTTTTTATTTTTTTCCAAGGTGTAGACATAAATCCATTAGCCCAAACTATAGACAACGAAAAGACATTAGTGAGGGAGAAAATATTGACTTTAGAGAAGGATTAAATCCAGACTGAAAAAAAAAAAATCTGAAAGCAAGTTTTATGATCTTAAAATGGCGAAGGTCTTTTTTCATCATCCGCTTGTTTATAACTTAGATCTGAAAGTTGCTAAACAAAGGAAGAATTTGACATACATATATCTATCTATGTATGTAACTATCGCTGTCCTTTTATATGTATCTTATTCTTTTCATATCTGTCTATCTGACTCTTTTTCTATCTATCTATCTATCTATCTATCTATCTATCTATCTATCTATCTATCTATCTATCTAAATATACTAATATCTCTATATCGCAAAGAGTTAATATCTATCTATCTGTTCATATCTATCTATCTATCTATCTATCTATCTATCTATCTCAGTCACGTTACTATCTATCTATCTATCTATCTCAGTCTGTTCATATCTATTTATCTATCTATCTCAGTCTGTTCATTATCTATCTATCTATCTATCTATCTATCTATCTCAGTCTGTTCATTATCTATCTATCTATCTATCTATCTCAGTCTGTTCATATCTATCTATCTATCTATCTCTCTATCTATCTATCTATCTATCTATCTATCTATCTATCCCTGTCTTTTCGTATGCATCTATCCCTCTCTCTTCATATCTATCTATCTATCTATCTATCTATCTATTTTCATATCTATCTATCTATCTATCTATCTATCTATCTATCTATCTATCTATCTATCTATCTATCTATCCCTGTCTTTTCGTATGCATCTATCCCTCTCTCTTCATATCTATCTATCTATCTATCTATCTATCTATCTATCTATCTATCTATCTATCTATCTATCTATGCCTTTCTCGGTACCATTAGATCTATCTTTCGCAGAATATTCAAATCTATGTATCACAGTATGTGAATAGAAGACAGGCTAAGTGATGCAATTTTGACATATTGTTAAATGAACGTGGAAATAACCTTACTGTTATTATTATTATTATTATTGTTATTATTATTGTTATTATTATTGTTATTGAGTTACCGTTTTTCTTCTTTATAACGATTTTATGAACGTACACAAAATGTTGGCTTGAGAAGAGAGCATTTCTCTTAAAACAGGATGTATTCGACAACTCCGAGGTCTATGTCAATGTTTTGACGAGCCACTGTTAATGTACATTCGGGAGTTTTTCATCTAAAGCATTTATTTTCCTTGTTAATTAGTGAAGTTTCGTTTCCATTTCTTTTCAGATGGTCGAGACATATATCGAATATTATAGAATGTTCTCGAATTTAAATTGCAAAGCATACTTTTTCTTAATTTCTATATTTCTATTTCTATACTTATATATACAGATTTTTCACGATAAACTTGGATGATATTCCTCAAGGAACAAAACGCATTGCAAAAAGAATTATCTGAAACCAGAATCTTTAATGGAAAAATAAAAATGGGGCGTATATTTCAAATAGGAATATACACTCAATGTTTGGAATAGTAACAATGTCTGATTAAAAATAAATTCATTAACAATATATATATATATAAATGGTGGTATTTGTTTGGAAAAATCTCGGATAGCTCAACTTTCAGTAGAACAAATCGGCACCCAAGGAAAAATCTTTTATATATATCTTTTATATATATATATATATATATATATATATATATATATATACATATATATATATATATATATATATATATATATATATATATACATATATATATATATATATATATATATATATATATATATATATATATATATATATATATATATATAAAAGTCTCAAATATATATATATATATATATATATATATATATTTGAGACTTTTATATTATATTCTTGCTCTGTCTTAGACATTGATCTCTACCTGGATTCTTGGAAATATATATATATATATATATATATATATATATATATATATATATCAATGGTGGTACACATTTGGAAAAACCTCGGATAGCTCAACTTGCAGTAGAACAAATCGGTACCCGAGGGAAAATTAGGAATAAAAAAAAGAAAGAAACAAGAACATTAAACCACGGCGAAAACTATCGTCCAGTGTTTAAGCTCCAAGTCGAAAGACAAAATCAAACAAAACGAGTAAAAAGACAACTACGTAAAGTTCTCAATACACTAAGTAGAGCAAAACCTAAGATAACCCTACGGATCTTCAGGTTAAAGTCGGCTTTACCCTGAAGATCCGTTTAGGTGAAACCTAGGTAGGTTTGCCTGGATATATATATATATATATATATATATATATATATATATATATATATGTATATATATATATATATATATATATATATATATATATATATATATATATATATATATATACCGAGAGATAAAGAGATAGACAGCTATGATAATATTGTGGATTTTTAGATAATGCTATATTTATGGATAAAATTGCTCAACATCAAAGATAGTGCGTATGTAAATATGAAAGTGTAGTCAACACAAAACGGCAAAAGACCATCTCATGGTTTGAAGATTGTATTCTAGCATGAAAAAGAGTGTAACCAATCGGTGTTGACCTCAGAGTTCACTTTTATATTTATCAAAATTATTAGGTACAATGTATATGGGTTAAGAAAAACGATTGGGCTTTCCTTAATGAATTTCATTTCACATCAAAAACCGATTAGACCAATGGAAAGCATCTGTATAAAAATAAGTAGATACACTATCTATATTAGCCAACGAAATATATATATATATATATATATATATATATATGTATATATATATATATATATATATATATATATATATATATATATATATATATATATATATGTATATATATATATATATATGCTTTAATATATGTATACGTATTTATATATTCAAACATATAATGTTAAATATAACAGGCAACTAAAGCAAATATACGAAGTTTAGAACGGCTCATGATCAAACATAATGAACATTCGTTGTCTGTTATATTTAGCAATATATGTCTGAATAATGATCTGCTGCCCCAATACACTATATATATATATATATATATATATATATATATATATATATATATATATATATATATATGTATTTATATATATATATATGAAGAAATATAGTCTTAAAGTGTGCTATATTTATGGGATGAAGTGCTCAATATCAGAGATAGAGCGTGTGTAAATATAAAAGGGAACATAAAGTCAGCACTTAGAGGCGACAGACTGTTTCATGCTGGATGCAATCGTCAGGCCACGAGTGCTGTCATTTTTCTCGGCTATTTATATATACGGGTCAGTGGTGCATTGTGGGTAGTCTATTTTGGCGGTTATTTTACCTGAAGTCGTTTATTTGTTTATTTATTTATTTGTGTCAAATTATTTTGCTTGTTTTTATTTATTTTTATTTTTATTTTTTATCTTATATATTTATTTATTTTTTTATTATTTTATTTTTGTGAACGGAGTTTTTATTAACGTAGTAAAAATTTGTTTATATAGCTATATAAACAAATTTTATTTGTTTATATAAGCTATATAAACAAATTTTAATTGTTTATATAAGCTATATAAACAAATTTTAATTGTTTATATAAGCTATATAAACAAATTTTAATTGTTTATATAAGGTATATAAACAAATTTTAATTGTTTATATAAGCTATATAAACAAAATTTTAATTGTTTATATAAGCTATATAAACAAATTTTAATTGTTTATATAAGCTATATAAACAAATTTTAATTGTTTATATAAGCTATATAAACAAATTTTAATTGTTTATATAAGCTATATAAACAAATTTTAATTGTTTATATAAGCTATATAAACAAATTTTAATTGTTTATATAAGCTATATAAACAAATTTTAATTGTTTATAAAAGCTATATAAAGAAATTTTAATTGTTTATATAAGCTATATAAACAAATTTTTACTACGTTAGTAAAAGCACCGATCAAAATAAAAAAATAAAAAAATATAAAAGATAAAAAATAAGAATAAAAATAAATAAAAACAAGCAAAGGCACATTGACTAGCTTTGATACAGCTAAACAGTCATATATATATATATATATATATATATATATATATATATATATATATATATATATATATATATATATATATATATCGTTATACAAGATATACGTATATATATTATTATATGTTATTTTACTCATATATATATACATATATATATATATATACACACATATATATACATATATATGTATGTTATTTTACACATATATATGTTATTTTCGGTTCTTATTGCATTAAGAAAACATTGGAAGTATTGAAAACGTAAACCAAAATGATCAACAAGCGACTTTCTATTTTTCAATCAATGGACAATAAGTGAAGCCTTGCTGCTCATATCCACCAAATTCCAATATATATATATATATATATATATATATATATATATATATATATATATATATATATATATATAAAGAAAAATATACTTGGGTATTTTAAATCTGTATAAATATTTCAATAGTTAAAGAATTTCTTTAGATATAGTTAAAAAACCTATTTAAACAACATCTAAAATACTATCGTTAGATTTGGGTTAAAAAATCAAACACAGTTGCATTCCACATCACGTGACGTCCGCGTCTAACGACGAACGATGTAAAGGGTAAACAAACTGCCAAATACAGTAATACAGTAGTAATTCAATTAATTTCTGAGGAAGGACCGAGCTGGTCTGAAATGTTAAATATATATAAAAACATAGAAATAAATACTTTCGCAAAAAAAGCACCCAATTCTTTTTCAGTTATTTTATCCATATATTATATACATATCAAGAAAGTATACGTGGCTTCTCATTATGCTATATATATATATATATATATATATATATATATATATATATATATATATATATATATATATATATATATATTTGTGTATTTAGGCAGCAATCCTTCTTTCATACACATTTCATTAAACACGACATTTCATTACTTGTCGACAACACTAATATAATAGCATCATCCACTTGCAAAAAAAGGCTAAAAATAATGGAAGCCTTACTTATAAAATTAAACAAACCAACCCTTAATAATATTAACTTTGAACATGGACATAATATCTTGACCGTGTTTTGAAACAGAAAAAAAATGAATCACTTTATAAAACACACACAAACTATTTCTAATTCTAACAGTTGAAATATAATCCTTGATAATGGCTAAATGTATAGCCGAAAGCGCTCGGAAAAGAACATTCGGACAATTTTTATATAATTTATCCTCTGAAAAGAAAAACTTTATTAGATCGCACGAGAAATTATATAAAAAACTAAATAAAAGCACCTTGTCAGTCGTTTTTAATGAAATATATATATATATATATATATATATATATATATATATATTTATATATATATATCGAAAGAAAAAAAGAAAGAAAAATAAGAAAAAATCGAAAAAACGTAAGTATCAAATTGCTTATACTCCCTGATGAGTGTACGCACTGGTACACCTACGAAACTCTGGAGTCGGGATGCTGAATGTAACTTCATTTAGCTATGTGATAAATCTTTTCTTGTATTAAATACCTCTCCTTCTCTCTGTCTTCATATATATATATATATATATATATATATATATAGAGAGAGAGAGAGAGAGAGAGAGAGAGAACTTTTCCACTGATAGATTCCCTGTCCCATCGGACCATTAATCCGGAGCAGGCATCGTCGGTGAACCAAGATTGATTTGACTTCATCTGTTTCCTCGGACCATTCGCTCCCCCAAACTTCAAAGTTCAACTGTCAGCGAAAAGGATTTATGACAATTGTCTTCTGGTCCGCAAAATGTGTGCTGCTCGTGAAATTCATACCGACTGATCACAATGCTCCCGTATATAGATAATATGAAAAACTCGACAGATTGATGGAAACCTTTCGGCGAAAGTGGACGTTTGTTCGTTTAAGGGTGTTTTCCTTGCTGTCTGACAACCTCACACTGCGCACGGTCAACCTGACAAAGGTGTTGGAACAATGTCAGGGTTGAGATGTCACTTTATCCGTATTGTCCGCGTTTGGTTCATTCATATTATCATCACGTTCTGGGTAAGACGATAAACTACATCCAGCCGCGGTGCCTCTGGTCGGGAGGTACTGAGGAGCGTAGAACCGCCTCTTAGTTGCTGTTATTCCCGTGTCCACCCTGGCTATTGGTGCTGGCACCTATTCTGTTCCCAGCTATAGGCGGGTGGTTGGCTCACAAGCTGCTAGTAATTGGTTTTACTACCTACAATACGTTTTTGGAAAATTATTACTAGCAATAAATTTTTTGAAAGGATACCATAAATATATTTTTGAAGTAAAAAAATATTACCAGCAATACTACAGCTAGTACTTTCGAAAAGTATCATATTTTCATTATCAGGCATTAATACTTTTTTTTCCTTTCGGGTAACTTCCAAGAGGAAAATAAATGTACTGTAGACCGAAAGATGGTTTTTAAGAGTGTCTTATCATAAAAAGAATTAATCAGTAAATTTTCGAAATTACTAGCATCGACGGAACATGTAATCCATCTTACAATTTTAAACATGATGTTCGCGTCAATCAACGATTGGTTAGTAAGTTAATGCTTTATTAAATCTGTTAGCGAAGTGAGTTCGCCAGTAATTACATCAACTTTATTGATTAATTCTTTTGTATGACTACTTCTTTATAATATTATTTACATTGCACCATTTAACATTTTAGTGTCAGGACAAATCGATAACCTAGGAAAAAAATGAGAAATAAAGAAAAGAAAGAACTAAAAACATCAGAACAAGACGAAACCAATCGCCAATTGCTTTAAGAAAAGTCCAAAGAAAAAAAAAACAAACGAGTAGAAAGACTAAAACGTAGAGTGCTCAATACGCTAAATAGAGCGATAAACTAGAATAAATCCTAAAGAGCCAGGCAAATCTACCTAGGTTTCAGCTAAACGGATCTTCACCGTAAACTGGCCAGTGTAACCTGAAGATCCGTTTATGTGAAACCTATGTAGGTTTGCCTGGCTCCTTAGGATTTATTCTAGTATTTCGGCAGAACCGAGTCACTGCCGATAAACTGTGTGTTTATCTAAATCCAAAAATAAACACGCTAAAATTTACCTTCATCCCTGCCGTGAGCCGAGTGGAAGAAGTTCCGGCTGACGCCAATTCAGTCGGGTTTCGAACCTAGCTAAAGGCAACCGGACGTCTAGCCACACTGATGAGCTGTGAAACAGCGAAACAGTCTGTCAGTGGATGACAAATAAATAAATATATATATATATATATATATATATATATATATATATATATATATGTGTGTGTGTGTGTGTGTGTGTGTGTATATATATAGATATATATATATACTATGAGATAAAGAACAAATAGGAAACGTTTATCAATCTAACATCTTTCAATTTTATTAAAACTTCATCAGAGTATGATATATGCGAAAAAGAAATAAATTCTGTTATTTTAAAAATACCAGAATTCCTTTCTACTTTTTCTCTATATATCATTCTCTGATGAAGCATTAATAAAAGAGAAACATGTTAGATTGATAAATATTTCCTATTTGTTATTTATTTTATTATTCTGTCGGATTCTTTCTAATATATTTATCTAAACTTAACATAAAATTAGTCACAAATGAATCTAAAACAATAAAAGACTTAATCAGTACAAAACAAAACAGCAAGCCAAACATTGAAGGAGGAATTTTCTCTATTAACTGCAACGATTGCCAGAAAGATTATATTGGAGAAACCTCAAGAAGTTTAAACAGAAGAGTATATGAATACAGAAGAGACATTTAAAAAATAACCACACACAAAACGCATTGAGACGTAACAAAACTGACCACAATTTTGACCTAAAAATGCTGGTTTTATTCAAAGAGAAGATGATTCATTAAGACGAAAATGTCTAGAAAGGGTTTTAATCGCCATTTTGGCAACAATAAATTTACGGCCGGGTTCTTAAAACGTTTCACCATTCTTGGCATATTTTTGTTATCCCAATGTAGGAGATTTAAAAACAATGATGATAGAAAGATAAAGAGAAAAGTATATGGATGAATCTGGCTACACTGTAAATACATATTTAAAAAAATTATTTTAAAAAAATTTGAAACTACCAGCCTATCTCGTTCATGCACATGTGTAGTGAGACCAATGACAACAAACCCAGGCTGATGAAGTCACAAATCAACTTTTTCCCTTTTTATTTACAATTTCTACAATACACACACAATTTCAGTTCCACATACACACGCAGAAAAAAAAGAAAGAAAAATACTGGATTTTAAAATTAAATACATATAAACTAGGGTTAAATAAAGACTTGGGTATTTTAAATCTTTATAAATATTTCAATAGTTAAACAAAAATTTTTTGATAGATATAGGTAAAAATTTTTTAAACAACATCTAAAATATTACTACAGTTAGATTTACGTTAGAAATATTCAAAGACAGTTGCATTCCATATCACGTGACGTCCGCGTCTCGCGACGGACGCTACTTAATGTAAACAAACTTCTGAAAACAGCCATTTCTGATGAAAGATCGGGGCCGATCTGAAATATCAAATATATATATATATATATATATATATATATATATATATATATAATATAAATAAATATTTCACAAAAACAGATTCAATTTTTTAAAATTTTCGACATTTCAGTTGTTTTTTATTTATTATATATATATCTTAGAGGCATTACATATTAAAAGCAAAAGACATCTTATTAATCGTATAGATTACAATATTTCTGGTAACATATTACAATGTTTATAATATATTTAAATTTATAACGTATTCTTTGATCTTTTGGCTTGTGTAGTGGAAATCTTTTTCACGCTGTCACATCTTCGCCCTGCACGTGATAACATCATCGCGTCTTTTGAAATTAAAAGGATTTTGACGTTTATTTAGTTTGTAAAAAAATAGCAAAATGATTACGCTACAAGATAATTGGCAAATGTTTGTTTAAAAAAATTTTGACTAAAAATATTGACCCTGAAGATGAACAATGATGTTCGAAAGCGCTAGGTCATCGTACGGACAATACTTATTTCAAAAAATTCAAAAGAAAATATGCAAGACTATGTTGTCTTTAACATTCAATACTACATGTTTAATATATATATATATATATATATATATATATATATATATATATATATATATATATATATATATATATATATACACGCTAAAACGCAAACTCTTCGGGAAAATGAATATGATCACTGGCAGACTGGCATTTGTTTACATTCGGAAAAACAATAAGGCAGAATTAGCAGTTTCTCCCTGCCGAGTTCTGATGGCTTAGGGGGTAAAAACTCCGACTGACAACATATCGGTTGTGTTTCGATCCTGTCTTGAGGCTTTCGGTCGTGTAGTCGCTCTGATGTTCTGTGATACAGCAAAAGAGTACTGTCTGCGAATGACACACACACACGCACAAACATACATACACACACACATATATATATATATGTATTAACTATATATACTGAACATATTATAATATATATATATATATAGATGTGTGTGTGTTATGAAATATATATATATGTGTGTGTGCGTGTGTGTGTGTGTGTGTGTGTGTATGTCTAAAAGGAAATTAATAAGATAAGCCTGTACAGATTTTGGCAATCTACGCTATAGACCTTGGAATACACACCATGTGTGATTATCCGTTAGATTTGATGGATATAACCAGTTGTTATGACAACAGTTTTGGTTAGCGGACAGCCCAGATTCCCGGTTTTCTTATCGAACGTATATTCAGCAATTAAATTTCTTCCACGAGCGTCGTTTACGCCAAACGTGTGGCTTGAAACGGAGAAAAAAAACATGTTTAAAAATAGTGAAATTCTGTCAAAATACGACAGAACAGGGAATTTTAGCCATCTTAATTGAAATACAGTTCAGGTGGTTTGGTCGACTTATTAGGATTGTCGCTAATATGTTTCTGAACCAAGGCTTTTTCGGGCAGATACGAATTGTCCTGGGTATGACTCTACATCCGGCAGCAAGGCCTCTGGTCAGGAGGTTCTGAGGAGCGTGAACCACCTCTTAGTTGCTGTGTTCCAAGATTCACTCTGACCCGAGGTGGTAGAACCTGTTAGGGCCCCAACTATGAGTAAATAGTATTTTAATCTTTGTTTGATGGTCTACGAAGTACAAAATATATTTACATTATGTACATTATTCTAACTGATATCCTCATCTTCATTGACATATTCACAACGTATCGGCCGTTGTACGCTCCGGCATTCTTCAGGTGATAGGAATTTTGTACCGAATCCTTTATTCCGTCCACCGGGATAGATTGTTCTAGTTTCACGTGTAATGCCCCTTTTCGGATGTGTCAGTTATTTCACTTTAACTCTCCAAATCTTTTGGTTTACCACTGCTGTGCCCTGGTATTGAACTCACAACTATTTGGGTCTAGTCACTGGATCAAACCAACGGCTTTATCCACATGGCCCGATGGTTCGTTCGAAATTCCAATCTCCTGAAGAAGGCCAGGGCGTACAAAGGCCGTAACGTTGGCAATGCCAATGAAGATGAGGATAACAGTCCGAGTAATGTAAATAATCATAATACCTCATCTCAGAGATATAGAGGTTGAAACATTGCGAATATGGCAATGAAGATGAGGATAACACTCCGAATAATGTAAATAATGCAAGTAATCATAATACCACATCTCAGAGATATAGAGGCCGAAACGTTGTGAATATGGCAATGAAGATGAGGATAACAGACACAAAAATATATTATCGTAAATATACCAACAGTATGTTTGTAAAAAATGACCCGTAGTGATACAGTTTTATAGCAAAATGGCAGTCTAAATGACAGGCCCTTAAGTATAAAAATAAATTTTTATAGGGAAATTACCAGCAATGGATTTATCTCCAAACTGTACATTTGAATATACTCGCCCTTGTGCAACTTAATTGAAACAAAATGAATAAATTCCGTTATTATTTACTTTTTCTTCGTATTTTTCCAATGAAACAAGACACAGTGCATATGTTAGTACTTCGTTTGTCCATTCCACGAAGTCGTTCTCTGCAGATTGACCACAAATTCTTGAGTGGATTTAAATCAGGAGAGTTTCCGAGTCAATCGATTATTCTTTGATTTTTCTAACTGGTAAGGTGTTCGTGCAGCGTTACAATTTTCGTACTCTTTCTTGGAGCAACGTCCATCACAGACAGTGACCGTAGGAAAACTAATCGACAGTCGAGACAATAGTGTAGGCGTGATGAAAATCTGACACAATCACGGATGACGCAATATTTTTCAAGTCCAAACAAATTTCATCATACATCCCGAAAATAGATTCATATTACTGCACGCCACTGCAAATGAGCTAATCTGAGGAAAAAATAGAACCGATTACACCCTGTCACTCCAGGGGGTCTAAAACTGACCGTATGGTGAAAGAAAGGTAACTAAAGCGGTTGCTTCAATTAATTTGCACAAGGGTGTACGTTTTCCCTGAAAGTATAAAATTTTATACAAAATATCGTGTTGAAGCTATAAAATTGTGTACAAAATATTTAGATTATGGCGGTAAATAACCCATAGATAAGCCGCTAATAAAAAGCAACCAACCAAGCAGATAGGATCTTCTCGGGTGCAAAGTTAAATTGAATGGCAGCTTGAAACCATATGGTGTCGATAAAAATCTAAGGGACAGTTGACAGAATAATGACCTCAAGGGAAAACATTACACTCCACGTACCTTAAAGAAGGTAAAACTGGAGCCTTCAAATAGTTTAATGGAAGTATTAAAGAAAAGAATGATAATTTGTCATTCTGGTTTTAAACGAAGAAGAAAATCAGGACGCTTCCAGAATGGAAATCGCTTTATTTTCTCCAAAATCATGAAACATTCATTTGCTTTTGCAGGTCAGGTGTCCCATCCTGACAGAATCTACGATACGGGGTCACTCATCTAGGGACTGAGCAGGTTCCATGTTGCTTAACTTCGGCGATTTTATGGGAATATATATATATATATATATATATATATATATATATATATATGTGTGTGTGTGTGTATGTGTGTGTGTGCACTATCAGTCAAATGTATTTGGCGACCCAATGTTATTTTTAATGAAACAAACTAAACAGGAAAATGGTTTTATTTATTATACTAAATACAAATCTTCCTCAGTAACTTTGGCTTTAGTATAACCAGGTATCCTTTGAAAAATTGATTTGAAGGTGTTTTCCTTCTTTAGTACTGAGCATGAATAAAACGTTTTCCAAAAGTTACATTATACCAACACTTGAGCTCACATTAGACTATATTGTGTTGGATTACTGCTTGCTAGATAATAAATGTTTTTACCTATGATACCAATGTACCTGGCCCAGGTGGGAAATCTGTTGTTCTTATTTTGTTTAAATTAAAATCTGAATTTTGCAACTTTCTTCCGGATTAAAACTTTTTTTCTTAACAAAATGCCCAAAACACGTGAACTTACAATTGAACAAAGACAAAAGATCATTACATTATTCGGACTATTGTCCTCATCTTTGTCGCCATATTTATTACAACGTTTCGGCCGTTGTACGCTCAAGCCTTCTACAGATTGTTGGAATGTCGAACGGAACCCTTTATTTCGCTCACTGTGATAGACTGTTCTAGTTCCATGTGTCATGTTTAATGGATGTCACTTATCAGTTATCTCATGTTAATTTTTGCCTCTGAAAGTTCTCCACTGACTTAACCGGGTATTGAACTCACACTTTTTGGGTCTTGTCACTGGATCTAACCAACGACTTTATCCACTGTGCCATGTGTCCTTGAGGACATCTTTGTATGAATTTCTGGGTATTATAAACCTAATGTCTTCAGCAACCATTTTTACCAGTGCTCATATTGCAATTTTTGCTGTTATCATTTATATTTTTTACCAGAGCTCATATTGCAATTTTTGCTGTTATCATTTTATGTTTTTTACCAGTGCTCATATTGCAATTTTTGCTGTTATCATTTTATGTTTTTTACCAGTGCTCATATTGCAATTTTTGCTGTTATCATTTTATGTTTTTTACCAGAGCTGTTTTTGTTTGAGCTTAAGAGAGATTGGTCAGAGTTCTCCGTGACGCATGGGATCTCAAACTGATCTTATGTATTTGGATATGTTTCATCCAGTCGTCTTTCAAGACGAACAGATAATGTCCAAGTTTCTGAACCAAACAGTAGGACTGGGGGGGGGGTCAATCGGTTTGAACTTTTAAGTAGGGTGGAAGGTGCGAGCGCCAAATCTCTTGAAGTGAAATCATGTAATGTCAAACAAACGTGAGTGAGTAAAAGATGGTCTTGGATTTTTTTAATGCAAATTAATATTTAAAATATTTTAGTTTGAGATTAATCTATAGATTAGATATTTTAAATGACATAATGTTATGTACATGTCTATCTATCTATCTATCTATCTACCTATCTATCTTAATCTCTTCCTTATCTATCTATCTATCTATCTTAATCTTTTCATTATATATCTATCTATCTATCTATCTATCTTAATCTCTTCATTATCTATCTATCTATCTATCTATCTTAATCTCTTCATTATCTATCTATCTATATAAATCTCTTCATTATCTATCTATCTATCTATGTATCTATCTTAATCTCTTCATTATCTATCTATCTAAATCTCTTCATTATCTATCTATCTATCTATCTATCTTAATAATCTTCATTATCTATCTATCTTAATCTCTTCATTACCTATCTATCTATCTATCTTCATTATCTATCTATCTATCTATCTATCTATTTATCTATCTTAATCTCTTCATTATCTATCTATCTATCTATCTTAATCTCTTCATTATCTATCTATCTATCTATCTATCTATCTATCTATCTAAATCTCTTCATTATCTATCTATCTATCTATCTATCTATCTTAATCTCTTCATTATCCATCTATCTATTTATCTATCTTGGTCTCTTCATTATCTATCTATCTATCTTAATCTCTTCATTATCTATCTATCTATCTATCTTAATCTCTTCATTATCTATCTATCTATCTATCTATCTTAATCTCTTCATTATCTATCTATCTATCTATCTTAATCTCTTCATTATCTATCTATCTTAATCTCTTCATTATCTATCGATCTATCTATCTTAATCTCTTCATTATCTATCTATCTATCTTAATCTCTTCATTATCTATCTATCTTAATCTCTTCATTATCTATCTATCTATCTATCTATCTATCTATCTATCTTAATCTCTTCATTATCTATCTATCTATCTATCTATCTTAATCTCTTCATTATCTATCTATCTATCTATCTATCTTAATCTCTTCATTATCTATCTATCTATCTATCTATCTTAATCTCTTCATTATCTATCTATCTATCTTAATCTCTTAATTATCTATCTATCTATCTATCTATCTATCTATCTATCTATCTATCTATCTGTCTGTCTATCTATCTATCTATCAAACGTCCCAGTTGATCGATATATACCTAGCTCTTTTTATATTTTCTCTCTATTCATGTCCGCCTTAAGCTGAAACCAGTGCCTTTCTCCATTCTTGCTTCTTTTAAGACTTCTTTTATTTCCACCACTGCGCCGCATTATTTTGATTTTATTCTGACTTCCTCTCAGTTTCATTTTGCACAACTCATTAACGATTTTGCCAAATATTGGGGAAACTTACATTCAGATTCCTTCATCATCGAAATAGAATCCTCAAAAACAGAGTAAAGAAAACGTCTTAACAAATAGAAAAATGGTAGAAAAAATTGCATAATTGGATGACAATGTGGCGTAGACCCTAAAAAGAGATTGATTATATAGAAAACCTTTGTGCCTATGTATTCAAATACATGCCAATAGCAGGACCATTTTTTCAAAGATGTTTTTCCCCTTCTTCGGATGAAACAATTACAAGAGTTCTTTATGTAATTCGACAATGCCATGCTCTTCTCATTATATAAAAATGATGAATCTCATTTTTTGCACATCTTTCATATGGATCTATCTATCTCAGTCCATTATATCTTTATGCAACTAATGTAGCCATCAGTCTATTTCAGTCTCATATCTATCGCATTGTTTTTTTAATCATTCTTAGTTTTTTCATATGTATGTATGTATGTATGTATCTATCTATCTATCTATCATAATCACTTCCTTATCTATCTATCTATCTATCTAAATAACTTCCTTATCTATCTATCTATCTATCTATATCCATCTCAGTCTTTTCATATCAATCTATCTATCTATATATATATCTATCTATCTCAGTCTTTTCATATCTATCTATCTATCTATCTATGTTAATCACTTCATTATCTATCTATCTATCTATCTATCTATCGCAGTCTTTTCATATCTATCTATCTATCTATCTATCTATGTTGATCACTTCATTATCTATCTATCTATCTATCTTAATCACTTCCTTATCTATCTATCTATCTATCTATGTTAATCACTTCATTATCTATCTATTTATCTATCTATCTATCTTAATCACTTCCTTATCTATCTATCTATCTCAGTCTTTTCATATCTATCTATCTATCTATCTGTCTATCTATCTATCTTAATCACTTCCTTATCTATCTATCTATCTATCTATGTTAATCACTTCATTATCTATCTATCTATCTATCTATCTATCTATCTATCTATCTATCTATCTATCTATCTTAATCACTTCCTTATCTATCTATCTATCTATCTATCTCAGTCTTTTCATATCTATCTATCTATCTATCTATCTATCTATCTATCTATCTATCTATCTATCTATCTATCTATGTTAATCACTTCATTATCTATCTATCTATATATCTATCTATCTATCTATCTATCTATCTATATATCTTATTCCGTATATATATATATATATATATATATATATATATATATATATATATATATATATATATATATATATATATATTTACCTAAATAGCTAATTATACAATGGTACACAGTTCTCTTTATGAAAAACATGAAGAGCAAAATATTTTCATTTAAGCTTTACAAATGGCAATTTTGCTCCAAAGCCATTTCTTACATTTTTTAAGAACATATATTGTATCAAACCATATTCTGCGGAAGGATTTCCAAATCAATGGACAAAATTATTGTAAGATTTTTGGTAATTTTTACAAAAGCTGAAAGTGGTAATTAATTTCTATTCAAATGTCGAAGATGTTATGATATTTTTGTTTTCACCTTTATATGTGGCGTGTCCATTCTAGACATGGACGCTCTTATCACTCTCAAAAGCTTACAATATTAATAAGGGGTGCGAATAAACGTATAGAAAATTGAATCGGTGATTCCAGTTCAAATCGAGCCAGGGTCAGTTTGTGATGAATTCGTACTAATAACCTTAAGTAAAGCAGGATTCCGTTTTCTTTCCCGTCAGCTATATCTTAAATGTAATGCGAGAGGGGAACTCTTTAGCCTTGGCTAGCAATCAATATAAGACAAGAAGAGCGAAGATATTCGAGAAACCACCCCAGGATAATATGTCAATGCACAGATATAAAAAAGGAAGCTGCAGAGGACCATGACCCTCTCCATTCTGATGGTGCTTAGCACTATTATTAGATGCAATCGTAAGCGTTTTTCGAATAGTTTCTTTACTCGCACTTTTCGCATGTGGATCTCACTTTCGGCTTTTTTATTTTTCTCCGAGCTACGCTCTTCAAAAATTGAAATACAACAGCAGTCGCCTTATTTTATTTTCTTAAATCCTGTTGTTATATTGTCTACAGGTACGTTTTCTCAGTTTCGTAGCATCAGGGAACATAATGAGGAAAGAGGGCTTGGAAAATCTGACACTCACGGGACATATTGATGGCAAGAGAGATGGAGAAAAACAGGTAATAACCTATAAAACCGGTTAGGGTTTGGCAGAAGAGGGATTAGGAGAGATGGCAAAAAGGAAAAGTTTACTATGAGCTACAAAGAAAAAAAATTGGAGAGCTATGATCGCCCATATCCTGAATGGACGCGACCCAAGAAGAAGTAGGGCTGCAATTTATTGACTTGACATGTGTGTTTCTTTCCCTTGATACACATCTAGCAGCTCCAAATGTCTTCTTCTACGATTGAAGCTGCCTCTAGGGAAAGACAAAAATGCTGCGGTTGAGGAATGCAAAAGGATGCAAGAGAAAAGACAATTCTCAGCCGATGTTGTTACTAGAAATTGAAGACTAACTGACATGTACGCAAATGTACAAAGGACACTTGAAAAGAGAAACATATTACAGTAGCGAGCATAAAGATCAGAACGATGTTAAGAAAAAGTCTAAATGTGAAATAACCTTTTATTTTAAAGCTTCAAAGAACATTTTGTGGAGGAAAAATAAGGATATAAAAGTAAATTATATAATTCCAAAATATAAAGCTCAATGTTGAGATGTTGAGTGTTTCCACGTGAGTATATGGTAATAACGAACAAACACAGTCGTAGGGGAAAATACTGGTATATTTAGAGAGGTATTTACATCAGAGACATTAGTAGTAGAACGAACGTAGGTTAGTAGTAACAATAAGTAATAGTAATAAAGTCCAACGGTATCTTCCGGTCGAGAAACGGAAGTGTAACTGATCACTACAGAAGTCTCACTCTGCACTGCACTACACTGCTACACTACTCACAGTCTCTAGAACTACTGTTCTATTTATAATAATAGGATCAGTCTATTGTGGTTGTGAAGGTGGGTGCGCCCCCAACACTCAATAAACTTATTTTGATAAAGTTATAAGAATAATTATATAACATTCGAAAAAAATAGATGCTCAAAAACATCAGAACTATTAACAAAATCATACTATTATAATGGATACATCATATCCAAATTAAAATAGCGTTCATAATCCATTAGTACTTGATGTGTAGACCTTTACTTGCAATACCAGCTTGACTCAAGGACACATGGCACAGTGGATATAGACGTTGGTTAGATCCAGTGACATGAGTGTGAGTTGAATACCCGGTTAAAGCAGTGGAGAACTTTCAGAGGGAAAAAAATTAACAGGAGATAACTGATAACTGTCATCCATTAAAATATGGCACGTGGAACTAGAACAGTCTACCCCAGTGAGCGAAATAAAGGGTTCAGTTCGACATTCCAACCACCTGAAGAAGGCCGGAGCGTATAACGGCCGAAACATTTTAATAAATATGGCGACAAAAATGAGAACAATAGTCCGAATAACGTAAATAGTGTACATAATACCTCATCTCAGAAAAATAGACAGATACTGAAAGGTCGAAGCGTTGTGATAAATATGGCAACAAAAATGAGGACAATAGTCCGAATAATGTAAATAGTGTACATAATACCTCATCTCAGAAATATAGCCAGATACTGAGAGGCCGAAACGTTGTAATAAATATGGCGACAATGATGAGGACAATAGTCCGAATAACGTAAATAGTGTACATAATACCCCATCTCAGAAATATAGACAGATACCGAAGGGCCGAAACGTTGTGATAAATATGGCAACAAAAATGAGGACAATAGTCCGAATAATGTAAATAGTGTACATAATACCTCATCTCAGAAATATAGCCAGATACTGAGAGGCCAAAACGTTGTAATAAATATGGCGACAATGATGAGGACAATAGTCCGAATAATGTAAATAGTGTACATAATACCCAATCTCAGAAATATAGACAGATACTGAAGGGCCGAAACGTTGTAATAAATATGGCGACAAATATGAGGACAATAGTCCGAATAATGTAAATAGTGTACATAATACCTCATCTCAGAAATATAGACAGATACTGAAGAGCCGAAACGTTGTAATAAATATGGCGACAAATATGAGGACAATAGTCCGAACAATGTAAATAATATTGACATTTTTTGCTACATGAGCGAATTAATGTCTTGCATTCATTAACGGATATTTTCTCCCATTCTCCTTTCAAATTAGTCCATAGTTCTTCGACGTTTTTTGGATTCCTTTCCTTATCTCTTTCATTTAGTAACTTCCAAACATTCTCATTATGATTCATGTCTGCGCTTTGACCTTTTCGTAACATCGTTCTGATCTTTATGCGTAGAAGAATCTAGTACATCAATGCAAACACGGACAAGTCCTACAAAAATAGTAAATACCCGTCTTGTGCAAAAAAAATATTTAAGATAAAAACCAACCACACTATAAACGAGTGTCTTAATTTGGCTTAAAACGAACATAACAGGATCAGGACAGAGTATCAGTCATATGTTGGAACTATATCAGAAGATTAACAAATCAATACACAAATAGATATATTTTACTTTCCCCCATCTCAGGTCTCAGGTAATCGAAAACATATTTCCATATAATTAAAGAACTATTTTCAGTGTATTTATATGAAGACTTGTTCAGATGATAGACGCAGGTGGATTGATTGATGGTGGACGCCTAAAAATTGATCGATATCTTTCCCATCATCTGAGACTGCCAAAAAGTCATTAAATTTTCCCGTCTGTCGAAAGGTTGGCACGAAAAGTTTTCTCACACTTGAAAGATTCTAGCGTAGAAATTACAAATTAGGACCTTGCGTTCGACTCGAGGTAATACTCGGTGGGTCGATGGCGCATGCTATAAGTAGCAAGCTGTGAATTCAGTTCTCACATTAGGCTTCTACGAGAAGAGTTTATAAATTGATATATTTTGAAAATATATTGTTTATAGTCCTTTCTCTCATAAACATTTCAATTAAACTCAATGCACCTGATATGAGCGTCTCTCTGGTTTTCTGTTTTGGTCTGGCGGCAAATATTTCTAGAATGAGGTGATATTTCTGTGATAGATTCATTCTTTTATAATGTAGCCTCGTTTTGACTTTCATAACATGTTCAGCCATTATAATCTTTCACTGAGTTCCTGAGAGTATCTCTTGTTGCTATTAGGATGACCTTTAAGTAAATTCGTCCTGGTGTTTGTCCATCTTGGTGTTGTTTTATAAATTAATTATATAAAGTTGTATACTATGTGCCTTTGATGGCTTTCAAAAATCATCAAATGATAAGTCTCATTACATCAGGAGACTTCTTATTATTTAAACTTCTTTCAATAATTATTTTATCAGGCTTAAATTAATTTGGTAATCCTGGGCATGGCGATTAGCTACATCTGGCAGCAAGGCCTCTGATCGGGATGCTTTGAAGAGCGTGTAACCATCTCTTAATTGCTGTTGTTCCCTGGTCCACATTAACCCAGTGTGGTAGCATCTGTTAGGGTCTCTGCTATGGGCAAATAGTTAACCACTAAACTAGGCTCAAAATAATATGATTGTATAAAAATACATTTTCATACGAGCAATACATTTTTATAAAAAAATAAATGAATAAAAAAAATAATACCAGCAATACATTTTTATCAAAAAATAATTGAATAAAAAAATAATACCAGCAAAATATTTTTATAAAAAATAAATGAATAAAAAATAATACCAGCAATAAATTTTTATAAAAAATAAATGAATTAAAAAAATAATATGAACAATACATTTTTATAAAAAAATAAATGAATAAAAAATAATACCAGCAATAAATTTTTATAAAAAATAAATGAATAAAAAAAATAATACCAGCAATACATTTTTATAAAAAAATAAATGAATAAAAAATAATACCACCAATACATCTTTATAAAAAAATAAATGAATAAAAAATAATACCACCAATACATCTTTATAAAAAAATAAATGAATAAAAAATAATACCACCAATACATCTTTATAAAAAAATAAATGAATAAAAAATAATACCACCAATACATCTTTATAAAAAAATAAATGAATAAAAAATAATACCACCAATACATCTTTATAAAAAAATAAATGAATAAAAAATAATACCACCAATACATCTTTATAAAAAAATAAATGAATAAAAAATAATACCAGCAATACATTTTTATAAAAAATAAATGAATAAAAAAATATTACCAGCAAAACATTTTTATAAAAAATAAATGAATAAAAAATAATACCAGCAATAAATTTTTATAAAAAATAAATGAATTAAAAAAATAATATGAACAATACATTTTTATAAAAAAATAAATGAATAAAAAATAATACCACCAATACATTCTTGTAAAAAAAAAATATATATTACCACTAATACATTTTTTGTAAAAGAAATTCTCAATTCTCCCCCCCCCAATTAAATCCCGACATTAAATGACCCATAAGGCGTTAATATGCCGCTAAACAAACGCTCCTTAACCCTTTGAGCCCGGATTTTCTGAACAATTCTAACCCTTCTGCTTGAACTCCTGAGTCAAAATTCGCAAATAATTGTCATATTTTGTTTCACGGTAGATATAAAAATAGTTATAAGTGTTTACTCACTGTTCAACCGGTGGCTGTGAATTAAGTCATTTTTCTCTACCACCGTTCAACCGGTGGCTGGGCATTAGGTCGTTTTTCTCTACCACCGATAAAGCGTTGGTCAGGGATTAAAGGGTTCAGGTGCCCCTAAAAAGTGTTAACCTAGAGGGAGCAAATATTAAAATGGAGTAGTATTTTGATAATTAATGATACAATTGAAGTGTGCGGGGGCGTCTGTGTTCATATTGATCTTAAAATATTAAAAAATAAACGATTTTTTCAAGGTAGCTGAAATGTTGTATTGCAGCCATTGGTGCTGAATGAATGGATCCTTAAAATGGATTAATTTAAATGCTAAAAAACAAAAATCCAGGCAATTTTTAAACGAATGTTTATATTGAGAAATGACTTCAATATCTCCTCACTCGATGACCATGTCATTTTATTTTCATCAATTTTTTAACCCTTTGATCCCTGCGTTCCTGAACAATTTTAACCCTTCGGCCTGAGCTCCTGAGTCAAAAATTCGTAAATAATTGGTATGTAATGTTTAACGGTAGATATAAAAATAGTTCCAAGTGTTTACCCACCGTTCAACCAATGCCTGGGAATTAGGTCATTTTTCTCTACCACTGTTCATTTCGGTCCGCTATCCATTACACCACATCTAGGCATACGCACATGCAAATTCGAACGTAGTCAGTGTTTGACAGAATCTCTTCTCTTCTTTTATAATACACCGTATATACTCGTGTATCGTGCGACTCCCAAATTTTCACTTATAAAAAAATGATTTTTTTCCCTGTATCATGCGAATTCCCGTTTTGAGAGACCAAATAACAATAGACTAAGCTCTTTTCCTCTATCTCTTTATCCTATCTTCTAGTTAAATAAGTTCAAAAAATAAAATAGATGGATAAAAGTATCGTTAGTAACGCTATACTCGTTGCATAAATACGTACAGCTATAAACAACCGAACGAGAAACAGCTAAACATCTTATAAACATAAACAAGGGAAAAGATGCATATTCGCTACATTTGTATTTTATAAGACGATTCTAATCTGTGAATATTACATGCATTATTATTGGATACAGTTATGTAAAATATCAATTTTATCAAAATCTTGTTTATTTTAAATACAGATGTACTTTTTGACCAATGTAAATGGATATATAGTTTGGTCAACGGCGTAGCCAGGGTCAGCAGTACATACGCTAAGTTTATATCTCGTGTAGGATACGACCCCCTTAAAATTAACTTCAAAATTAGGTCTTCAAAAGTCGCATAATACGCGAGTATATACGATATATATAATAAACCAAACGATAAGAATACTTTTTGGAATTTACTTAAATTCTGTCTAGATTATATGAAATGGATAACATACAAAGTGGCCAAAAATGGGGGATGGGTTTTATACTACAGAACACTACAAAATTGATCCCTCATTTATTATCATCCTTTCATATGATTATTTATAAGGATGTTTTGCAATTTCATCTGTGAATCTAGAACGTCCAAGAAATAGGTGCTGTGTTTAGTAATAAAGAACAATACAAAATTGATCCCCCACTTTTTACTATCCCTTCTTTCGATTATCAATAAGGAATCTTCCAGTTACCATATATACTCACGTATTATGTGACTCTTTGAGACGTAATTTTGAAGCTAATTTGATTAAAGTAAATGTCGTAGCCAGGGCCAGCAGTGCATACACTAATTTTATATCACGGGTATGATGCGACCCTCTTAAAATTACCTTCAACAGTCACAAGGTACGGGAGTATATATATTATAGATTTGTCAGTTGGTGTGGCGAAATTATTCATAAATAAAATAATTAAATTAGACGATATAAAATGAATAAAATTCAATGCACCCCATTCTGACATTCTTTTTGGTTTGGTTTTTCAGAAATTGATCCGAACACATAAGACGGAAAATACGATAAAAAACACGATAAAAATGTTTGTCATTAAGTAACTGAACATATCACGTTTTGTTTCTGCGCTTAATCTTGAATTTATTTAATTCATCTTTGAAATATTGCATCTAAATTTTACCACGAACAATTCTAGCACAGACTCCCAAGAGGATGTTTCTCCGATTACTACAATTTTAACCTGCTCAAGTCTAAAGTTAATCGTTATCTTCCCTTCTGTTGGAGTTTTTGGGTACCTTTGTTTACTAGTGAGCCAGCCAAAATGAGCTGACTCATTTTATAGTTCACCAATAGAAGTGTAACCAATCAGAAGGCTCAAAATATTCAATTCGACGTGTATAAAAGCGGCCATGTTTTTTTCGGAATATTCGTTGCCAGCCTTCAATATCGAAGACTGAAGAATTACGGAACAGCTGCTGGTGGTATTGGAGATATAGTCTGATTCAGTAGAGTGTCTGACTGGTGAGTGTTAATCTTTAACGTTGTTTCATTGAACAGATTACGTACTGCGCTGGATTCTATATTCATAGACTATGGTGAACATGGTCAACACCTTCCTATCTGTATAAACTGTTAACACAACCCTCTACCTCGAGAGGCCCCTGGGCATTATGCAGGGTAAACCTTACTGTAAGAACCCCCCCAAGAAAAAACTTCTTTTTAGCAGACTTAGAAATGGTGTCGATATACTGACTGGGGAATTATTCACGAAAGGTTTCTTATGTAAATTGGCATTTTAATAAATGACATCAAAGGTCGATGGTGGAATCGATTTCTTTAACTTTAAAACTGAAAGTAGTACTGTTTGCCCAATGAATGCTGACTGTTTTCTTATAAGGGACACAAATAATATTAACATTGTGTAATCTTCCACATTAGCCTTTAACTCCCTTCAGCAAAAAATGTATTCTTCTCTAAAAAGCCTTTAAGCAATCATCATCTCGTTTTTGCAAATCCAATCTTTTTGTTGGTTAATAAGCACCAAAGGGTAGCAAAATCCCATCGAATTCTATTTTCCGCCAAGCTCTATGGAGCCGATTTCGCTACACAAAAATCTATAAATTTACCGCATGACTCAATTCAAACAGTCAGCCACCGAATTTCAACGAGGTTCTACCAAACTCCACGGGTGACAATTCGCTCACACACCACATTGAAATCTCAACAAACTCAACAAAGCATTCATCAACCATTGTCCGCGTGTTAACCAACATCTACAGTTGACTTAAAAAGTGGAACAATTTCACTACTAAAAAGTAATTGTATATTTCACCAACTTAGCCTACACAGACAAAGGAAAGCAACTCTTGATAAGATTTATTCTTAGTTTTAAATTACACACGTACACACACTGATAAATGAACGAACATATGTGATTTCTTTCCTTGCAGAAACCAAATCATTTTAATTTTTTTAACAATCAAAAAGTACCAACATTTCTTAACAACATTCCTGCACAAACATTCCTTATGACATTGTCTCAATTATCACAACAGCAAACATTGTGATTGACAGTTTCATGTATATTTTATTGTTGATATAAAAATGTCTTTATTGTTAAATATTTAACAACTGTATTTAGTAGTTTCTTGCCATGCAATTTGTTCTCAAATTGTTTGTATAACTTATATTTTGTGGGATACGGACGTTATAAGCACGCATAATCTTCATCTTACTTAAATTTGCCTTCTGATATATTTCACTCTGTGTAAATCCCGCAACAACATTAAAGAGGAAGAGAACAGATAGTACATTAGCTATTTGCTCGTCCGTCCACATTAAATGGATATGGGACAAGCCCGGTTTAAAGCGGGGAGCCCAAGCATGTGCACCTTGGCGAAGGCCAAAAATTACCCGTCCTTCGTATGACGATAAACTACATCCGCGTCCAGGGTGACACGATATACTACGTCCAACAGCAAGGCCTCTGATCAGGAGGTTTTGATGAGCGTGAAACCACCTCTTAATTGCTGGTGTTCCCAGGTCCACCCTGACCCAGGGTGGTAGCACCTGTTAGGGTCCCATCTTAAGGTAAAAAGCATTATGAAAGTGTAAAAATAGATTTTAAAGCCAGAAATAATTTATAAAAAAAATATTACCAGAAATAAATTTTTGAAGAAAAAAATATTACCAGCAATACGTTTTTTTTAAATACCAGCAATACATTTTTTAAAATAATATTACCAGCTATGCAATACATTTTTGTGGAAAAAATATTACCAAAAATAGATTTTTGACAAAAACAAAATATTACCAGAAAAAAAAGTTGTCGGCATTAAATAACCCATTGAGGTTGATATGCCGTAAAATAAAATAAACCAAACCAATCTAAACCAAAGAATACGTATTCTATTCATACTAATCTATCCTAAAAATGTTGTCGGCATTAAATGACCCATTGAGGTTGATATGCCGTAAAATAAAATAAAACAAACCAAACCAATCTAAACCAAAGAATACATATTCTATTCATACGAATCTATCCTAAAAATGTTGTCGGAATTAAATGACCCATTGAGGTTGATATGCCGTAAAACCAAACAAACTAAACCAAACCATAAATTACCCGACCCCCGCCCGCAACCAACGTCACGCTGATATTCCACCGTCCCTCACGGTTTGATGCAGTAGGGCTGGAACCCCTGGGGCCAGGCAGCCCTCATGTGCGGAGTCTGAGCGCGTGCATCTGAGCCAATTTGCAAAATAGTCCAAACCCTTGCAATCGTCGGTTACGCCGGCATTGTTATCACTACAGATCTGCCCTCTTTCGTGGAATGAGGGCACTACTACCGCAAGTAGCTTTTCTCCGGTCCCTCTCGGTATTTTTCAGTTCCGATCTGCCCGAAGGCAAAGACAGAACTGAGTTGCGTTTTGTCCGAAGACAGAAAAAACAATGGCGAGATAAAATGTAGTTTGTCTGCCCAGTAGCAGGTTGTATTTACCCACTGGCAGTATGTGACACGACGTCAGTTTAATGGAAAATTCGTAAACTTAACTAATCAGCACACGAGGCCACAAAAAACATCTGAGCCGACCAAGCATAGAAATGAATACATTATGAGAACCAGTAATAAGGAGTGCCAGAAAAAAGGCGATAATAACAACAAAAGTTGCAATATGAGCTCTGGTAAAAATATGATAAGTTATCAACAAAAATTGCAATATGAGCACTGGTAAAAAATGATTCCTGAAGACATTAGGTTTATAATACCGAGAAATTCATACACGGGTGTCCTCAAGGACACATAGTACAAAAATGCATTGGTTAGATCCAGTTAAAAGACCCAAAGAATGTGAGTTCTGTACCCGGTTAAGGCAGTGGAGAACTTGGAGAGGGTAATTAACAGGGGATAACTGATATCCATTAGACATCGCATATGGAACTAGAACAGTCTATTCCAAACCCCTGAAGAAGGCTGGAGCGTACAACGGCACCGGCGAGACTTTGTGATAAATATAGCGACAAAGATGAGGACAATAGTCCGAATAATATAACTAGTGTACATAATACCTCATCACAGAAATATAGACAGATACTGAAAGGCCGAAACGTTGTAATAAATATGGCAACAAAGATGAGGACAATAGTCCGAATAATGTAAGTAATGTACATAATACCTCATCTCAGAAATATAGACAGATACTGAAAGGCCGAAACGTTGTAATAAATATGGCGACAAAGATGAGGACAATAGTCCGAATAATGTAAGTAATGTACATAATACCTCATCTCAGAAATATAGACAGATACTGAAGGGCCGAAACGTTATGTTAAGTATGGCGACAAAGATGAGGACAATAATCCGAATAATGTAAATAGTGTACGTAATACCTCATCTCAGAAAGATAGACAGATACTGAAGGGTGATAAATATGGCGACAAAGAAGAGGGCAATAGTCCTAATAATGTAAATAGTGTACATAATACCTCATCTCAGAAATATAGACAAATTGTCTTTGTCCTTAAATGTCAGGAAATGGCAAGTCATTTTTATTTCATTTTCTTCTTTAATAAGCGCGCCTTCCATAATTCACCTTTTATCTTTTATACTTTCGCCAATATTTCACAAATACGAAAATAATCCAAAGACAAAAGTCTGCTATGTAATGAAGAAAATATACCAGATAAGAGGAAATAAATCGAATAATTAGAATGGTCTTAGAATGGAAGGGGAAAAACCGAAGCAAATTTGTCAAGAAATCTTCGAAAATAGTGTACAAGGCTTTGTCATCATAGCGAGAATGATCTTATAGGATTCACCTGATCCATACGGTAAAATGTAAGGGAAGGAATTACATTGACTAAAATATTTGATTACTAAAGCCGTCTGTGTACTTTTCTCTAGATACATCGTAGTTTTTGGAGGGTTTTTTGGAGCTTGTCTCGCTAGAACATTTACGACTGAGTAGTGAGTTCGATCCTCACTGGGTGCCCCATACTTTCGGCCTTGTGCCACATCTAAGCGTCGCTTGGAAAATCACGATCGTGTTTTGTGGAAAAACTGACTAATCGTCTCTACACCTACAATAGAGATATGGACACGCCCATCACAGTCTGCTCATGGAACAGTGAGAAAAGGTGGGTGGCAAAGGCAAAGCGTTTTTCACTCGTATAGTTGACGTACTGGACTATTATATTCACAGCCCATGTTTTCAGCAGATTAACCCATTCTTTACTTAAGCTTTTCATTCCCAGTGTTTTCCTTACAGTATTATGTACCAGCAACCATATGCATTATATGAACTTTACAGCATCACAGGTATATATATATATATATATATATATATATATATATATATATATATATACAGGGTGGTCCAAAAGTAGGTGGACTGTATGTGGAATAGGTTTATGTATCGGTTATAGTATTACAACTGAGTATCTTGAAACATTTCCTTGGAAATGGATTGGCTGAAGAGGTCCAATTGATTGGCCGGCACATTCAACAGATTTGACCCCAATAGATTTCTTCTTTTGGGGAGTACTCAAGGACAAAGTTTATAGTCGAAAACCAAGAAGTGCCGGTGATTTGAAAAATTACATAAGAGATGTATTTCAAGAAATTAATACCCAAAAAGACTTGTGCAAAAAGTTTGTCGAAGCGTTAGAGGTAGACTTCAAAGCTGTGTAAATTGTGATGGAAAACGGTTTGAGCACCTGCATTGATCAAATTTAAAGGCTTTTGTATTATCGTTCTCAATAAAATTTAAAGGTTTTTGTATTATTTTTCTCAATAAAATTTAAAGGCTTTTGTATTATTGTTCTCAATAAAATTTAAAGGTTTTTGTATTATTTTTCTCAATAAAATTTAAAGGCTTTTGTATTATTGTTCTCAATAAAATTTAAAGGTTTTTGTATTATTGTTCTCAATAAAATTTAATTGTCAATGTAATAATTGTGTTAGTAAATATAATTGTATGAATATGTAATCTCAAAATAAATGTAATTATTTACTGCCCACCTACTTTTGGACCACCCTGTATATATATATCTATATATATATATATATATATATATATACTAGCAGCATGGCCCGGCGTTGCCCGTGCTTGATTCAAAAATTGTACGACTCATACAGCAATCGCTATAACTTGGCTTAAAATAACAATGTAAATGTTTAGTATAGAGCTTAGAAAAAATTCGCAGTGTGAGATAGGCAAGAAGTTTGGGTTACACATGAAATAGGCAGTAAAGTACTGAGGTGTACTGGGCCGCGTAGTAAAGGCAGTACACTTCAACTTAGAGTGAAAACTGTAACGTGCAGGTAAAATAGGTTGGGCAAACGATTGAGTAATAAGTAACTTGCGACGGCAGTTAACTGTCTAATAGCAAAACTGAACTACGAAAAGGTAGAAATAGGTATGGAATGCTAAGATGGACGGGGCTGCGCAGTAAAGGCAGCACGCGGAGATAAAATGGGTAATGCAAACGTTTAAGCAAATAGGTAACTTGCGGTAGCAGGAAGCTGTCAATTAATCCAAGGACAGATGCGTTAATGGCGATCAAATCAAGACGTGAGTGCGGATGCCGCCGCGCTGAAGGTATTTAAAGGGAGCGTGACTTGTCATTGATTGGTGTAGCCTGGACAATGGCCATGACTTAGACCAATGAATGAGCTGACGCAAAATGGAAGATGCTAGCACGCATTCACGCACGCGCGCATGATTTGACAAGCGCAAGGCTTGGCCGTAAACGGGGTCAAGCTGCCTGCTGCATATGCAGTTTGGATCTAACGAACGTGATGCCGGCGATGAGAATGCAAGGAGCTGCAATGAAGCGTTTGCTCGTTTGATTTGTGCGACAACGAAAAGCCGCTAACCGTTTGCCGGCATTAGCTTTTAAATGGATTGGGAGGAAGCCCTGCTGTTTTAGCGCAAAAAACTCCTCGTCAGGTCTGGGATGCGGCCTGGGCTAGGGGAAAAGGTGTAAAGAATTGGAAAATGGACTGCTGAGGGCGGAACTATTTTCACTCAGCACGTATGCGGGTTTTTTTTTTCAGTAAAGACGCGAATAAAGGAAGTGCTTATTTTGGTAAGATGCGACGATTAAAACAAAAGTTTTGACAAAGTCGAATCTGTCATTTGTGGCTCAAAGTCAGACCTGGTAGCAGGGATAAAAAAGCCGAATTTCAATGCCCCTGCACCCATTCCAGAATTTGAGGTCAAATGTTTTCTTCCACTCCACTGCACGCACTGACCTGTTTCTTCCCGCGCATAGCGTGACCTTAAATTAATCTGCATTTAGGAAATACCCAACCGGAAAAACATTTTTAGCAATCTGGGCGTATCGGTTTTTGGGTTTTATCGATTTTCCGCGCTGTTTAGGAGTCCGTGGTCATGAAGCGTCTGGACAACACTTCTAATGGTAGACTCTAAGCAGGTGTCAAATTTGGTTGAAATGCGGTCATTCTTCTGTAAGCAGATTTTTTCGATTATCGATTTTTTCGGAACCTGAATCCGAACTAAAAAGTCGGGATCCGTCATGTCCTTACAGCAGCCATTTGCAAACTTGTGGTGAAAACCGCTTCGAAATCGGGTGAGAAATGCGCCCTGGGCGAGGTAACAACGCGCACGACAGACACACAGACAGACAACATGAGAAATATAGATAGTAGATATATATATATATATATATATATATATATATATATATATATATATTAAGACATTTTAATGTTTATACATTCTTTTTTTATAGATATAAATATTTAAGTAAATGCTCTCTTTATAACAAACAGTATTAACAACATTTACCGGCCTGAATGTCCGAGAAATTGTCATAGAATATATGTCCCTTCCGACAGGAATCTAACCTGTTTCCTATACGGAACCCTCATATAGCCTGACGTGCTTTTTACCGATTTCGCCACAGAGGAACGTCTCTGTTAGCGAGGTCGATTTAACTGTTTTTAAACTACTATTTTCAATGATTTTCTCACGTACATTCATATCTGCTCGATGCGTATCCAAATGTAAACAAATGACGTCACACATTATGTAATGGACAAAGTCCGTCAATTATTTCTATCGAAAAGAATGTAGATTAAAAACAATAAAATCGATCTTGCTTATCGAAACGGTCCTCTGTGGCGAAATCGGTAAAAGGCATGTCAGGCTATATGACGGTTTCGCATAGGATACAGGTTCGATTCCTGTCGGAAGACGCATATTTTCTATGACAATTTCTCGGACATTTAATACGGTAAATGTTATTAATACTGTTTATTATAAACAGAGCATTTACTTAAATATTTGTATCTGTCAAAAAAATGTAGAAACATAAAAATGTCTTAAAATAATTGCCGGACTTTGTTCATTTCATAATATATATATGTATATATAGTGGCGGTGGACTCTACCGTCGTATTCGATGTAGGAGGAGGGTCAAGCAGCTCAGTTTCTCGGAACCGACCGCCCAGACCACAGCACATATGATTTGATTATAGTGGTGAAGGATTTATGCAGAACCATTCACAAATTTTGAAGGGCCGAATTAAGAGACCTGGTGCACTACGTACCACAAGATCCTCAAAGGACCCTCTGCATGTTTTGAATTCAGAGTTGTCCTTCTCCATCCAGGGTTATAGAACCCAGACTGTCCTGCTATTTACCCATAGCTGGAGGGAGAAGAAGAGGATTCATACTTTTTCCCAAGGGTAAGTGAATGTAATGGATTCGAGTGCAATTCGAACTATTGAAATTTCAATAATTTATCATCCATTGACTGGTTTGAAAATCCTTGTAAATTATTATTTCAATTTACAAGATGAAAATGATCATTAACCTCATGTAATCTTAAATCCTATTGTATGAAATATGTTGCTGTGTTTATTTAAAACATTGAACTCTGTGTATGAACCAGTTTTAATGTTTAATATTTAATATTGTATTAATAGGATTCATACGATGTTTACAGATTGTATCCAAATTACATTTACAAAATTTGGGGGCGAGTTCCTGACACTAGAACAAGGTAAAATGTCTGTATAATCATTTGTCCAAAAGGCCATCGTTGTACACGAACGCAGAAACTTATGAAAAACGTGCACAATGTCGTCCGCTTGCTTCTAGACATACATGTCCCCATCGGATCATTGATTGGTTGAACCGTTCAAATACTCCCGCAAAGTATCGAATGGTTTCACATGCCGCCATGACACGTTGATGAATCGTCTCTGCTTTATTAAAATCTGCTGCGTAAACCAGTTGTCTTATGTGGCTTCACAGATACAAATCCAAAGGATTGGGGTCAGAGGAGCATGCAGGCCCTGAACAAGTCCACCCCTAACTATTCATCTTTCATGTGCATCGCGAATAGTGTGTCTAAAATGTACTGGAACACCATCACGCGTGAACCAAATGCGTCTTCGTATTAGCAGGGGAACATCCTCTTGCAGAGTTGGAAGTACACTATTTACATTATTCGGAGTATTGTCCTAATATTTGTCGACATATTTATTACAACGTTTCGACCATTGTACGCTCCGGCCTTCTTCAAATGGTTGGAATGTCGAACTGAACCCCTTATTTCGCTCACTGGGGTAGACTGTTCTAGTTCCGCGTGCCATGTTTAATGGATGTCAGTTGACAGTAATTCCCCTCTCCGAGTTCTGCACTGGCTTAACGGGGTATTGAACACACACTCTTTGGATCTAACCAACACCTTTATCTATTGTGCCATGTGTCTTTGAGGACATCTTTATGAGAATTTCTGGATATTATAAACCTAATGTATTCAGCTGCAATTTTTTATCAGTATTTATATTGCAATTTTTGCTGATATCGTTTGTAATAAATATGGCGACAAAGATGAGGACAATAGTCTGAATAATGTAAATTGTGTACATAATACCTCATCTCAGAAATATAGACAGATACTGAAAGGCCGAAATGTTGTGATAAATATGGTGACAAAGATGAGGACAATAGTCCGAATAATGTAAATAATGTACATAATACCTCATCTCAGAAATATAGAAAGATACTGAAAGGCCGAAGCGTTGTGATAAATATGGCGACAAAGATGAGGACAATAGTCCGAATAATGTAAATAGTGTACATAATACCTCATCTCATAAATATAGAGAGATACTGAAAGGCCGAAACGTTGTGATAACTATGGCGACAAAGATGAGGACAATACTCCGAATAATGTAAATAGTGTACATAATACCTCATCTCAGAAATATAGACAGATACTGAAAGGCCGAAACGTTGTGATAAATATGGCGACAAATATGAGGACAATAGTCCGAATAATGTAAATAGTGTACATAATACCTCATCTTAGAAATATAGAGAGATACTGAAAGGCCGAAACGTTGTGATAAATATGGCGACAAAGATGAGGACAATAGTCCGAATAATGTAAATAGTGTACATAATACCTCATCTCATAAATATAGAGAGATACTGAAAGGCCGAAACGTTGTGATAAATATGGCGACAAAGATGAGGACAATAGTCCGAATAATGTAAATAGTGTACATAATACCTCATCTTAGAAATATAGAGAGATACTGAAAGGCCGAAACGTTGTGATAAATATGGCGACAAAGATGAGGACAATAGTCCGAATAATGTAAATAGTGTACATAATACCTCATCTTAGAAATATAGAGAGATACTGAAAGGCCGAAACGTTGTGATAAATATGGCGACAAAGATGAGGACAATAGTCCGAATAATGTAAATAGTGTACATAATACCTCATCTCAGAAATATAGACAGATACTGAAAGGCCGAAACGTTGTGATAAATATGGCGACAAAGATGAGGACAATAGTCCGAATAATGTAAATAGTGTACATAATACCTCATCTCAGAAATATAGAGAGATACTGAAAGGCCGAAACGTTGTGTTAAATATGGCGACAAAGATGAGGACAATAGTCCGAATAATGTAAATAGTGTACATAATACCTCATCTCAGAAATATAGACAGATACTGAAAGGCCGAAACGTTGTGATAAATATGGCGACAAAGATGAGGACAATAGTCCGAATAATGTAAATAGTGTACATAATACCTCATCTCAGAAATATAGACAGATACTGAAAGGCCGAAACGTTGTGATAAATATGGCGACAAAGATGAGGACAATAGTCCGAATAATGTAAATAGTGTACATAATACCTCATCTCAGAAATATAGACAGATACTGAAAGGCCGAAACGTTGTGATAAATATGGCGACAAAGATGAGGACAATAGTCCGAATAATGTAAATAGTGTACATAATACGTCATCTCAGAAATATAGACAGATACTGAAAGGCTGAAACGTTGTAATAAATATGGCGACAAAGATGAGGACAATAGTCCGAATAATGTAAATAGTGTACATAATACCTCATCTGCGAAATGATTCTCTTTTGTTTCTCATTCATCCTTCTTCTGTATTTCCTTAACATTTTCAATATTCCTTTTTCTTCAAATTCAATTTTTATTCTTTCTTCATTCTCTTCTTTACCTTTTTGTGTTTGCTTTCATTTGTCTTCTCTTTGTAATCTTTTTTTAAATTCTCTATTTCTTTATCTTTTCTCATACTCTTTCTTCATCTTCGTCTTCTTCGACACTCTTCAAAAGACTTACGTGTTCGTAAAGTAAAAACTTTTGTCCACCCTATTCTGATCCGAAAACAAGACTTTAAATTACTCACCAGAAGTAAAAACTCTCATATGACCTTCTGTGTTATTTGCTATTTGCTACGTTTTGCCCCCCGCCTAAGAATTATCCATTTTTATAGAAAGGAGAATCTTAACACTTTTTTTTAGTTTTACATGAAATATAAAACTGTATTTTTACTTGTTGCATCTTCAGGCGAAACTTTGCTGCATGAAGATTGGCTATCAATATTACATTTACATTGATTTAGCAAAATATCCAAGATAGTAGATAGGAAATATTCTTATATTAGTATTACTCTTACAACAATATAATGCTTAAGTACTCTTATATAGCAGGTACAGAGTACAGGTGCAAAGTGCTGTATGCATACCTTTTTTTCGTTATTAAAGACTTTCGAAAACCCCAAGCAGGTGGAATCAATTATTCTGTTTGCAAAATCTGAGATAACTGTTCAATCCCATGTATCCATTAAATATACCGTTTGCACACACACACACACACACACACACACTCACACACATATATATATTTGTGTATTTAGGCATCAAATTCTCTTTTAAATAAGTCTGATAAAATAAGTTAAAACATTATGTCTGCTTATTTCTAGCCTAATCCTGTCATATTCAACCGTGTGCAAGCTGCAGCCCGGGATGTGGGTCTGACCATCAATGCCTCGAAGACGGGGTCAATCTGGAGGACGTGCAGTCTTTCGTCTATCTCGGTTCAACCATTATACCATCCGGGCAGGCTGCTGCTGAGGTCGAACGCCGTATAGGAACTGCGAGGTCCGCATTCGTGTGTCTCAAGCGGTCACTATGGGGGGCGACGAGAGATTTCCACGGCTAAGAAGGGGCCCATCTATCAGGCTATTATAATCTGAGGAAGGCCAGAGCGTACAACGACCAAAACGTCGTGCCTATATTTATATATATATATATATATATATATATATATATATATATATATATATATATATATATATATATAGGTAAAATGAGAAGAAAATGGGATATAATTTAACTGTCATTAACATTTAATTTAAAAGAGCGCTCAATACAAAGAAGAGGTGAATATTATTTATTTAAGGATATTGTAACAGAAACGTTGAAAATCGCTACAAAATTACAATTATTTTTTAACACTACAAATGTGTCTCCTCGGTCGATGGCAAATGACTGGCGAGTAAACGATTATTTTAATTTGACAAAAAAAAACATGTGGCTTTGCTCGAGCGGTTGCTACATGTTACCGCGAATGGACAACAAGGCATGCTTCATTTCGTGCAACAAAGCCACAGTGGCAGGTAAAAAGGCACTGAGACGAGCAGCATAACGTCAACTGTGACGATGTGCAAGCTGCAGCACGGGATATGGGTCTGACCATCAATGCCTCGAAGACCAAAGTTATGCCATCCCTGGTTGATCCGATCAACTGGCAGCCACTGACGGTGGACGGGGTCAATCTTGACTAGTAGGGGAGGTGGATGAGTTATGTTTTTCATGCCACGTAAAACCGGGACATAGACAGGTCATCATTGACGATTGTAGAAAATATGCCAGCGACAAATGTATCTTGATTGTAGACAAAAATGTTCAATTTGTTGAACGGAGAAGTGGGTTAATCAGACGTAAATTTAACAGAATTTTTTTTTTAATTCTTGGGTAGCGATTTCAAAATGTTTTTATTACAATCTCTTATAAGAAAAATATAATATATATATATACTACTCGGCTCTGCCGCCGAATTCGATGTATGAGGAGCAAGCAGATCAGTTCCTAGGAGACCGACAGCCCGACAACAGCACATGAGATTTGATTATAGTGGAGAAAGTTTCGCGCAGGACCAATCCACACTTCTTGAAGGGCCAAATACAGAGACCTGGTGCACTAAGTGCCACAAGGTCCCCAAACGACCCTCCGCAGGTTTTGAATTCAGAGTTGTCCTTCTCCTAGACCAGTTGCGATCCAAGGCTATAGAACCCAGTCTGTCCTTCTATTTACATAGTTGGAGGGAGATGAAGAGGATTCACACCTTTCCCAAGGGTATTAGCATGTAAGTGAATGTAATGGATTCGACTGGAATTCGAACTCGGCTCTCCGATTCCTCAAATCACGCCGCTATCCATTACTCCACTGGTTCCAAAATAATTAAAAAAACTTTCATTTTCTCTGATAAAGTCGCTCATCCTGATTTAAAAACATTTTTATTTTTATTTTAAATACCCATTACATTTTGCTTTTCGCTTGTATTTATTTTGGCGAAGGAGACCGATAAAGATTTTTCCCATATTTGATTCATATCTTCACCAGTCTCTTGATTGCTTAAATCGTCGTGGGAAGCGAGACCTAAGGGCAAAAACAGACAAGATCGTCTAGGATGATCTGTTGGTGGTGGATCTCAAGAATCCCAGCATTGTCATGACCGACAATTCTTTGATATTTGTTGAAATTGTCATTTATGTACGTTTGGTTTGGTTTGGTTTACATTATATCAACACCTCGATGGGTTATTTAATGCCGACAAGATCCCTACTACTGTCAATATCTTTGTTCAAAAATCTATTGCTAGTAATAATTTTATCTTACTTTTTATTTTTCATTAAAACCTATTTAGACATTTTAATAGTTTTTTTACCCCAGTTTGGTGTTACCGATTTTCCCATAGCTGTGACCCTAACAGGTGCTACCACTTTGAGTCAGGCTAGACCGGGGAACACCTGCAATTAAAAGGTGGTTCCACACTCCTCAAAACCTCCTGATCAGAGGCCTTGCTGTTGGATGTAGTTTACCGTCAGGATGATTCTAAATTTTACATGTCATGGACAAGGTACTATTTATGGCCACACTTTTCCTCGGTTGACAGATTGTCTCGGTTTGGTTTACGGTATATCAACCTCAATGGGTTATTTAATGCTATCAAGATCCTTATTGTGATAATTTCTTTCAAAAATGGATTGCTGGCATTAAAGCCCATTTTCAAACTTTCATAGTGTATTGACACAGTTTGGCGGTTAACTATTTGCCCATACCCGGGACCTTAACAGGTGCTACCACCTCAGGTCAGAGTGAACCTGGGAACATCAGCAATTAACAGGTGCTTCCACGTCCTTCAAAACTTCCTGATCAGGGGCCTTGCTGCTGGATGTAGTTTATCGTCTCACCCAGGACGGATTTTTGTACGTGTATTCATTTTATTGATGTACTGCATTTTATTTTAAAATTAAAAGCTAAAGTATAAATGTCAAATTTGTCAAACATTTTTTTTATTACTGTCTGAGTGTCTTATTTGTTCACTCTGCCCAAATATGGTCCTCTCGTGATGCGTCTGGGATTAGCCACGCTTTAGACACGCATGAAAAGAAAGAATTCGCGCGTTTTCAAAGAGAGCTGCAACAGAAAGGCAACGGGACACAGATCTACACAGAGTTCGGGCGTTTTCGACAGGAGGCGTGAGAAGCCTGCTGAAAAATGCCGAAAAATACCGAAAAGGATCTTGCTCATCCCTCTTTCCTCCATCAACTCACTCATACTTCAAACAGGCAGAAGCCGAGCGTCGTCAGGACAACAATATTGGAGCAAAAACTGAAACTGTCTTCTGGTCATCAAGAAGAAAATGCATTTGGTGTAGACATATATCTTTTCTTAAAAGGTTAAATCAAATTTTTAAAAATGTTTTTAAATCTCCTAACCTAGAGATCGTTTGAATTATTAATTAAATTTATTTAAAGTTAATATTATGAAAATAATCAGAGTAATTTTTCTTTTCTTTTCCGCTGTTTGTAATGAAAATGTTTGTAATTGTAATTTAAGTACAAGTATCACCTTTTTTATTTAAAATATTTCGTGTTAAATGGATGAGAAAAATTCCGATAGCACTATAAAAACAAAAAAGAAAATCCACCTTATTTCACGTAATATTCTCCTTCGGGATTTTTATTGTAAAATAAAATTTGTCTTTCTGATGTCTTTAAAAACTTTCGTTCGAGTGTCGTTGTTATCGTCTGATTCTTCTACACCATTGTTTACATTACAATACTGTTGTGGTAGGATCCACCTAATCTGCATAGGTGACTGCCAACTATATAAATAGTGGTTGGTACCGGAAGACGAGGAGGAGGAATCACGAGATCCAACTAGAGACTCTGATCGACTGCGACTAGTCAACACATTCTCCAGGAACGTCTACCCAGAAATATACAGAAATACTATATGTACTTATTGTGTACACTTTCTTGTTATAATACATTCTTGTTCTAAGTACATTTTGTGTTGCATTATTATTCCATGCAATAGGCGAGATTCAACAATGAGTCAAGACTCAACAATGGCGATGAAGTAGAACGAACCATACGTCAATTTTCAACAATGGCCACGAAGTAGAACGAACCATACGCCAAGTATCAACAATGGCAAAGAAGTAGAACGAACCATACGGAAAGAAGAAAGAATTAATAGTGAGAGTTTTCAACAATTGGGACAAGTCATTGAAGAACCCAGGCTGAAAAAAAAAACTATTAATTCAAAGTCCAACGTTAACGTAACGACGAAGGATTCTGAACTTCTGGATATGTAGAACTCGTTAAAAGACGACTAAGCATAAAGGAACGTTCACTCAGAAAAATTGAAAGGTGTCGTAATCGAATAACGGTAATTTTAAATTAAAAAATTATCTACAACAAGACACCCTCTAAAAACAAAAATTGGCCGACTCCAAAAACATGCATGGATTAAAAGGAGCACAAATACACCGTGTCGACTTTGAAAGGTAACAAACTTTAAAAAATTATTTTTTTTAAATTATTTGTTCAACAATATAGTGACGAATTACCTCTTATAAGAAAATCAGACGTTGTCATTGAAATACGCGAACAGAAGTCGAAAACGTAAAAAAAAAAAAAAAAAAAAAAGTCCGACGCTCTCTGTTCACGAAAAAAAAGTTGATTAGCACGTGCGTGAATGTAAAAGCAAGACATAAAATAGAAAAGTCGTACGTTGTTTCGATTTTTTGGTCAGCTTATATGATATTCGTGGATACACAAATTAAAAGTATATTCCTTGTTGCATGAACACTATCAGCTAAAGATGGATGAACTATCCAAAGTCATATCTGAATTATTCAAACCCCAACAGATAGCACAGCAAAAATATCAAGAACAACAGATAGCACAGCAAAAATATCAAGAAAAAATATGGCAAGAACAACTGATAGCAATGCAAAAATATCAAGAACGTCAAGAGGAAAGACTTTTGGAAATTCAAAAGTTAACACTGGAGAAATTAAACAACTATCAGGCAAATGAGGGAAATTCTTCATATTCTAATAACACCATATTTAATTCGCTGGAAACTTTCAACTATGTGCCAGACGAAGAAAAAACGTTTGAAGCGTACTTTAAACGATATGAAGATATTTTCTACACAGACTGTGAAAACTGGTCGAATTCAAGAAAAGTCAGTCTATTACTAAGAAAGCTAGGTACAGCAGAACATAGCAAATTTGTAGATTTTATTCTACCGAGAAAAACAACTGAATTGGAATTCTCGGAAACAGTGAAATCGCTAAAAGAGCTGTTTGGAGCAAATATGTCGCTTTGGCATAAGCGATGGTTATGCATGAATGTCTCTAAATCCGACGATCAGGATTACTTAACATATGCATCTATAGTGAATAGACATTGTGACAATTTCAGATTGGCAGAGATTACGGTTGAAGAATTCAAGTGTTTAATTTTTGCTCAAGGACTGGTATCCAGTAAGAGTGCCGAAATAAGACGTAGAGTTTTGTCTAAACTCGAATCTGAACAAGGCCTTACCCTGCAAAAGTTAGCAGAGGAGTGTCAACGGGCCGTAAGTTTAAAAAAAGAGTCGCAAAAAATCGAAAAAGCTGGTATTGCTTATATTAAAAAAATAAAAAAGCAGTCAAAGTACCCATTAGAGAAAAATTGGAGAAAAAATTCGGCGTATTGTAATAATAGACAAGAAAAATAAAATAAAAAGGTCCCACCATATAATTGCAGACGTTGTAACGAAAGACATTGGGAGATAAATTGCCCATATAGAAATAAGAAATGTTTCGTGTGCCAAAAGAATGGTCACAAAGGATCGTGTTGTAAAACGAAAAAATTCAAGAGCCGAATTAGACAAACAAATTCGAATATCAAATCAGATAGAGATTTGAGGAAATATGTGACGACTGAAATATTCAAAAAGAATATCAAATTTCAACTCGATTCGGGGTCAGATTTAACAATAATGAACGATAAAAAATGGAAAATTTTAAAAAGGCCTACAATAATGAAGTCAACGAAACTCGCTGGAATGGTAACTGGAAAGCAAATTAACTTCGAAGGCGAGGTTGTACTTCCAATGAAAGTGAATGGGATCGTTAAAAAAATAAAAGTTTTCATTCTGAGAAATGGAGAAAACTTGTTGGGTACAGATTTTATTGAAACATTCGAATTGTGGGATAAACCGTTAAACTCATTCTGCAGAAAAGTAGAAAGTAATACGCAAACAAGACAGGACATGAAAGATGAATTAAAGAAAAAGTTTCCGGAAACCTTTACACCTGGTCTTGGAAGATGTAACAAATTTGAAGCTAAATTTGAATTAAAAGAAATTACTATGCCTATATTTAAAAAGAAACGTAACGCGCCTTTCGCAAGTGTAGAGAAAGTTAACGAAGAACTTGATAGGTTGGGAAAAATGGGAATTATTTCAAAAGTAGAATCTAATTCATGGGCTGCGCCGATTGTGTGCATAAAAAAGAAATCAAACCAAATCAGAGTCTGCGTTGATTTTTCGACAGGGTTGAACTCTGTAATTAAGGACTACCATTACCCGTTACCGAGTCCTGAGGAGATTTTTAACAAGCTAAATGGCGGAGTTATTTTTTCAAAAATCGACTTATCAGATGCCTATCTCCAAATTCCCGTCGAAGAAGAATGTTCGAAGTTACTAGGGATAAACACGCATAGGGGTTTATTCAAGTACAACAGGCTCCCTTTTGGTATTAAAGTGGCACCAGCCATTTTTCAACAAGCCATGGACGTCATGTTGAATGACTTAGACTTTGCGTGTGCCTACTTAGATGATATTATAGTAAGGAGTGCAAACGTCGACGAACATCGAGAGCACCTCAATCAAGTATTTAAAAAGATTCAGGATTTTGGATTTAAAGTCAAAGAATCAAAGTGTGAATTTGGTTTGGAGGAAATTAAGTATTTAGGTCACATAATCAACAAAAATGGCAGATTTCCAGATCCGGAAAGGTCCATTGCGATTAGAAACATGCCGACGCCCACTAACGTGGCGACACTACAGAGTTTTCTGGGGCTCGCGAACTATTATCAAGCGTTCATTAAAGGAATGTACAATCAAAGAGCTCCGTTGAATGAACTACTGAAAAAAGACAAGTCATGGGAATGGACGGTAGAATGTCAAAAAGCCTTTGATGAAATTAAGAAAATGCTTACGTCCGAGCTCTTTTTAACCCATTACAATCCTAAACTGGATATTGTAGTGGCAAGTGATGCTAGTTCATACGGGGTAGGAGCATGTATTCAACACATAATGCCAGATGGTTCTAGAAAACCGATTGCGCATGCTTCGAGGGCATTACTCCCAGGAGAGCGAAGTTATTCACAGATAGAAAAGGAGGCGCTGAGTATCATTTTTGCCATAACAAAATTTCATAGATACATCTACGGCAGACATTTCAGGTTAGAAACGGACCATAAACCTCTGATCACTATTTTTGGGTCAAAGAAAGGGTTACCCGTTTACACGGCAAATCGACTGTTAAGATGGGGAACCATTCTTCTCAATTATGATTTCCACATAAAGCACCTATCATCCAAAAATATAATTCATGCGGATACCTTATCAAGACTCGTACCGAATAAAGATGAAGGATTCGAAGAATCAATTATTGCAAATATCAGAGCAGATTATGAGGTGAAAAGCATGGTAAACAACATTGTAAGAGAGCTACCGGTTACATCAAAGGAAATAAAAAAAGAATCTGAAAGCGATGATTTCATTTTAGGAATAAAAAGTAAAATGGTAGCAAATGACCAAAAAGTTCAGGAGATCTATTCAATATGTGACGGAATTTTATTATATGGTGAGAGAGTAGTAGTACCAAAAAAGTTGCAGAAAAGAATCCTACGGGACTTTCATATGGGTCACCCGGGGATTAATAGAACAAAAAGCTTAATGCGAAGCTTTGTATATTGGAAAGGAATGGATGTGGATATCGAAAACATGGTTCATCGATGTAAAGGGTGTGCGTTAGCAGCTAAGGCACCACCTATAGTACACAAACCATGGCCAAAGACGGATCATCCGTGGGAAAGATTACACATTGATTTCGCTGGTCCAGTAGAAGATTATTACTACTTAATAGTGGTAGATAGCTTTACAAAATGGCCGGAAGTACTACGCTGCAAAAAGCCTACGTCCAATACCACAACAACTTTTTTGCATGAACTATTTGCACGGTTCGGTGTGCCAGAGTGTATTGTGAGTGACAATGGTACACAATTCACTTCTGACGATTTTAAGGAATTTTGTGAGTTATATCAAATTAACCACATAACGACGCCCCCGTATCATCCGAGATTCAATGGACTCGCAGAAAGATTTGTAGATACGTTAAAGCGCGCTCTGAAGAAAGCCTCAGGAGTTCCAACGGAAAAGGCGCTTCAGCAATTCCTACAAGTATACAGAATCACGCCTAACCAGAGAACACCATCAAACATGGCACCAGCAGAACTAATGTTCGCTAGGAAAGTTAAGTCAGTGTTTGACAAGCTTTTGCCAGGAAGAAATAGAATAAAGAACACTATATATACAGCTAGAAAAAAGATACACCCCCGGAGAGAAGGTCTTTTTCAAGTGCTATAGAAACAACATTGAGTTCTGGGAGCGAGGCATAGTGGACAAGAGAATCGGTGACCTGATTTATATAATTAAAGGGCCGAAGAATACTCATAAAAGGCACCAGAACCAACTCAAAAAATGCTACGTGCTAGAGCAGGAAGAGAGTAAACCGGATGAGGAGGAAGATCCCATTGATGTAATGTATGATACTTTTCAAGTAGAACCTCCGCAGAGTGCTCCTGAACCGAGAAGATCCGGTAGGAAACGAAAGTTCACGGACCCATTGGAAGTGAATCCAAAACGAAAAAGATATTGAAAAAAAAACAGATATACATATGAACTATGCAAAGGGGATCTACAAAGAAATAACCATAATCATCATCCCATATAGAAGCCAGTTGAAATCCAAAAGGATTCCAAGGCTTGGGAGGGGGATGTTGTGGAAGGATCCACCTAATCTGCATAGGTGACTGCCAACTATATAAATAGTGGTTGGTACCGGAAGACGAGGAGGAGGAATCACGAGATCCAACTAGAGACTCTGATCGACTGCGATTAGTCAACACATTCTCCAGGAACGTCTTCCCAGAAATATACAGAAATACTATATGTACTTATTGTGTACACTTTCTTGTTATAATACATTCTTGTTCTAAGTACATTTTGTGTTGCATTATTATTCCATGCAATAGGCGAGATTCAACAATGAGTCAAGACTCAACAAATACAATGAATGTTGTTAATATCGGACTTGTTGCCGTTTGTTCCCGAAACACTTTGTTTTATACGTTCTTAAACGCAAGAGGAATTTCTTTATTTTTTCAACCTCATTTTCCTGATATATTGTTGCTTTCCGTCTTCAACTATGCCTTGCATGATGATTTTGAAGAGGCTGTTTAGTATCGTATCAAAACTATGATATCTTCCGACGCTTAATAATGGCGAGGAGAGATTCCTGTCAGTCTAGGGGTCTTTTAAACTTCCTCCGAATATAGTCATTGATTTCGAGCTTCCCAGTAGAAGTTCCGGGGGAGCTTTCTTATTCATTTTTTTTTCTCGAACGCCTGAAACGTTTTACCTGCCTCAACCAGGAGTGTCCATGTCTCAGGCCCGTAAAGGAGGATGGATACGACCAGCATTTTGTAGAGCTTGAACTTGTTACTGAAGTTGATGTGGCTCTTCTCTGTCGTTTCCAATCTTGTCATCGCTTTTCTGGCTGTCACTGTAGCTATCCAAGTACGGATTTCTGCGTTGCAGGCTTTCTCCCAAGTATTTGAAGTTGGACACTTCCTCCATGCGTTTGCCGTCTATGTTGACGCTGGCACTGGCGTTGTTTGTGTTATTCCCAATTAATTTTGGATTCGTCTATTTTGAGTTCCAATCCACTGTGACTGCCTGCTTATAAGGTCAATATCTTCTGCGAAACTTAATACCCAACCAGTGGTTGAACGGTGGGTAAACCGTCGTAACTATTTTTTATATTTACCGTTAAACATTACATACCAATTATTTAAGATTTTTGACTCAGGAGCTCAGGCAGAAGGGTTAAAATTATTCAGGAACGAAGGGCTCAAATGGTAAAAAAAAATTAATGAAAGAAAATTATAAGGTCATTGAGTGTGGAGATATCAAAGTCACTTCTCAATATAAACATTCGTTTAAAAATTGCCTGGATTTTTGTTTTTTCGCATTTAAATTAATCCATTTTAAGGATCCGTTCATCATGGCTGCAATACAACATTTCAGCTACCTTTAAAAAATCGTTTATTTTTTAATATTTTAAGATCAATATGAACACCTCAATTTTATCATTAATTATCAAATCACGAATCTATTTTATTGTTTGTTTCTTTAGGTTTACACTTTTTAGGGGCACCTTAACCCTTTAAGCCCTGACCACCGCTTTATCGGTGGTAGAGAAAAATGACTTAATGCCTAGCCACCGGTTGAACGGTGGTAAAGAAAAACGACTTAATGCCCAGTCACCGGTTGAACGGTGGTAGAGAAAAACGACTTAATGCCCAGTCACCGGTTGAACGGTGGTAAAGAAAAATGACTTAATGCCCAGTTACCGGTTGAACGGTGGTAGAGAAAAACGACTTAATGCCCAGTTACCGGTTGAACGGTGGTAGAGAAAATGACTTAATGCCCAGTCACCGGTTGAACGGTGGTAGAGAAAAACGACTTAATGCCCAGCCACCGGTTGAACGGTGGTAGAGAAAGACGACTTAATGCCCAGCCACCGGTTGAACGGTGGTAGAGAAAAACGACTTAATGCCTAGCCACCGGTTGAACGGTGGGTAAACCCCTGTAACTATTTTTATATCTACCGTGAAACCTTAGATACCAATTATCTACGAATTTGGACTCAAGACCTCAAGCAGAAAGGTTAAAATTGTTCAGGAACGCATGACTGAAAGTGTTAATGCACAAAATGATTTTGTCATTGATTGAAACCTGTTTAGATGGAAATGTTTTCCCCGTGGTGCAACATTAAATTTTTACGCAAGTTATACAGATATGCAAAACTTCCATCATCATCATCATCATTGAGAAATAGTTTTGAAAGTAAGTAGGGCAAAGTAGATTCCACTGTTTCACGCAGTCCTCATCTTACAAAAGACCGCTTAGACTTCTATTCAGCATGCTTCCATGTCTTTCTGAAAAGACTTAATGATTAGCACAAAATGATCCGGACAGTTCAATTTTCCTAGAATTGTCCAAAGGGCATCCTAGTTCACAGTGTCAAACAACTTAGATCAACAAAGGCTTTGTACAAATCCTGATATTGTTCAACACACATTTCTTGCACTTGCCTGTCGGTAAAAACCATATCCATTGTACCTCATTTAAGTCTGAATCCATATTGTGATTCAGGAAGAAGTGAGTTAATGACATATTCATTTAGGCGATGTAAGATAATAGAGGCTGAGAATTTGTAAATGCACTCAAGACAGTGATTCGCCTGAGGGTAACACGTTCCGCACGTATGTCAGAACCTTTGAAAGGGCAAAACTATGTAATTTTGTAGATTTTAGATACCACGCCTATCTTCCAAGTGTCACACGTATCATAATATTCAAAAGAAAGGAGTTGTTCACCAGCATCTTCAAATAACTAAATCGAAATATAAAGATATATCATACATATATCTATTCATATATACTACAATTTCAAACAACAGAGGGGTACTGGGAATTTCATGTTTTTTTTTTATCTCGCCGAATTCATTTAGAGCCCTTTCCTTTTTCTTTCCATCACTTTCGTAAGTATATATTCCACACTGTGATATTAAATCTGCCAGGAATGGCGAAATGTTGTAAAATCCCGGATGGAAATTTACTCTAGATGACCTTGCGATTAAGGCACTCTTTAGATATTTTCGTTGTACTGAATTATTTTTAACCTTTGATCAGAGTAGTATTTTTATGTCAAAATTGTTGCGAATCTTTTTATGGTAGGACCCCAACGCGTTTGACGTATTATTTTAGAAAGTTTCCTTTTTGTGTTCATATAATCTTTTATTTAGATTATTTGAGGTTTCTCTTACGTATTTTTTGAGACAATTATTACAGGCGATAGAGTAAGCTCCTTCAGTATTTTACCTTATTTTTTTGTTATATATCGACTAAGTCTTTTATTTTAATAGATGTAGTAGTAACGAATTTTATGTTGAGTTTAGATAGATTCTTTTTGATTGTAGATGCAGTAGAGTTAGTAGGCAGGATATTTATTTTTGATTCATTGGGTGTCTCAGGAAGGGCCGTTTTTTGTTTGGAATATTTTCTATTTCAATTTAACTGAGAGGTAATCTGAATGTATGAAAATTCAGCTATAAATAAAATATAAAATATAAAGAAATATCAAAAGGAACATTTTTCATTAGCAAACCGTTTCGTATACTAAAGAACTTTATCGAGGTAAATCATTTACCTTGCCTTGATATAGTGCCCCGAGGAAGTTTAACTTTTGTCATTTGTTTATATTAGAATATATGTATATAAGTTGATCTATCTATCTATCTATCTATCTATCTATCTATCTTTTATTTTTGTTATATATCGTACATATGAACACTAATGGATATGTCCTAATCCTCATAAATACGTTGGACACTAATGTAAGTGGGGGTAATATGCTGTCTAAGTAGTGCACCACTAGCAGTGGTTTACCTACTTCATGCTGCTGGCGAGTAATGTATTTTGTTAAAGTTATAAAGATTACCATTTCATTTCCAACCACCGTTTTAGTTATTCCTCATTCAGTAAACTTTTCTAGGTTACAAAAATTTTTAATCGGTACCACCCCATGCAAGGCAGTAAAGCCACTAAGACACGTGGGGCTATAACGATGTGGAATACTAGTCTACAGAAATATTGATAACTAGATCAAAAACTGTTCTATCGGGCGGCAATTAAACTAGCTCCTGTGGAGTGCTCTCGATTGGGATTCGGCTTGTCCGGGAGTTTGAGAGTCCCTAAGCCTTTCCATATTCTTCGCATTGGAAACTTGCCGGGCTGCCGTTTGATCTGGGTTCTCATTTGCACGGGAATATCTTTCCCTCACTACAGCCTTGGCTCTATTGATTGCAAACTGGTCTTCTTTTGACGGAGATTTCTTTTTGCGAGGCATACTGCTGCCGTATGCAATAGGCAACAATAAACAGAAAAACTCAAACTTTATTGCTGCATTTAATTATTGCATCAATATTGAAATTTACCTGGTAAACGTTTTAACGATAATTCTTATTTCGCCACTTAATTTAAAGAAAATGTTATGTATGTATGTCCTTACTTTCGGTACAAATAATTATTTTTATTTCGCTGGATTTCGCAATTAATTTCGATTATTCACAAATTTATAAACAAATTTATGAAAATTGTGATCGCACAAAAAAAAATTCGTCGCAAAAATTCATTTAAAAAATCGACGAAACAATGGCAGTAATGAAAACTTGGGAATCCCAAAATTTCAGGATTGCAGATCCGGATCCGGCCCGGAATGTTTTTAAATTGCTCACGGAATCGGCCTGGTGCCAAAATGGTTTGATATGTGGTGTAGAGTTGGAAAAGTGTGACACACTGACATTCGCATTTATTTATATAGCTGAGCAGAAAGAGGAAAGAGTAATCAGGAGGACGGTAGATAGCCCCTGACATTGCATTTAATTTTTTGCAGATTAAAGTTTTCTGGAACGCATAGAGTCGGAAGGGAGAAATGCGAGAAAAATAAATGTTAGCATATAATTTACGATTACATCTGGCCAGATAAACTATAAATTGGTGATACCTTGACGCCAGTCTAGTACTGCGTTTAAATTTTTTTTAAATGTCTAGGTACCATAGTGAAGAGTTCATCCGAATAATTAGCATGAAAGTAGTTAGAGAAAACGCACAGATAGTCAACTTCACGGCGGTAGGAAAGTGTCTAAATCCGAGCCGCCAGATCAGGACCAATAATATTGCTGATTCATCTTTGGATTTTTTAAGGAGCTCAAGTTAAATAGCAGGGTCACCGGTGTTAAATTATTTTAAGTACTTATAGACTAGTGAGCAAAGCCAAATGACTGGACTCACTTTATAGTTCCCCTAAATGAAGGTTAACCAATCAGAAGGCGTAAAATATTCAATCCGTCTTGTATAAAGGCGGCCATTTTGGTTACTCTCTCCGAATGTCCAATGCGAACCTGTCAGAAGCAAAGATGACCAGGACAGAAGGAAGAACTACGCTCTGCTACTGAATTGAAATATCCATTGCAAACCTGAACTACGCTTCCCTACTGTCTTCGAAATATTCACTGCCAATCTCTGGATTCCATACTCAAAGACTACCGTCATCATGAACAACAACCGGATCATATGTAGCAGCAATATTCTAAGCATAGACGAATGGTAGACTTATGGATATGTAAGAGAGATTCTGGGGCGAAAAATTATACAGAGTGTGGTAGAAATACCTCCCACATAATGGTAAGTCATAATGTGGGAGGTATTTCTGGGATGTATATGTAGGTAGTATTTCTGCCGCTTAGTGTATAAGTACCAAATTCAAAGACATATCCTCGTTTTAATTGTATGATGACAGACAGCATGAAGCAAGAGTGTTACCTTACTACAAGCATGGTCAGTGGTATCGAGTTACAGAGGAATGAGATCAGCAACTCTATGGTAAGTTACTACGACCTAAAGCAGGTAGAAAGGGACTGAAAGAGACTTCTCTTTAATAATGACTGTTGACAAGATAAATGAACACCGCTCAGCTAAGTGCACAGAAGTACATTGTCTGCAACCACTTCTTTTCTCTTGATTTCTCGTTTATCAAGGATTATTAGTAGGAACACAAGACTAGATGTGGTAGCAATATTCTAAGCATTGAGGAATGGTAGACTTATAGATATGATGAAAATGTGGAAAAGACAAAGCAAAATCCGAATATGTGAGGTTACTGTTTTTATTTTGTTTTTGTTTTTGTTATTCTGTCGACGTCAGACGTTTCGGTCAAATAGACCTTCTTCGGGACATGGTTAATGGAGACATATTTATATTAGATTTAAGTTTGATGAAGAGACGATATATACAGGACTGGTCAGAAACAGAAAAACTGAAATTCTAAAGTCAGAGTATTCTTTCTTGGAGTCGGATACGCTGGCGTCGCGTGGGCGGCACTACGAAAACCTGCGCACAGGGAAAAGATTGTGTCCTAAGTGGAAGGTGGGGGGGACTTATTTAAAACTATAGCTTATCGGTACGTTTGTCACGCATTAATCTTGCTACACAGCTTGCTATATGAAAGAACCCTGGTCGGGTATTTACTGTGTGTGAGGTGGCTATCATGCCAGCCTCATAAATCTGCCTAAGGTTTTTATTGTGGATATATTTTAAGATCTTCACAGAGTCGAAATCAAAATTGTGATCAGATTTGGCTATGTGTATAACTAAAGCACTGCTTAGATTACCGAGGCGAATATCACGTTTATGTTCGGAAATGCGAGATTTCAATGATCTACCTGTCTTATAGATATGTAAGAGGGTTTCTGGGGAGAAAATTGTCTCGAAAGATTCAGTGAAGCGACATTCTTAGCAGATGATCTAGCAATGGATTCAGTCTATAATATGTAATGGATACATGGCGCCAAACACGTTCAACAAATTTAAACTGTCAATTTTACACAACCACATCTTAAGACCAAAGGTTAAACATGGCATTGAGTAATTGTGCATTGGTACTACAGAAACACGAGCATATAATAATGACATCATCAAAATGTTGATATTCCACACTACATCAAACAAAAGGCCAGGAAGGAAACAGCGATAAATACTGGAAACAACGATAACAGTTTTTTGTGATGTCAGACGCCTTCACGTTGTCACTTTTGTGATGTCAATGAATGCTCGTTATCACATTCGTGTTAGGGATACCATGGAGCGAGCGTGTGAGTAACGATGAGGTCTGGGAGAGGATGCAAACAAGGAGGAATCTTATATTTAACATTAAGAAGAGGCAGATGAAATTTCCGCGACATGTACTGAGAAAGGAGAGCCTGGAGAATCTGATACTGACTGGTCGACTAGAGGGGAAAAGAGACAAAGGAAATAAATGCTTGACATACCCGGTGGACGTGGGTGGGTGAATGGCAGAGCTAGACTGGGGGAGTTAGAAGAGACACGAAAGATATTGTGAGTCACAAGAGATAGGCGAATTGAAGAGCCATGATCGCCTACGTCTTGGAAGGACACGGCACATAAAAAGAAATTGGAATCACAGATACTAGTATCGATTAATACTCGCACTAGTAAGACTGGTTCGAAAAGTAACCGCCGAATAGAAATGTGGTGTTATCAGTAGAGATAAATAGTATAGAGTACTGTATAGAGAAGCGCGTTCACTTAGAAGCCACACTAAATACCATATAGGCTTTTCTTTTACGATCACGTGGTCTATTTATTAGGAATAGAATAATCTGAGTTTTGTCACTGTTGTTCTGTGTTCAAACTCCAGTGTTGGCAAAAAACACTTTATCCCTATCCAACGCTATGAAAAAACATTAGAAAATGATTTTAATATTCAAATGCAACGGAAAGGGATTTTACTATGAAAATGCATGGGAAAGGGATTTTACTATGAAAATGCATTGGAAAGATTTTATTATGAAAATGCATTGGAAAGGGATTGTACTATGAAAAAGCATTGGAAAGAGATTTTATTATGAAAATGCATTGGGAAGGGATTTTATTATGAAAATGCATTGGAAAGGGATTTTACTATGAAAATGCATCGGAAAGGGATTTTATTATGAAAAAGCATTGGAAAGGGATTTTACTATGAAAATGCATTGGAAAGGGATTTTACTATGAAAATGCATTGGAAAGGGATTTTACTACGAAAATGCATGGGAAAGGGATTTTACTATGAAAATGCATTGGAAAGGGATTTTACTACGAAAATGCATTGGAAAGGGATTTTACTACGAAAATGCATTGGAAAGGGATTTTACTATGAAAATGCATTGGAAAAGGATTTTATTATGAAAATGCATTGGAAAGGGATTTTATTATGAAAATGGATGGGAAAGGGATTTTACTATAAAAATGCATTGGAAAGGGATTTTACTATGGAAATGCATTGAAAAGGGATTTTACTATGAAAATGCATTGGAAAGGGATTTTACTACGAAAAAGCATTGGAAAGGGATTTTATTATGACCATGCATTGGAAAGGGATTTTACTATGAAAAAGCATTGGAAAGGGATTTTACTATGAAAATGCATTGGAAAGGGATTTTACTATGAAAATGCATTGGAAAGGGATTTTACTATGAAAATGGATTGGAAAGGGATTTTACTACGAAAATGCATTGGAAATGGATTTTACTATGAAAATGCATTGGAAAGGGATTTTATTATGAAAATGCATTGGAAAGGGATTTTACTATGAAAAAGCATTGGAAAGGGATTTTACTATGAAAATGCATTGGAAAGGGATTTTACTATGAAAATGTATTGGAAAGGGATTTTATTATGAACATGCATTGGAAAGGGATTTTACTATGAAAAAGCATTGGAAAGGGATTTTACTATGAAAATGCATTGGAAAGGGATTTTATTATGAACATGCATTGGAAAGGGATTTTACTATGAAAAAGCATTGGAAAGGGATTTTACTACGAAAATGCATTGGAAAGGGATTTTACTATGAAAATGCATTGGAAAGGGATTTTACTATGAAAATGCATTGGAAAAGGATTTTATTATGAAAATGGATGGGAAAGGGATTTTACTATGAAAATGCATTGGAAAGTGATTTTATTATGAAAATGCATTGGAAAGGGATTTTATTATGAAAATGGATGGGAAAGGGATTTTACTATAAAAATGCATTGGAAAGGGATTTTACTATGAAAATGCATTGAAAAGGGATTTTACTATGAAAATGCATTGGAAAGGGATTTTACTACAAAAAAGCATTGGAAAGGGATTTTATTATGAACATGCATTGGAAAGGGATTTTACTATGAAAAAGCATTGGAAATGGATTTTACTATGAAAATGCATTGGAAAGGGATTTTACTATGAAAATGTATTGGAAAGGGATTTTCCTATGAAAATGTATTGCAATGGGATTTTACTATGAAAATGCATTGGAAAGGGATTTTACTATGAAAATGCATTGGAAAGGGATTTTACTATGAAAATGCATTGGAAAGGGATTTTACTATGAAAATGCATTGGAAAGGGATTTTACTACGAAAATGCATTGGAAAGGGATTTTACTATGAAAATGCATTGGAAAGGGATTTTATTATGAAAAAGCATTGGAAAGGGATTTTACTATGAAAATGCATTGGAAAGGGATTTTACTATGAAAATGCATTGGAAAGGGATTTTACTATGAAAATGCATTGGAAAGGGATTTTATTATGAAAAAGCATTGGAAAGGGATTTTACTATGAAAATGCATTGGAAAGGGATTTTACTATGAAAATGCATTGGAAAGGGATTTTACTACGAAAATGCATTGGAAAGGGATTTTACTATGAAAATGCATTGGAAAGGGATTTTATTATGAACATGCATTGGAAAGGGATTTTACTATGAAAATGCATTGGAAAGGGATTTTACTATGAAAATGCATTGGAAAGGGATTTTACTACGAAAATGCATTGGAAAGGGATTTTATTATGAAAATGCATTGGAAAGGGATTTTACTATGAAAATGCATTGGAAAGGGATTTTACTATGAAAATGCATTGGAAAGGGATTTTACTATGAAAATGCATTGGAAAGGGATTTTACTACGAAAATGCATTGGAAAGGGATTTTACTATGAAAATGCATTGGAAAGGGATTTTATTATGAAAAAGCATTGGAAAGGGATTTTACTATGAAAATGCATTGGAAAGGGATTTTACTATGAAAATGCATTGGAAAGGGATTTTACTATGAAAATGCATTGGAAAGGGATTTTATTATGAAAAAGCATTGGAAAGGGATTTTACTATGAAAATGCATTGGAAAGGGATTTTACTATGAAAATGCATTGGAAAGGGATTTTACTACGAAAATGCATTGGAAAGGGATTTTACTATGAAAATGCATTGGAAAGGGATTTTATTATGAACATGCATTGGAAAGGGATTTTACTATGAAAATGCATTGGAAAGGGATTTTACTATGAAAATGCATTGGAAAGGGATTTTACTACGAAAATGCATTGGAAAGGGATTTTACTATGAAAATGCATTGGAAAGGGATTTTATTATGAAAATGTATTGCAATGGGATTTTATTATGAAAATGCATTGAAAAGTGATTTTACTATGAAAATGTATTGGAAAGGGATTTTCCTATGAAAATGTATTGCAATGGGATTTTACTATGAAAATGCATTGGAAAGGGATTTTATTATGAAAAAGCATTGGAAAGGGATTTTACTATGAAAATGCATTGGAAAGGGATTTTACTATGAAAATGCATTGGAAAGGGATTTTACTATGAAAATGTATTGCAATGGGATTTTATTATGAAAATGCATTGGAATGGGATTTTACTATGAAAATGCATTGGAAAGGGATTTTACTATGAAAATGCATAAGGAAGGGATTTTATTATAAAAATGCATTGAAAATGGTTGTTAATATGAAAACGCACTGAAAAGTGATTTTACTATAAAAAGATTTTGGAAAGGGATTTTGCTATGAAAATGCATTGGAAAGGGATTTTGCTATTAAAATGCATTGGAAAGGGATTTTATTATGAAAATGCATTGGAAAGGGATTTTACTATGAAAATGCATTGGAAAGGGATTTTATTATGAAAATGCATTGAAAGGGATTTTGCTATGAAAATGCATTGCAACGGGATTTTATTATGAAAATGCATTGCAACGGGATTTTATTATGAAAATGCATTGGAAAAGGATTTTATTATGAAAATGCATTACAAAGGGATTTTACTATGAAAATGCATTGGAAAGGGATTTTATTATGAAAATGCATTGGAAAGGGATTTTACTATGAAAATGCATTGGAAAAGGATTTTATTATGAAAATGCATTGGAAAGGGATTTTACTATGAAAATGCATTGGAAAGGCTTTTACTATGAAAATGCATTGAAAGGGATTTTACTATGAAAATGTATTTGAAAGGGATTTTACTATGAAAATGTATTGGAAAGGGATTTTACTATGAAAATACATTGGAAAGGGATTTTACTATGAAAATGCATTGGAATAGGATTTTACTATGAAAATGCATTGGAAAGGGATTTTATTATGAACATGTATTGGAAAGGGATTTTGCTATGAAAATGCATTGGAAAGGGATTTTGCTATAAAAATGCATTGGAAAGGGATTTTGCTATGAAAATGCATTGGAAAGGGATTTTACTATGAAAATGCATTGGAAAGGGATTTTACTATGAAAAAGCATTGGAAAGGGATTTTACTACGAAAAAGCATTGGAAAGGGATTTTACAATGAAAATGCATTGGAAAGGGATTGTACTATGAAAAGGCATTGGAAAGGGATTATATTATGAAAATGCATTGGAAAGGGATTTTATTTTGAAAATGGATGGGAAAGGGATTTTACTATAAAAATGCATTGGAAAGGGATTTTACTATGAAAATGCATTGAAAAGGGATTTTACTATGAAAATGCATTGGAAAGGGATTTTACTACGAAAAAGCATTGGAAAGGAATCTTCTATGCAAATGCATTGGAAAGGGATTTTACTATGAAAATGCATTGGAAAGGGATTTTACTATGAAAATGCAATGGAAAGGGATTTTACTATGAAAATGCATTGGAAAGGGATTTTATTATGAACATGCATTGGAAAGGGATTTTACTATGAAAAAGCATTGGAAAGGGATTTTACTATGAAAATGCATTGGAAAGGGATTTTACTATGAAAATGTATTGGAAAGGGATTTTCCTATGAAAATGTATTGCAATGGGATTTTACTATGAAAATGCATTGGAAAGGGATTTTACTATGAAAATGCATTGGAAAGGGATTTTATTATGAAAAAGCATTGGAAAGGGATTTTACTATGAAAATGCATTGGAAAGGGATTTTACTATGAAAATGCATTGGAAAGGGATTTTACTACGAAAATGCATTGGAAAGGGATTTTACTATGAAAATGTATTGGAAAGGGATTATATTATGAAAATGCATTGGAAAGGGATTTTATTATGAACATGCATTGGAAAGGGATTTTACTATGAAAAAGCATTGAAAAGTGATTTTACTATGAAAATGTATTGGAAAGGGATTTTCCTATGAAACTGTATTGCAATGGGATTTTACTATGAAAATGCATTGGAAAGGGATTTTACTATGAAAATGTATTGCAATGGGATTTTATTATGAAAATGCATTGAAAAGGGATTTAGTATGAAAATGCATTGGAATGGGATTTTACTATGAAAATGCATTGGAAAGGGATTTTACTATGAAAATGCATAAGGAAGGGATTTTGCTATAAAAATGCATTGGAAAGGGATTTTATTATGAAAATGCATTGGAAAGGGATTTCACTATGAAAATGCATTGGAAAGGGATTTTATTATGAAAATGCATTGAAAGGGATTTTGCTATGAAAATGCATTGCAACGGGATTTTATTATGAAAATGCATTGCAACGGGATTTTATTATGAAAATGCATTGGAAAAGGATTTTATTATGAAAATGCATTAGAAAGGGATTTTACTATGAAAATGCATTGGAAAGGGATTTTATTATGAAAATGCATTGGAAAGGGATTTTACTATGAAAATGCATTGGAAAAGGATTTTATTATGAAAATGCATTGGAAAGGGATTTTACTATGAAAATGCATTGGAAAGGGATTTTACTATGAAAATGCATTGAAAGGGATTTTACTATGAAAATGTATTTGAAAGGGATTTTACTATGAAAATGTATTGGAAAGGGATTTTACAATGAAAATACATTGGAAAGGGATTTTACTATGAAAATGCATTGGAATAGGATTTTACTATGAAAATGCATTTGAAAGGGATTTTATTATGAACATGCATTGGAAAGGGATTTTGCTATGAAAATGCATGGGAAAGGGATTTTGCTATAAAAATGCATTGGAAAGGGATTTTGCTATGAAAATGCATTGGAAAGGGATTTTACTATGAAAATGCATTGGAAAGTGATTTTACTATGAAAATGCATTGGAAAGTGATTTTACAATGAAAATGCATTGGAAAGGGATATTACTATGAAATTCATTGGAAAGGGATTTTATTATGAAAATGCATTGGAAAGGGATTTTACAATGAAAATGCATTGGAAAGGGATATTACTATGAAATGCATTGGAAAGGAATTTTACTATGAAAATGCATTGGAAAGGGATTTTATTATGAAAATGCATTGGAAAATGATTTTACTATGAAAATGCATTGGAAAGGGATTTTACATCGAAAATTCATCGGAAAGTGATTTTACTATGAAAATGCATGGGAAAGGGATTTTACTATGAAAATTCATCGGAAAGTGATTTTACTATGAAAATGCATGGGAAAGGGATTTTACTATGAAAATGCATTGGAAAGGGATTTTATTATGAAAATGCATTGGAAAGGGATTTTACTATGAAAATGCATTTGAAAGGGATTTTACTATGAAAATGCATTGGAAAGGGATTTTACTTTGAAAATGCATTGGAAAGGGATTTTACTATGAAAATGCATGGGAAAGGGATTTTACTATGAAAATGCATTGGAAATGGATTTTACTATGAAAATGCATTGGAAAGGGATTTTATTATGAAAATGCATAGGAAAGGGATTTTACTATGAAAATACATTGGAAAGGGATTTTATTATGAAAATGCATTGGAAAGGGATTTTACTATGAAAATGCATTGGAAAGGGATTTTACTATGAAAATGCATTGAAAGGGATTTTACTATGAAAATGTATTTGAAAGGGATTTTACTATGAAAATGTATTGGAAAGGGATTTTACTATGAAAATACATTGGAAAGGGATTTTACTATGAAAATGCATTGGAATAGGATTTTACTATGAAAATGCATTGGAAAGGGATTTTATTATGAACATGCATTGGAAAGGGATTTTGCTATGAAAATGCATGGGAAAGGGATTTTGCTGTAAAAATGCATTGGAAAGGGATTTTGCTATGAAAATGCATTGGAAAGGGATTTTACTTTGAAAATGCATTGGAAAGGGATTTTACTATGAAAATGCATGGGAAAGGGATTTTACTATGAAAATGCATTGGAAATGGATTTTACTATGAAAATGCATTGGAAAGGGATTTTATTATGAAAATGCATAGGAAAGGGATTTTACTATGAAAATACATTGGAAAGGGATTTTATTATGAAAATGCATTGGAAAGGGATTTTACTATGAAAATGCATTGGAAAGGGATTTTACTATGAAAATGCATTGAAAGGGATTTTACTATGAAAATGTATTTGAAAGGGATTTTACTATGAAAATGTATTGGAAAGGGATTTTACTATGAAAATACATTGGAAAGGGATTTTACTATGAAAATGCATTGGAATAGGATTTTACTATGAAAATGCATTGGAAAGGGATTTTATTATGAACATGCATTGGAAAGGGATTTTGCTATGAAAATGCATGGGAAAGGGATTTTGCTATAAAAATGCATTGGAAAGGGATTTTGCTATGAAAATGCATTGGAAAGGGATTTTACTATGAAAATGCATTGGAAAGTGATTTTACTATGAAAATGCATTGGAAAGTGATTTTACAATGAAAATGCATTGGAAAGGGATTTTATTATGAAAATGCATTGGAAAGGGATTTTATTATGAAAAGGCATTGGAAAGGGATTTTATTATGAAAATGCATTGGAAAGGGATTTTATTATGAAAATGCATTGGAAAGGGATTTTACAATGAAAATGCATTGGAAAGGGATATTACTATGAAATGCATTGGAAAGGAATTTTACTATGAAAATGCTTTGGAAAGGGATTTTATTATGAAAATGCATTGGAAAATGATTTTACTATGAAAATGCATTGGAAAGGGATTTTACATCGAAAATTCATCGGAAAGTGATTTTACTATGAAAATGCATGGGAAAGGGATTTTACTATGAAAATTCATCGGAAAGTGATTTTACTATGAAAATGCATGGGAAAGGGATTTTACTATGAAAATGCATTGGAAAGGGATTTTATTATGAAAATGCATTGGAAATGGATTTTACTATGAAAATGCATTTGAAAGGGATTTTACTATGAAAATGCATTGGAAAGGGATTTTACTTTGAAAATGCATTGGAAAGGGATTTTACTATGAAAATGCATGGGAAAGGGATTTTACTATGAAAATGCATTGGAAATGGATTTTACTATGAAAATGCATTGGAAAGGGATTTTATTATGAAAATGCATAGGAAAGGGATTTTACTATGAAAATACATTGGAAAGGGATTTTATTATGAAAATGCATTGGAAAGGGATTTTATTATGAAAATGCATTGGAAAGGGATTTTACTATGAAAATGCATTTGAAAGGGATTTTACTATGAAAATGCATTGGAAAGGGATTTTACTTTGAAAATGCATTGGAAAGGGATTTTACTATGAAAATGCATGGGAAAGGGATTTTACTATGAAAATGCATTGGAAATGGATTTTACTATGAAAATGCATTGGAAAGGGATTTTATTATGAAAATGCATAGGAAAGGGATTTTACTATGAAAATACATTGGAAAGGGATTTTGCTAAGAAAATGTATTTGAAAGGGATATTACTATGAAATGCATAGGAAAGGGATTTTACTATGAAAATGCATTGGAAAGTGATTTTATTATGAAAATGCATTGGAAAGGGATTTCACTATGTAAATGCATTGGAATGGGATTTTACTATGAAAATGCATTTGAAAGGGATATTACTATGAAATGCATTGGAAAGGAATTTTACTATGAAAATGCATTGGAAAAGGATTTTATTATGAAATTGCATTGGAAAGGGATTTTACTATGAAAATGCATTGGACAGGGATTTTATTATGAAAATGCATAGAAAAGGGATTTCACTATGAAAATACATTGGAAAGGGATTTTACTATGAAAATACATTGGAAAGGGATTTTACTATGAAAATACATTGGAATGGGATTTTACTATGAAAATGCATTTGAAAGGGATATTACTATGAAATGCATAGGAAAGGGATTTTACTATGAAAATGCATTGGAAAGTGATTTTATTATGAAAATGCATTGGAAAGGGATTTCACTATGTAAATGCATTGGAATGGGATTTTACTATGAAAATGCATTTGAAAGGGATATTACTATGAAATGCATTGGAAAGGAATTTTACTATGAAAATGAATTGGAAAAGGATTTTATTATGAAATTGCATTGGAAAGGGATTTTACTATGAAAATGCATTGGACAGGGATTTTATTATGAAAATGCATAGAAAAGGGATTTCACTATGAAAATACATTGGAAAGGGATTTTACTATGAAAATACATTGGAAAGGGATTTTACTATAAAAATGCATTGGAAAGGGATTTTACTATGAAAATGCATTGCAAAGAGGTTTTATTATGAAAATGGATGGGAAAGGGATTTTACTATGAAAATGCATTTGAAAGGGATTTTACAATGAAAATGCATTTGAAAGGGATATTACTATGAAATGCATAGGAAAGGGATTTTACAATGAAAATGCATTGGAAAGGGATTTTACTATGAAAATGCATTGGAAAGGGATTTTACTATGAAAATGCATTGCAAAGAGGTTTTATTATGAAAATGGATGGGAAAGGGATATTACTATGAAAATGCATTGGAAAGGGATTTTACTATAAAAATGCATTGGAAAGGGATTTTACTATGAAAATGCATTGAAAAGGGATTTTACTATGAAATGCATAGGAAAGGGATTTTACTACGAAAAAGCATTGGAAAAGGATTTTACTATGAAAATGCATTGGAAAGGGACTTTACTATGAAAAGGCATTGGAAGGGGATAATATTATGAAAATGCATTAGAAAGTGATTTTACTTTGAAAATGCATTGGAAAGGGATTTTACTATGGAAATGCATTGGAAAGGGATTTTACTTTGAAAATGCATTGGAAAGGGATTTTACTATGAAAACGCATTGGAAAGGGATTTTGCCTGAAAATGCATTGGAAAGTGATTTTACTATGAAAATGCATTGGAAAGGGATTTTACTATGAAAACGCATTGGAAAGGGATTTTGCCTGAAAATGCATTGGAAAGGGATTTTACTATGAAAATGCATTGGAAAGGGATTTTACTATGAAAATGCATTGGAAAGGGATTTTACTCTGAAAATGCATAGGAAAGGGATTTTACTATGAAAATGCATTCGAAAGGGATTTTACTTTGAAAATGCATTGGAATGTGATTTTAATATGTTTTGTGATGTCATAGAAACTCGTTGTCACTTTGTGATGTCTATGAATGCTCGATGTTGTCGAGATTATGGAATCACCGATACTAGTTTTAACTGCTACAAATAATACTTGCTACTAGATTGAAATAGTATAGAAGATAATGTAGAGAATTGCGATCACTTAGACGCCACGCGAATTCCGTTTTATACCTTTCCTTTACGATATATACATTCCATTTATACATTATTTTTATATATATAATCTGTTTAATTAAATGCTCTGCTTGTTTTAATTAAATAGTATAAATTACATTTACTGGCCTGAATCTTCGAGAAATTTCACAGAAAATATGTGCTTCTCCGACAAGAATCGAACCTGTAACCCTTAATGAGAACCATCATTTGATCTGACGTGCTGTTAACCATTCAGCCATAAAGAAGCGTCTAATTAGAAAAGTCCGAATTTCTGTTTAGAAACACTCACCTTCGATGGTTTTTCTCGATTGATTATATCAGCTCACGTAATAAAGATATATTTCGTATCGTAAACAATGACAACATATTATAAAATGGATTCATTCAGACAATTATTTATTATATTTTCTGTTTATAAGTTATTTCTTATAGATATAAACGGAAAATATAGATTTTCGTACCGCTATATATTACCTTAATATCATTAAATAAATAATATTAAGGTAAGTTATAGCTGTACTTATAACATCGATAACTATATATCTCAACATAACAATAATATTTTAAACAAGTAAATAATGATTCTATTAAAATGCAATGCAAACGTAACCTGCCCTCTAAATAGCCAGTGCATGACGGAAGGCATAATCTACAGAGCGACGATCAGTTAAGACGACGATGTTAAATACTACTTTGGTTCCACCGATAACAAATGGAAATTGCATTTTTACTATCACCACATGACGCTAAACAATATTAAATACAAAAGCTGCACAATACTCTCTAAGTATTTTGTCGATTTAAAAGCAATCATAAGCACCCAACCATTAGCAGGAAGATAATCGCTAAAGCTAAACCTTACTATGGAAAAGGAGGCAGATGTAACTTATGTCTTCTAGAAAAATTTATTATCTGAAAACACCGAAATAAATATAATCTGCTGAACAAAAGATGTGAATTGATATCTGCATGCAGACACAAAAGTAAACATCAGCTCAAGTATATTGAGTCTGATTATAATAGATTTTAAAATAGATTTTACGAATATTAGTATATGTAGGAACCAATAATATGAATAGCACCCGTCATTAATAATATTTTTATATCTATAATATACAAAATGTAAATTCTATAGACCGTACTTGATTATTCTTGTACGTGTGTATAATTAATTGGCGGAGTAGGTAATGGCAGCTCCAGTTCCTGCTACGCAGTAATTACTTATTTAAGGCTTTGCATATTGAGAAAGACAATATTCGGAAAATGCTATTAAACTTCCAACGTCATGATTTGGTTCACTGATTGGAGATTCTGAAGACATCAAGAGAAGGAACAGCAATCGCCAATATGGAAAAGCTTGATAAACTACGAATAAGAGGAGACAGAATATCTGAGAAGAGAAGATTTAAGCTTTATAACTCGTTGGTGGAACCAGTTTTAACTTACAACTGTGGACTTTGGGGCCTTACAAAGAAAGAAGAGCAGGAGTTAAACAGTTTTCACAGACGGCAACTGCGAATTCTGATAGGAAAACGTACCCTCATAATATCTCCAACAAGAACTTGTACAGCAGATGTCCAGAATCTCAATTATCCTTGTTCATTTTGAAAGCGAGATGGAAACTTCTTGGACATATTTTGCGTATGTATCCAGAATGCCCAGCTAACAAAGCTATGAAGGTTTACTTTGAAAAGACTAACTTCAAAAAGTTCAGCGGTCATCCAAGAACCACCATAGTCACAACGCTGAACCGAGAGATATTCCAAGAACAAGGCAGAAAGATTCTACATTTTCTTTGGAGAAGTTTACAATCAAGGAAGATCTGGAACAAATCCGCAAACTCGCAGAGAACAGAAGGCTGGCAAAATATTGTCGAATCAGTATCCAATGTCACTGAAGAGGAGAGAACATGTTAATTCATGACCTCAAATAGAAACAGTTTTGATGATGATGATTTATATTTAATTACACTTTTATAAGTATAGGCATAGTTTAGTTTATAATGCATTATATATATATATAGCCCTATCTTATAATTAAGTTAACATTTTGAGAGCTAAGCTTATCCCATTAGGCATTAATTTAGTAATATATTTTAATAAGCACCTATTATTTATATTACCACGAACGACGGGTTTTTTATGCAAAAAGGGAGTAATCCCCCTTGGTGCATAGCGCGTTTACGTGAATTCAAATTTAAAAAAGAAAATTTTTAATTCCCTGTCATTGGACCTTAAGACTTTCATGGATATAAATTAATAATAAATTTAAATATTATAGACAACAATAATATAAGGAAGAAGTTTTAAGGTAGAATTTTTAACCAACTTCATGAGAACGCAAATTTCGCAACGCTTAACAATCACTAAGTATTCAGCATCTCATGATTATGTAACTGTATGAAAATCCGTGTCTTGCTATCGACATGGGATTTTATCTGTATTCACTAATCTATATATGACATGAAAAATTCCAAATTGTGATGTTCTTTGATAATGCTTTATTAAACCAAAGATCCAAGTTAACGGTAAATTGTAAACACAGGCTTCCTTTTAACTTTCAATTTAGTTAGACTTGGAATTTGACAATGCTTTTTCTTAGATTTTAGTTGAACGGTTTTGCACCATATATGACTTATCTTTCTGTTGGTAAGATTAATTTGGATTTAAAATATTGCTTTATTTACCTCCTGGTAGTGCTAGTCACATCTTGTACGAATGTATTGGTATTTAGTTGGTATTGTGACATTTTGCATTCTTTGGTTATTGTTATTAACACCTTAAAGAATCTTTAGTCAACAGGTGCATATTAATTTACCAAGTAAGTCTATACATTTAAATTATTTACTGGTTTCTTAAAGCAGCTATTTATTTAACAACTATATTTTTTATGTAGGAAACTCACAAAGCATATAAGTTGTCTAGCATTTTGTTGGATTACCACTTAATTTTTCTCAGGAAATGATATCGTCTAATGTAAAATATGAATCCATTTAGATCCGTTTCTGTTTAACGTCTGTTACTGCCATTGATTTCAAATCTACGGGTCATGACCCATTTATGAAAAATACTTTTTATAATTTTGCTTCTCCCTTACATTAAATTTAACGTCGGTCATATTCAATTGGTTGATCTGAGTAAAGCCCACAAACCTTATACCCACCTTGTTTTTCATTATTTTTTTAGTAAAAAGAGGCTGCATTTTGCTTTAAAATCTGAATAAATCGTTCACTCGTCATTAATTTATAATCGCCTGATGAGCCCTCTTTTAAGTTAAATGTTACGAACATTGGAATTGTATTCTATTCGTTCTCATCTTACCTGGATATATATATATATATATATATATATATATATATATATATATATATATATTGAAAGACATTTATGATATTTTTAACGTTCTTTTTATAGATACAAGTATTTAAGCAAATGCTCTGTTTTTATAATAAACAGTATTAAATAACATTTACCGGTCTGTTTATTTAATACTTTTTATTATAAAAACAGAGCATTTGCTTAAATACTTGTATCTATAAAAAGAACGTTAAACATATCATAAATGTCTTTAAATAAATTGTCGGACTTTGTCCAATTCAATATATATATATATATATATATATATATATATATATATATATATATATATATATATGTATGTATGTATATAATATGGAGAAAACAACTGAAAAGTTGCAAATTAAAAAAAATTGAATTTTTTTGTGAAAGTATTTATTTATATATTTTTATATATATATATATATATTTGATATTTCAGCTCTCCCCCGATCTTTCATCAGAAATAACTGTATTCAGAAGTTTGTTTACAAGTAGCGTCCGTCGCGAGACGCGGACGTCACGTGATGTGGAATGCAACTTTGTTTGAATATTTCTATCGTAAATCTAGCGATAATAATATTTTAGATGTTGTTTAAAAAGTTTTTTTTAACTATATCTAAGAAAATTTTTTTTAACTATTGAAATATTTATACAGATTTAAAATTCCCAAGTCTTTGTTGACCCCTAGTTTATATGTGTTTAATTTTAAAATCCAGTATTTTTTTCTGCGTGTGTATGTGGAACTAAAATCGGAATCTATCAATAAACATTTACAGTTGTCTAATGAGTGTCTTGATTGATTAAAGTGTTCAGCTATGGGGGAATAAGGATTGTTTTGACGTATGGTTAGTTTATGATTGTTGAAGCGAAATCTAAAAATTTTTCCAGATTCACCAATATATCCACTATTGGGACATATTGTGCAGAATAATATAGGTAACAATCCGCGGGTAAGTAATCCAAGTGAATCCTATTAATATAAAATATTAAAACTAACCCACAAAAGAGATCTTAATATATTTATTATAGAGGATAGAAATGAATTATAGAAAAATGAAACTCACTTGTACCCCATACAATTGGCCATACAAATGGCGTACAATTGACTTTCATTTTTATGTAATTCATGTATATATATATATATATATATATATATATATATATATATATATATATATATATATATATATATATATACTGGTCAGTTATGAGTATCAAGGTTAGATGTTTCATTTTTATTGTTTTATTCAAACTTGTTACCCATAATGCCCAATTGACCAGTATTTATATAAACAATCGAGCTACCACGCAATACACGTGGCCTAAAGATTACTTTCACGAATGACAAAGATTGTCGCCATCGGTATCGACCCTCAGTGTCCACTATTATATTTATATACGCTTTATTCTTGACATTGAACATATTACCCATAAATATAACATACCATAAAACTATTATTTATCATATTATATATATATTTAATCATTTATGCGTGTTTACGAGTGTGTGCGTGCGTGTCTGTGTGCGTGTCTTTGTGTGTGCGCTTGCATGTGTTTGTAATATGTTCCTCAAAATTCGTTGAATGTAATCAGCGCGAAAAATGTAATAGATATTTCAGTGATAACTTTTGTAAATCAAAAGAATTATTTCAAAGCAGTCGAACGAAACTAATTAATAATTAATAATACATTATTTTACGATGGCAAAATTCCCCGAAATTACGTATATCAAACATGGATGTTTCTGCACAAGATAGGTTTTAATTGGCTCAATGTTCAGGCAGTGATCACGTTGAATTTTCTCCCGTTTTGGAAGGGATCGATGTAGGGATGGGAGTGAGTGGCGACGGATTGTGTTTGAAGAGATTCGAAGGCGAGAGCTAATTAAGGGCATTAAAGAGGGAAAAGTGCGTACAAATCGTGTTTGAAGTCATAGAAAGGGAGAAAGGATTACGTCTGAAGAGATCTAATGCAAAACAAGCACATGCGGTTGGAAGAGATTTTATTTCGGAAGACGCTAAAAGACAGCAAGTAAGTATTGCTAAGGAAGAAAGAAATGATTTGGGAATACCACCAGCTCAAGAACTAGGAACCCAGAGGATCAAGGGGAGGCACGTTTGAGGAATCGGGGAGCCGGGGTCGAATTTCATTTGGATCCATTGCATTCACTTACATGCTAATGCCCTTGAGAAAGGTATAAATCCTCTTCTCTCCCCAGCTATGGATAAAATAGCAGGACAGACCGGGTTTTATAGCCTTAGGTGTCAACCGGTCAAGCAGAATGAAAAACTCTGAATTGAAAACCGGCCTGGAGAGGGTTGGGTTATCGGCTGACAGGTATCTTGCCCAAGAAACACCACTTCTATTGCGGCTGCAGTACACATGGTGTCGCCTACGACCCTAAGGATCATGGGATAAAAACGAGACAGGGGTTAGGAATGAGTGATAAGTATTTATTTTAAGAAATAATGACATCTGACTATGTTGTACCTATCAGGAAATCTGAGATATCCAGAAAAGGTATGGCATGTGAAATAAAGACAATCTACCCTCGTTGAACTAAATGAGGGGTTCGGTTCGCAATTGCAAATTATAACACCTGAAGAAGGCCGGAGTGTACAACGCTCGAAACGTTGAGAATATGGTAATAAAGATAGACCCAATAGTCCGAACAATGTAAATAATGTATATATTTGCAATACCTCATCTCAGAAATATAGACAGGTGTTGAAGAAAGTGAGAGAGTACAATGGCTGAAAGGTCGTGAATAAAAATGCAACACGCCGAACAATGTATATAGTGTAAATAGTTACAAAACCTCATCACAGAAATATAGACAAATTCTTTAGAAGGCCGAAGTCTACAACGACCGAAACGTCGTGAATACGACAATAAAGATGATGACAACAGTCCGATCAATGTAAATAGTCAAAATAGTTACAATACCACATCTCAGAAATATAGACAGGTCTTGAAGTAAAGTCAGAGCGTACAATGTCTGTCTCATAAAGATGAGGACAACAGTCCGAACAATGTAAATGGTGCAAATAGTTACAATACCACATCTCAGAAATATAGACATAAGATCCCTTTTGTGTTCACGGATATGTTATTTTAAATTTATGCAAGTTTCACCAAAGTATTCTCACGAGAAGTTCTGGAAATTTATAGTGTAAATACCTGTTTAAGAATTATTATTATTACGGGTTTATAGAGAGTGCGATGTGTAAATTGTCACCATTTTATATTTTTAATTTTGTACATGCACGTTGTATTTTATTTTATTTTCTCGACTGCACTGTTTCGTAGGTTCAGTTGGGCACCGCCTGTGAGAAAAAAAAAACAATTACCAGAAATTTGGAAACGACGATGTGTTGCTTAGTATTCGCGCCGTAAGCTCCAAGACGAACACTTAAGAATGGTTTGAGTGTCGATCTAAGGAGAGTTCAGAGGATTCGGAAATAGTTGGATTAGTCTAATGGAGATTGCGAAGTTGTTTGGAGTGATCAGTAGTGATAGTTATGCCTCCATTCAGCTTCGCACAAGGCCTCAAACACAACACGAAGGCCAAAATAAAGTGCCTTGAAAAGGTAGTGCTACCCTGGGTCAAGAGGGTGGCTACTGGTCTGGCAGCAGGACACTGCATCATGCCACAAAGCAGGAGTACCCAGTCATGGCTGTCAGACAATTTCTGCGACCAAAGTCACTCCTTCCATTTGGCCACCTAACTCCGCAGACTGCAGCCATCTTATGTTATATATTTCTGAGATGAGGTATAGTAATAATTTACACTATTTACATTGTTCGGACTGTTGTCCTCATCTTTATTTTCATATTCACGACGTTTTGACCGTTGAACACACCGGCCTTCTAAAGATTCTGTCTATATTTTTGAGATGAGGTATTGTAGCAATTTACACCATTTATATTGTTCGGACTGTTGTCCTCATTTTTATTGTCATAGTCATATCGTGTCGGCCCAGATTTCCAGAAAAAAACATGACACGTGAAACTAAAACAATTTAACGTCGGTAAACTATAATAAAGGGTCCGGTTCGAAATTCTAAATTATATCACCTGAAGAAGGCCGTAGCGTACAGCGGCTGAAGCATTGTGAATATGGCAATAAAGATGAGGACAACAGTCAGAACAATGTAAAAAAATGTAAATAGTTAGAACACCTCATCTCAGAAATATAGACAGACCCTGAAAAAGGCCGGAGCGTACAACGGCCGAAACGTCGTGAATATGGCAGTAGAGATGAGGACAACAGTCAGAACAATGTAAATAGTTACATTACCTCATCTCAGAAATACAGAGAGATCCTGAAGAAGGTCTGAGTGTACAACGGCCGAAAGGTCATGAATATGACAATACAGACGAGGACAACAGTCCGAACAATTTAAATAGTGTTAATAGTTAGATAACCTCATGTCAGACATATAGACAAATTCTTTAGAAGGCCGGAGACGACAACGGCTGAAACGCCGTGAATATGACAATAAAGATGAGGACAACAACCCGAATAAAGCAAATAGCATAATTAGTTACAATACCTCATCTCAGAAATATAGACAGGTCCTGAAGAAAGTCAGAGCGTACAACGGCTGAAACCTCGTGAATATGACAATAAAGATGAGGACAACAACCCGAATAAAGCAAATAGCATAATTAGTTACAATACCTCATCTCAGAAATATAGACAGGTCCTGAAGAAAGTCAGAGCGTACAACGGCTGAAACCTCGTGAATATGACAATAAAGATGAGGACAACAACCCGAATAAAGCAAATAGCATAATTAGTTACAATACCTCATCTCAGAAATATAGACAGGTCCTGAAGAAAGTCAGAGCGTACAACGGCTGAAACCTCGTGAATATGACAATAAAGATGAGGACAACAACCCGAATAAAGCAAATAGCATAATTAGTTACAATACCTCATCTCAGAAATATAGACAGGTCCTGAAGAAAGTCAGAGCGTACAACGGCTGAAACCTCGTGAATATGTCAATAAAGATAAGGACAACAGTCCGAACAATAATTTAAATAGTTACAGTATTTCATCTTAGAAATATGAACAGATGTATTAGCAACATGAATAGATTATCATTTTGTTATTTTTCTAAAGGTTCCTCGACGGTTTAAACGTATACACTTTTGAATTTATGTACAGTATTAGTTTATTGCTCCTCAGAGATTTTCTTTTTCTGGAATAGTTCAGACAACTTCGGAATCTCCTGGAACTCTTCTCTTTGGTCAACTTGGTTTGGTTGATGAATGCTGCCATAATCCTTGCCTTCAGTTCATCTTTGGGATAAAACAAGCAGGAGAACCCTGTTATAGCTGTCAGTTCAATACCTGGCCAAATCAGAGATGAACAAGATTTTGAGATATTGAAGGGAATTAATTGAAACTGAGATATCCAGAAAATATATGACATGTGAAGTAAAGACAATGTAACCTTGGGGAACTATAATAGAAGGTTCAGTTCGAAATTCCAAATTATATCACCTGAAGAAGGCTGGAGTGTACAACGGTCGAAACGTCGAGAAAATGGTAATAAAAATAAACCCAATAGTCAGAACAATGTAAATAATTTAAATAGTTACAATACCACATCTCAGAAATATAGACAGGTCCTGAAAAAGCCGGAGCGTACAACGGCTGAAACGTCGTGAAGAGAATAATAAAGACGAGGACAACAGCCTCCTTGCCATCAGTTCATCTTTGTGGCAAAACAAGCAGGAGAACCCAGTCATAGGTGTCAGTTCAATACCTGGCCACAGCAGAGATCTACACAATTTTGAGATATTGAAGGGAATTATTTGAAACTGAGATATCCAGAAAAGGTATGGCATGTGAAGTAAAGGCAATCTAACCTCGGTGAACTAAATGAGGGGTTCGGTTCGCAATTCCAAATTATAACACCTGAAGAAGGTCGGAGTGTACAACGCTCGAAACGTCGAGAATATGGTAATAAAAATAAACCCAATAGTCAGAAAAATGTAAATAATGTTTCGGGCTGTTGTCCTCGTCTTTATTGTGATATTCACGACATTGTACGCTCCGGCCTTCTAAAGAAACGGTTTATATTTTTGAGATGAGGTATTGTAGTAATTTACTCTATTTACATTTGTTCAGACCGCTGTGCTCATCTTTATTGTCATAATCATGTCGATTCGGCCTGGACTTCCAGAAGAAGCATGTCAGGTGAAGCTAAAACAATCTACCCTCGGTGAACTAATTAAAGGGTTCGTTTCGAAATTCCAAATTATATCACCTGAAAAAGGCCGTAACGCACGGCGGCTGAAACACTGTGAATCTGTGACTGGTCTAGCAACAGCACTCTGCATCATGCCACAGAGGCAGATGAACCCAGTCATGGCTGTCAGACAATTTCTGCGATCAAAATCACTCATTTCTTTTGGCCACTTAACTCCGCAGACTGAGGCCACCTTGATTATTATTTGTGGGGCGCGGTTGAGCGAGATACCAACAAAACTTCTTTCAACACCAAAGATGAACAGCAGGCAACTTAAACAAGGAGGCTGTCCAGAAGAGTTGCAGAATATTCCGAAGTCTTCTGGAGGCTGTGATTTACTCTTTAGTACTTCAAAATATTTTTTTATAATTTTGGTAAATATATATTTGTTAAAATGATATGTCAGTGTTATTTTCATTTTTGCGTTATTTGGACGAAAATTCATCCATTGACGCTGTCTGTATATATATATTCATACTAAATCACAGGCTAATACATCAGCCCATATGAAGGTAAACCCTTCAGTATGCCATTCGTGTGGATTTGTTTGCAAATCCCGTGCAAGATTTTTGTCTCATGAAACATAAACATATAAACTGAACTGAAAGGCAATCATACGTCGAAAATGACGGGAGAGTCCATCATATATATATATATATATATATATATATATATATATATATATATATATATTCTTCCAACTCTAACGAAACATGCATACATACAAACAGATAGATAGATAGATAGATAGATACGAACAGATTGAGATAGATAGATAGTTACGAACAGATTGACATAGATAGCTAGATAGATAGATACGAACAGATTGATATATATATATATATATATATATATATATATATATATATATATATATATATTGATATATATATATATATATATAGATATATATAGATATATATAGATATATATAGATAGATAGATAGATATGAACAGAGTGAGATAGATAGATAGATATATAGATAGATAGATACGAACAGATTGACATAGATAGATACGAACAGATTGAGATAGATAGATAGATACGAACAGATTGAGATATATATATATATATATATATATATATATATATATATATATATATATATATATATAGATAGATAGATAGATAGATAGATAACTGAATGGTGAAATGGAAATATTCTTTGTGCACCATTTCATCCTTAAAACGGAATTTTTAGACCGAAACATGTTACAGGGGATATTTACATGTTGTTTAATTACCTACCTTATTTTATATATTATATTCTCTCATAGACAGATGGGAAGAAATTTATATAGTTATGTACGTGGTGTAACAGCAAAATTGTTCAAACCGCGTAAAAGCAAAATTATCAATTTGTTAGATTAAACTTTGAACTGTTGTATCTTTGAAATAAATAAATATATATTCCTGGTATTCTCTGAGTTTTTTATAACATTATTGGACTCTACTTTGTGCAATACGAAAAAATAATTACTCTTCAAGCTTAACAGAAGAAACGTGATGAAACCGAACATAAACGAAAATGACATGTTCATCATTATATAGAGAGGGTTTGACACGCGACGGAGGAGTTTCAGCTATGACAGTACAAAGAGCGGGGGAAAAAGATGTAAAAATGAAATCGTATGTGAAACGTGTGAGGCACCTTGTTGCCCCAGGACAGTAACTTACAAGTTTAGAGAGGTCAAGTTTCATCTTTAAATAATTGGAAACGAATCCTGGAATAACACACATATATATATATATATATATATATATATATATATATATATATATATATATATATATATATATATATATATAATCATTTATTATATATATATAAGTTTATTATTTATATATAAGTTTATTATTTTATATATAAGTTATTATTTTATATATAAGTTTATTATTTTATTATTTTATTATTATTTTATTTTATTATTATTTTTATTTTATTATTATTTTATTATTATTATTTTATATATAAGTTTATTATCTTATATATAAGTTTATTATTTATATATAAAATTTATTTAAATATATATATAAGCCTTTTTCAGTGGTCTTTTGAACTGTCAAAGCTGAAACTTCTCTCTGATGTGCGAAATGTATTACGAATTGGCTTACATCTTTTCTAATTAATCTTCTTTGTTCTAAGTTGAAATGATGACCTTTTGCCCTTTTGTGACCTCCGGTTTCAGTTTTCCTCTCTGCTGTTCCCACGTTTTAAAGTTATTCAACGTTCTCTTGAGGGTTCTTGAAAGGACTTTGAAGATGGAAGCCAGAGTATGAATATTGGTATCATTACTGAAGGACTGAATGATCTCTTTTCTCTCACCATTGCTCAGTTGAGAAGAGAGTCGTGACTGACACAAAATTATTTTAACATGTTCTCTTTCTATCTGAATAATTCAAAGAGTTTTTCAATGATTCTTACGACAAATGGTATATATATATATATATATATATATATATATATATATATATATTTATATATATATATATATATATATATATATATATCCAAGTATAGGATTGGTGTATACGGAATAAATTCCAATAACCAACAAATACTATTCTTAAAAGAGTGCTCAATACAGAGTAGAGCAAATATAATTATTTATTCGAAGATTATAATATAAATTATTTTGTAAAATTACTACAAAAATAACCATTTTGTTCAAAACCAGAAATGTTGAAACAAAATGGCTATTTTTGTAGTGATTTTATAACATATTTTATAATTTTCGAATAAATAATTATATATATATATATATATATATATATATATATATATATATATATATATATATGGAGAGATAGAGAGAATATATTTGTAATGAAATTATTGAAATCTATACGCTCCTAATGTCATCAGATGTCAAAGAAGAAACAAACTTACTGACCAGCACAATAGGCAAAAAACACTGCTGAAAGCGAACACTGTGTGGAATTTATTTTGAAAGTCAGTATACCATAGCGCAAAGACCGTCGAAAAAATATCTGCTTAATCAAATGATGAACGTGCTTGAAGAGAAGCCACATATTTGTCAAGTGTTTCATAAATGGATTGTTTTTCAAACAGAACATTTCACCAGTGAACATAACTCCCAAAACTCGACTGTGGAATTTTAGAAACCAAGCGACGAACATCGACGCTGGAGGCGCCTGACTTTCCTGAATCAACGCTTTCATAGCGCTTGTAAGTAATTCAAAAAAAGAAAAAGAAAAAGAAAAAGACAACGCTATACAAAGAGAATAATGATCAGGTGAAGTTTGATGCGAGTGGGTAGCAAGTGTCTAGTTCACTTAATTGAAGTCAATAACAGCCCTCTTAACACACGACCTTTCCAACATTGATCCAGCCTTCCACCGGGAATCTATCTCCAACCAATAAACGCCTAACTCCGTTGTCTCTAATATTCTCGATTAGGTTTTACTATCAGGTTAGAAACAAACCAAATCTTGTCTATATACACATGTATATACATGGTTATTATGTACTTGTAATTAGTCCGGGGATTGATAGGTTCGAAATAGGTGATCTAGCACATTAAGATAAAGAAATGTTTGGTAACATTGAAAATCCGTTTTTATTTATTTAAGTCAGACCGGTTTGAAATAAAGTCTGCGGTAACTCAGTTGATTTCCGGCCTTTCAGTATCTGTCTATATTTCTGAGATGAGGCTTTATGTACACCATTTACATTAATCGGACTATTGTCCTCATCTTTGTTTTGTCGCCATATTTATTACAACGTTTCAGCCTTTCAGTATCTGTCTATATTTCTGAGATGAGGTATTATGTACACTATTTACATTATTCGGACTATTGTCCTCATCTTTGTCGCCATATTTATTACAACGTTTCAGCCTTTCAGTATCTGTCTATATTTCTGAGATGAGGTATTATGTACACTATTTAAATTATTCGTACTATTCTCGTCATCTTTGTCGTCATATTTATTACAACGTTTCGGTCTTTCAGTATCTACGTATATTTCTGCGATGAGGTATTATTTACATTATTTAGATTATTCAGACTATTGTCCTCATCTTTGCCGCCATATTTATTACAACGTTTCGGCCTTTCAGTATCTGTCTATATTTCTGAGTTGATGTAATATGTACACTATTTACATTATTCGGACTATTGTCCTCATCTTTATTGCCATATTTATTACAACGTTTCGGCCTTTCAGTATCTATATATATTTCTGAGATGAGGTATTATGTACATTATTTACATTATTCGGACTATTGTACTCATCTTTTTCGCCATGTTTATTACAACGTTTCGGCCTTTCAGTATCTGTCTATATTTCTGAGATGAGGTATTATGTACATGTGTCATGTTTAATGTTTAATTGATAGCTGACATCCATTCAACATGGCACGTGGAACTAGAACAGACTACCCCAGTGAGCGAAATAAAGGGTTCAGTTCGACATTCCAACCACCTGAAGAAGGCCGGAGCTTACAAGGGCCGAAACTTTGTAATAAATATGACGACAAAGATGAGGACAATAGTCTGAATAATATAAATAGTGTATATTTTATTGTGTCGATGTCTATCTAGATCTTTCTATCAATGTACCTATCTACCTATCTATCTACTTACCTACCTATCTCACTGTTGATATCTATTTCACTCTTTGCATATTTATCTATCTATCTTTCTATCTTAATATATTTTATTGCTATACATTATCTATATATACACAGATATTTAAGTAAATACATTGTTTGTAATAAATAGTATTAACAATATTTTCCGGTCCGATCATTCGAGAAATTTCATAGAAAATATGACATCATACACTAAGAAATGGACAGCTATTTCATATATTTTACTGTTTATATTCGTAATGTATGACGTCATTTGTTTACATTTGGATACGCTTCAAGCAGATATAGATGTCCGAGGGAAATCATGGAAAATTGTAGTTTAAAAGCAGTAAAATCGAACTTACTAACCAGACGCTCTTTCGTAGCTAAATGGGTATAGCACGTTAGGCTATATGACGTTTCTGTGTAGGATACAGTTTCGATTCATGTCATAGGACGCATTTTTCTAAGAAATTTCTTGGACGTTCAGGCCGCTAAATGTTGTTAATACTGTTTATTATAAACAGAGCATTAACTTAAATATCTCTGTATATATAAATAACGTATAACATTAAAATAGTTGTCATACTTAGTTCATTATGTACTGTCTATCTAATTATATATATATATATATATATATATATATATATATATATATATATATATATATATATATATATATATTGATAGATAGACATGAAAACACATATATATATATTATTCATTTATTATAATTTTATCATATAGACAAAACCATTTTACTCACTACAAAGATGCAGCTTGGTTTCAGTGCATTTCAACTGCACTTCGACGGGTGAGAATCAAAAATGGTTATGAACAATCCTGCTTGTAGGCAAGCCGGATGTGAAACATCACTTCCTTTTTTCCATTTGTTCGAGAAGAAAAATATACATAAAAAAATAGGTGTCGGAGTGAAACAATAGTGCTTGTTGATAGCAGTTTGGTGATGAATGGACCGGGTGTTTAATGTTGATTGGTGTGTGGAATTTTTTTTTCGCTGATAAACATCGGTCAAGAGTTTAGGCATATCATCTCACAAGCGTCCTAAGAATGAGAAGTAGCGGGGGCAGATAGAGATAGGGGATAATATTACATTTGAGTAGGTAAAAATTGTGGAGATAGTTCTAGTAGTAATTGGGAATGTTATTTTTTGGTTTACTATAAGATTTCTAGAGTTGAATTGCATTTATTTATGTTGGGATTAATTTTGTAATCAATGAACGTGTTTTGTGGATTAAAATTTAGAAGTGGTGATCTCCTCTAAGAAAAATAAAGGAATGTTAATATAACCTTTTATAATCAACTTTTTGGAATATACCTGGATTGTAGAGCGTGTAGAATAAGTATGGGTGTAAAACGATTTAATTGAAATTATTACCAGTAATATATATGGAAAAGAAATTAAGAATAATAATTATATTGGTAGAGCGGTACATAAGAGAGTAGGGAATACATCGAAGGAGGTGATTTATAATTTTAAAAACGTTTATAGTTATGGAATTAAGAATTTAGCAAGATTGTAGTGTTAGATCATTAGTATTTCTACAGAAAACGGTGGTTTCATATCTTCGTTTAATAATTGGGCATTATTCAAGAGTTCAATGATACTTATTTTCTCCTGTAAACATAAGAAGCAAGGTTCGCTCAGCGAATTGCAGGTTCTGGCTTCTCTTAGGATTTTCCATTTAACCTTAGGTGCTTTTCCTTCTTCCTTGAGTTTCCAAAAATATTTCGAAAGTGATGTCATATTTCGTTTGGCTGTATTTGTAAAGGAGTTCAACTGGTTGTAATACCTATCATTAAAAGGTCTGCTAGTAGACCCCACATACAGTTTAATATCGCTGGCGTTCTCATTTGATGAGATATAGGCCATATACACTATGGATTTGGTTAAGCACCGGTTTAATAATGGACATTGATCGGGGATTCTACAGTTACATAGTCCTTTTTCCTGGGGTGTATTAGAACTTGTATTTAGGTTTCGTTTATTATCTCTATGTAGTTTCAGTATTCTATTGTTATGTGATTTAATAATTTTATTTAGATTTCTAGAACAGCTATAGCTAATTTTTAAAGCACTGTGGTTGAAGATCTGGCTTAATTTACTCTCCGTAGGGAAGTGCTTGTTAATTAGATTTAAGAATCTGTGCCCTAATTTGGTACGGACCAACTTGTTGAAGAGAGGTGTATACCAAATTATTCTCCTTCCTCTATTGTTTTTTTAGAATAATTACAATTTTCCCTATATTTAATTTCGGAAGTACTGTAACCACTGTCGGTAAGGATTTTGTTATAGATAATTTTGTGTTTATCGAATATTTCCTTGCTGGAAGAGTGCTTGTTTATACGGCGTTCAACGGATGATGGAATATGCTTAATAACTGGCGTTGGGTGATTGAAATTACGGTTTATATAAATGGGGTTAGCGTTATTTTTTAAGAATGGTTGGAAATTATTTAAGGTTAAGTTTAAGGTTACATTTAAGAAGTCTACTAGCTTTATGTTAGAATTAATTTTTCACCTTGAGGTGTAAAGATTTAAACACTCTATGAATCCATTTCCTCAACTTGTCAACTTTGCTACCGGTAGAATTATTCATTACCATCAAACCATCGTCTCTATAAATCCCTATATTATTCAGACTAATTTCATTGAGATCTGTGAGATTGTATAGAATAAGCAGTCCTACCAAGTCTGATGATTCAGCAGAATCCATCGATCCCATCGATATATCAAAGTTTTTTTTAATGTATATTTTTCTTCTCGAACAAATGGAAAAAAGGAAGTGACGTTTCACAAGGTCGCACTTATTTTGTTTGTGGTCTTTAATAACAATGTCTGGGCGGTTGGCTTTGATTGTTCTGTCAGTGTGTATTGTGTAGACCCATAGAATTGTAACAGGTCCTATCTCCGTTACCGGGGCTGGGTGGTGTTCGTACCAATTTCTTCCAGTTTCCTTCCCGTATTATTATTATTATTATTTCGTTTTGTTTTATACAGATATATGTAAAGCACTTATCCTAGACTAATAATGTAATTTTATTGATGGAAGAGGCCGCCTTCTATATAAAAGTTGTGAATAGGACCGGAGAAATGCGACAAACGGCAGTTCTGGTTTTCATAGAAATGTTTGCGCTATAAATTCTATGAGACTTGTCTGCTAAGCATCAGAATCCATTAGGGCACTTAAACGTGGTCGACTGTTAATTACCAAACATAACTCCGTCTGGCACAAGGCTTCAATGTTTTATGCACAAAGAAAACCAAACTTTAAAATTTCAACGCGGCAAGAGGCATCAATGCGTTTGACTTTGGCCGCTGAATTTTACGAAAACGTCGAATCAGTTTTTTATTACCTTTCACTCTATAATCTATTATTTGGTTCAGGGATAGTTTTTTTTTTCCTGGTTGGGTATATAGCAAATATACGTCGTTTATATTTGACTCTTATACACACATACTTACTTCAGGCATAGGCAAATATTATCTTTAATTTAAAGAGTGAATAAAAAAGTAACACCCTATTTTATGTATCAGTGGCCAGCAAGGAGTCCTGACTTAGCACCCTGTGATTTCTTTCTTTGGGGTTGGTTAAAAGAGAAACTCTACTATACCAAACCAAGACTTTGGAAGAACTTGGAGAGCGAATACAAGAAGTTATGTCTTCATATCACGAGAGTTCCTGGTGAAATCAGTTGACGCGATGCCTGGGCGACTCGAGAAGCCGGTAGCGAAATCTCGTAGCCTTATCGAATTTTATTTAAAACCTTATGCTAAACGGTTTCCTATCCATTTCTTGGAAAAATTATAGGTAATAAATAAATTATAAGTATTTTAAAATGGGGAGTTAATTTTCTATCATCCTGTATAAGCATATTATATCAGCCCATTAGACTTCTATCATTTTGGGGTAAATTACAAGAGGTCTAAATAAATGTTGAATTGGCTAAGAATTTCATATCGCAGGGCCTTTTTTTTCAGGCAAGCGATGTGGCTTTCGTTTCTCTAGGTGAACTGCCATTGTATTAAAGATTAATGCGGAAATAATATATCATGCTCCAAAGAAGAATGGTGGATCTCAAGCTGTTGTTTTAAACATCTCGAAAGCGTTCGACAGGGTTTGTCATACCGGTCTTCTTCACAAATTGAAATATTTTCAGGTCTCCAGACGAATTTTCTTATCAAATGGTTAAATGAAAGTTATCCTGAATGGTCACTAGAACCTTTGTATTCTTAGCCCCACTTTGTTATTAATTTTCATCAATGACCTTCTTGATGGCATCAGCTCTCAGCATATCTAGGCAGATGTAACATCCATTTACTCCTGTCTCGATAATAAGTCTAATCAGGTAGATAAGATCAATATGGCCACTGATCTAGAAAAAAAGACCTACAGTCTGTTGTTAACTGGGGTAAAGAACAGATTGTTCATTTTAACGCTTCCAAACCGAAACTGCTTTCTTTTAATCACCTGAGAGACTTTCTGCTGATTCTATCCTCCAGGTGAGTAACTCCTTGCGCTTTCTCGAGCTATCATTCTCGGCTCGCGTGAAGTGGAAAGGCTGTATTGAATCCATTGCTCGATCTGCTGCCAAGAACGTTGTCTCACTGTTTCGTGCTAGAAAAATTTCTCTCCTGAATAGATTTGAAAAAAAAAACTATAAGTCTACCATTCATCAATGCCTCGAATATTGCTGCCACATCTGGTTCGGTAGTCCCGCTTTATATTTAGAGATCTTGCTAAAATCTAAAAAAATGTATCAGCAATATTACTGATCCTAAACTGGCATCTCAGCTTCAGTCACTTTCCAGCCGCTGTGAAGTGGCTACCCTGTGACATTTTTATAAATACTTTCATGGTAGTTGTTCGGATGAGCTATTTGCTGTGTCAATATTGCAAATAATCATTGGGGTTAGTTTTTAGAATTGTTGTTTTATTCCCCTCCTCTCACAGACAATGGATTGTACATATCGGGACTAGTTAGTATTTTCATCCAGACAATGAGGCATTATGGTGGATGCAGTAAGAAAGGTACGTAAGAATGTGTTGTTTTGTTGTAAGGAATATTGTTTGTATGATTGGGTCAGTGTTTGTAGCTAGCTAAGTGTTAAGGGGTCTCCCCTTTTCACACAAATGGACTCACCCAAGGTATACATATACTACTACCAGTGAATACCCGAAGAGTCAAGGAGTCGAGACGGAACGACAGAAGAGTAGAGTTCAGTAGTAGTAGAGTAAGTCACACACAGAGACGGCGGCAAGCGTCACAGTTAGCGAGCACGGAGACTCAGTAAGGAGTCGTACCGCGATACTTCAATACCAAGACTGTATATATATTAGTGCTACTAACCCGCATTCCTGGATCTACTAACCCGTATTACCAGTTTGTATTATTACGTTATTACATTGATTTTTCTTATCCATTCCTGGCGTTGGTTATTCATTGATATCGGATTCATCCCGGAATCCACAACACTAAGAAATCGTTAAGACAGAAGAAGACCGTCCTTTTTTCCCACTCCCCATTTTGGCCTTGTGCCACATTTCTGTGTATATATCAGAATAAATATCGCTCTTTGATATGTCACCTAAATTTTGTGAATTTCAGCGCAATACTAGATTATCAAATAGGTCCCATCGCTTTACAGTTGGATTGGCCATATGTAACCGGAAGTTCTATGCTGACAGTTTCTTTTGTTCGCTCTTCTCGCTTACAGATCTCTTCCGGTTTCTTATCTTTCCAAACAAGTTTTATTTTCGAAAATTTAAATGCAATGTCAGTGGTTATCTACTGGTTCTTTATTAATCATCCATTGTTTTCGGACCTCAGTAATACTTCCGTTTTCTAATTCACGCACAGCTATTGTTTCTTAGAGGCTTTATTGCCTTTATATATGATGAATTCGATTAAAAAGATACTTCACGGGTAGGAAAATATCAGACGTTGCTAGATACTTTCTTTTTATGTGGCGTGTCCCTTCAGGACGAAGGCGATCATGGCTCTCAACTTCCTCCTATCTCTTGTAGCTCTCAGCAAGTTTCGTCTCTCTGTCAACTCCCCCAGATCATACACTTGCTTAAACCTGCCAGGTATGTGTTGCGTGGCTTTCTCTTGTCTCTCTTTCCCTCTATTCGCCCTGTGAGTTTCAGATTCTCCAAGCCCTTCTTTCTCATTACGTGTGCCGGCAATTTCATCTGCCTCTTCCTGATGTTAAGTATATGCTTCCTCCTTGTTTGCATCCTCTCCAAAATCTCATCGTTGCTCACACGACCGGTTTATGATATCCTCAGCATTCTTCTGTAGAACCATACCTCCGTTGCCTCAAGTCTCTTTTTCATCTTTGAGGAGACCGTCCAAAATTCACTGCCGTAAAGGAGGACAAATGTCACGTAACAGTTCAGTACTCTTTTCTTTGTTACCAAAGAAATCCTTCTGTTTCGCAATACTCTGCTCAGCTTTTAGAATGCGTCTTTGGCCATCCTAATACTTCTTCGGCTCTCACTGTCACACTTACCGTCCTCCGTTAAAACACTTCCCAGATATTTAAACTTCCGCACCTGCTTGATTTTAGTGTGCCCCACCTGTAAATCGCATTTCGGGGAGAGTAGTATATGTTGAACACGTCACACTAAAAATACCCCAACACAGTAAATCATACTTAAATATCTTCATTAACATTTGGTTGTGTATACAATTAATTTCTAGGAAAAGAAAATCTTGTTTTAAGCTTTCCTTTTGTTAATTGTGCCTAATAAATGTTATCTTGCATTGCAAATCGATTGGTCTGTTATTTTGTGCATATTCCATCACCATTGTTTCATGTACTATAAAATATTCTGGTATGAAAACTTACACATTAATTACACTGGGCAACAAAAAGAAATTAAGCCGTCTATAATTCTCCAAATGATTTACAATAATATTTCACCTTTGAATCCGAAACTGACATCCGTTCCTTTCAATCAGGTCATGCTTTTGTGCTATGTTGAGTTTTTAAAAATCCGATCTTATGACTAAATCGATTACATTTTTGAGACATTATTGATTGAATTTTGTTAATATTTCTCATACAAAATAAGTTCGTAAGAGAAAAAAATTGTTTTCTAAAAAAATTTATTAATTAAATGTTACAAACATCGATTACAATAAATTGAATAGTTTTCATTGATAAATGTAAGTACATGTAAATTGCATGTTACATCATCATTGTTCAAAATTCAGGGCTTAAAATTCCATTTGTTCAACCCCGAAGAATGGTCAGCGGCAGAGTTGTCTATCTTCAAAGTCCAGCGTCCCTGATACCTCCATCTCTTTAATTCCTGATGGGATCTCTCCCCCTGTTCGTCCTCATTGATCCAAAATTCTCAGAAAAACGATCATATGTGAGAATAAATAATGCGTTTTGATGCTCATGTTGCATCCGAGGTTTCTGAAAGCAGTCAGCATATTGATGACAAGTTCTGTGCAGTTCCTGGCCTTTGTTGTTGCCAAGAAATTTCTTCGTGGCCAGAACAAAAGCCTTCGATGCTTCCAATTCCACTTCATACATTGAGTTTTCAAACACTGGATATCTGATGAGCTGACGGATTTGAGGAACATCAATGATGGCAGCTTTCAACTTCAATCCTGGAAAAGCCTGTCACAAGTAAGTGTAGCGGCCATTATCGTTGTTCAGAGCTTTGGTGAACTGTTTGATCAAGCCGGGTGGGAAAAGTATCCTGCCTCTGTCCACCAGAGGCTTATTGATGATGTTCGTTGCTCTGCAAGGCGTCAATTCCTCCCCTAAAGACCAATCCTTTTTCGTCTAATCTTGAGAAATGTCCGTACTATCCCACATGCACAGAAAAGCATGGATACTTGGTGAACTTCGACTGCTGTCCCAACAGCAAGTTCAACATCTTTAGGTCAACGCGAATAAACCACTCATGCTGATCATAAATAATTTTCTCTAGAAGATACGTCACTGCTTCATATTTCTCCTTTAGTGATCGAGGGGTACAAAGGAAAACTGGTTTCCCTTGTGCAGCTGGACACTTTCCAGTGATCGTTTGTCGCTGTCAATGAACAGTCTCCAATCTTTGGGTTCGTCCTGTGGCATTGCAATTTTGTGCAGAAGCTGCGCAATATCTGTAAAGTATACCAAGTCCTTCTCTTCAGAGAAACAAATGGATGAACTCTTGATGCCTGTTGTGGTAGAAGATGTTGTGAGCAATGTCAGAGAGGAGGTTTTTTCCCTTCAATCTAGACGCCAACAGTTTGGCAGGGGACTTTGAGAAGCTGAGATTGTGAATGAATTCATTTAGTTCCTTTTAGGGAAAAGGATGTGGAGCATCATTGCCAAAAAACACTTCTTTTTCTTCTTCTTGAACACTTGAGAAATCTGTCTCACTAATGTCAAAAAAGTTCTCCAAAGACAGGTATTGGAATTTCATCACAATGAGCTACAGGGCGAACTGCTGATTGAAAATCAGGATACCTGAGGCGGCTCCGGTTCTTTCTGTTGATCCTAGTCACATCAATAGTAGTAGCAGTCAGCGCTATAGTTTGTTGGGGAATTCCAAATTTCACACAACTCTTCTTACCCTTGGTCCACCAATGCAGATACACAGTAGATGTCTTACATGCCATGTGTGGCACCCAAGCTTGATCCTGGTCACCAAGCTGCCGAGTCGTTTCTTGATAGTGTGTGTTGAAATGAATGAGGTCTTGAATATCAGCAGTTAGAGTGACATAGCTCTTTGTGGAATCTGAGAGATTCTGTCGTTGAGGTCAAACATCGTGACTTTTATACTGTTATTCCTGAGAAATTGGCTCCTGAATTATGTAACTAGTTATTCCTAATTTTCCCTAAAGTGTTCCATGGTATTCTTACGACTACGCGATATTTTGACGATAGACCTAAATTATAATGACTAATAAAACAATCTTTCCGATTTATATTCTATGGTTTTGTATTGTACAATTGATGTGTATTGAGATGTAAACATATTCTTTCGTGTTATTGGTTTATAAATATTTTGGAGGCGTATTTTAATAATTATGTAAGCTATATTTGGGTGAAAATACTTCTGAGTGGTTTAAGTTAATACGTTTATAATTAAGAAAATAATTAGTTTTATTATGTGAAATATATTGCATATTTAAATATTTTAATGGACATGACAACAGTAACAAAAGATTAAAAAACAACATGTGGCCATAGATGGAGAAGCTGACTTGATTGAGCAAAAGCAATGTGATTTTGGGATTCAGCACATCAAAATTGTCCTAAATCAGCTAAAAAATATTTAGACAATAAATTTGGTGTTGACCAGTGTTATCGATGTAGCCAACACACTAAAACTGCTTTCCGATGTGAAAACGAGGCTATGGCAAAAAATCTCGCTTAAATCTTTTTCTATACACAATGGATAGCGACGAGTCTTCGATTAGCTTCGACCCACAAATCACTGTCACTAAATGAGTTAGAAACACGAGTTACAAATGGATGAGAGTCTGCAGGCTACCAGTTGATGAATCGAAAATAAAATTCATCAATCGTGACTAGCCTATCAATTAGTCAGCCCCTGAGAACTGAAGACGATTGAAAAAAAAATACCCAGAAGGTTACTGAAGTACGAATGCGGATAACATCCACATTTGCAGACGATCACTAATTGAAAAAAAAAAACCTGACAAAAATGTCCAATTTTTCATTAGCAGAGAATATTCTTTTTATAAAGAATATATAAATGAAAATCATCAATACGTATTTTTTTTAAAAATCAGCTCACACAAATCAAGTCAATAAAACCACTAAGACGCAAGGAATAACTGAGTTTTGGAGAATATGAGAAAAAGAAAACAGTATTTAGGAGGACAATAAAAGAACAAGAATTAAGACGACAGAAGATAACGATTGACTTTGCATTCCAATTTTGGAGATCAAAGGCAATAAAACCATTAAGATTTAAGGGCTTATTGTATGTTAAAGAATATGAGAAAAATTACTATTAAGGTTGGAGGACAATAAAAGAATAAGAATTAAGAAGACAGAAGATGTCGAGCGACTTTGCATTCCAATTTTGGAGATCAAAGGCAATAAAACCATTAAGATTTAAGGGCTTATTGTATGTTAAAGAATATGAGAAAAATTACTATTAAGGTTGGAGGACAATAAAAGAATAAGAATTAAGAAGACAGAAGATGTCGAGCGACTTTGCATTCCAATTTTGGAGATCAAAGGCAATAAAACCATTAAGATTTAAGAAAAAGAAAAGAAAAGAGAAGAAAAGAAAGACAACACCATGGGGGATGGGTTATATAATTTATTCAAATAACTAAAAGGGAAGGGGATATTTTAAGAAAATACAAATGATAACGATACAATCATTTCTCTTTCTTTTTACTTTGTCTTTGGTCACGTGGTGTTGTCTTGGTTGTCGCCTATAAATACGCCGTTTTCCTTTACCTCTTTAGCCAGTTGACCCTGACGATCTGCCTAAGTGAAACCTTGGTAGGTTTGTCTGGCTCATTAGGTTCGACTATATATATATATATATATATATATATATATATATATATATATATATATATATCGGTTGCCGGGTGCGTAATCATCCAGTTGCGAATACAAGAAAAATATTAAGTATCTTTTTCCTTTTTAAATTATCTATCTGTAAATTATTAAATGGACTAAGTCTGACAATTATTTTAATATATTAAAACTTAGTTCATTTCATAATATATGACGTCATTTGTTTACCTGAACATACGCTTCGAGTAGATGTGAGCGTTCAAGAGAAATCGTGGGAAATTTGTAGTTTAAAAACAATAATTCGACCTCTCTAACCAGATGCTTTCTCTGTTGCTGAATGGTATAGCACGTCAGGTTAGGTGACGGCTCCGTGTAAAGATAGACGTTCGATTCCTGTCGGAGGACACATATTTCCCATAAAATTTCTCGGAGATTCAGGCCGGTAAATGTACTGTTTGTTATAAACAGAGCATTTACTTATATATTTATATCTATATAAATAACATATAAACAATATATCCATCTTTACCTTTTGATTATCTCTCTATCTCTACACTACAGGCCAAACATTTGGTGCAACCCTGCATTTCTTTAAAACAGACCTTAAAGTGGAACAACTACATTAAATCTATAGCTTCATCTACCTCAAGGAAAGTCGGTTCTCTGTGTCACGCTAGAAAGTTTTTCTCACCAGAGTCCATCCTTCAAATCTGCAAATCAACCATTTGTCCTTGCATGGCATACTGCTTCCATATATGGTCTGGTGCCCCCGCTGTTCGTCTTAGGGTTCTCGACAAAATCCAGAGACGGATATGTAGTCCTGATCTGGCATCTCATCTACAGTCACTTACTCACAGAAATGCTGTGGCTTCCCTCTGTCTTTTCTACAAGTATTTTCACGGCAACTACTCCGACGAGCTAATTTCACTGGTTCCCAAACTGCATGAATTTAAACGTGCTACTAA
>OZ038513.1:74014180-74036680 GCA_964036315.1 Acanthosepion esculentum | reverse complement strand
CATGGCGTATCAAATGTAAACAAATGACGTCACACGTTATGAAATGGACAAAGTTCGACAATTATTTTAAGGCATTTTTATGTTTATACATTCTTTTTATAGATACAAATATTTAAGTAATATTCAGGCCGGTCAATGTTGTTTAATACTGTTTATTATAAAACAGAGCATTTACTTAAATATTTTATTTATAAAAAGAATGTATAAACATAAATGTATTATATATATATATATATATATATATATATATATATATATATATATATATATTGGCAGCACCTTTCTTTTAAACATTTGTAATTGAATACAGGCGACAGCGAAGGTAGAATTATTTTTTTTATTAATGTTTTTTTTCCGACTTGTATGACTTAAGGAATATAATAATTCTTCATAATTTTTATTTTCCCAAAAGTTTTCGGAGACTTCTGTAGTAATTTTCAAGGGTATTTTGTCTCTGGTGTTGTAATTTTGTTCCTCGAGTTTTGACTGTTACGTTGTAAATTATGATTGTATTGTTTTTTTTAAAAAAGGAGCGTTCATTCCAAGCTCTCACATGTCGCACTCGACTTGAATTCGCGTGAGAATCTTTCTATTTTTCATTTTTTAAAATTCCAACACTCCATTTCCACTATTAAATAATGTAAGGTTCATGGTTGGAGAGGATTGTTTGATAGGGCCTCTCGAATAGCAAGATGTTTTTGATAATGTGATTTATATAGAATTCTTGTATTTTCGACCAGAATTTTCCTTAATGGGTCAAGTAGATTATGGATTATTACATTTTTTATGGCACTGTGGTCAGATAAGTTAGACATAAGGCGTCTACTCAAGGAGGTATTAGTGTGTCCTGTATAGATAGTTGATTTGTGACAAGAAATTGTGGGTATTGAATTTAATAAAATATATTGGTGATCGCTAGTTTAGATTTAATGGGGTTATTTTGATTAGTGACCTCAAGGCTTGCGGTCTTCCATTTCCTGTAATAAATTATAGATTTAACATGATTTTCGGGAATAACGGCAGAAATATGGTGTTTAATAATTCTTCGTATCGCGAATTCGTCCTGTTCATAATTGTTGTGCAATTGTTACAATAAAATATGTTGATGTTTTTGTGTCGTATCTTTATTACTGGAGTCGTTTATTTCTTGGAAGAATAATTTTCTTTCATTATCAATGATGTCGTTAGGAAAATTATTGTTGTCTAATGTTTATTTTATGAGTTTTTGTTCATTCTGAAATATTCTTTGAGAAGAGGAATTTCCGTCTACTCTGTTTAAGAAGTTTGTTATCACTGCTATTTTAAATATTCTATTTTGATTGATCAGAGATACAATTCCTTCATGGACATTTAAATTCGTAAATAATATTTGTCTTATTAAATTTTGTTCTAAGAGGTTAATTATTATTTTCAACTAGACAGCGCTCGGAAAGAAAGAACAATTGGACAGTTTTTATATAATATATCTACCAAAAAGAAAATAATTATAGGATCACATGAGAAATTGTATAAAAAATTAAATCAAAGCACCTTTTCTGTCATATTCAATGAAATTTGCATATATATATATATATATATATATATATATATATATATATATATATATATATATATATAGGTATGTATAGCATACCTTAAAACTATATTTTATCATAATTGTTTGATATGGAAGGCCTCTAGAATAGCGAGATATTTCTGATAATGTGATTTATATAGAATTCTTTTGTTTCAACCAGAACTTTCCTTTAGGGTTCTTCCAGATTATGGATTAATAAATGTTTTTATAACACTATGGTCAGATAAGGGACACGTAAGGAGTCTACCCAAGGAGGTAGCAGTGTGCCCGATATAAGTATTTAATTTGTGACAAGTAACTCAAACTTGCACTGGGTATTAAAAATGATACACTATATATTTTTTCTCAAATGTTCATTTTAGATTTATAATCTTGTCATTAAATTTTATCAAAACAAAAACGTCATCAACGTACCATCTGTAGATTTCGCATTCATCACTTCCATATAAAAATTAGAGAAAACAGGACCAGAAGGGTTTCCCATAATGACACTATTAGTTTGGATGTGGGTGTTGCCATTATGAACATAAAATGGAGCTTTCATCGTACAGGCGACGGTTGTTTTCTGATCGAATTTTAGAAGGAGAAATTGAAGTGTTTGCAAAGTCAAAAATTATATTGTTTCTTCAACTGGGACATTGATAGAAAGGTTTTCAACACCAAGCGAAGCGGGAGTATTACCGATGGGATGTGTTGCTTTTAACATATGGAGACATTTATTGATTGGTGCAGGGTTAGGGTTGGGTCTGTATGGAGAAATTACAGAGCTGTTCGATAAAAGTGACTCACCTGATTTTTTTACTTAAAAATTTGCTCGCCTATTGTAATAGGGTTCAAACTAATTTTTAACCTTACTAATATAAAGACCCCTTCCCGACCACCTAGTAAAAAAAGTTTACTCACCCTAAGGTATTCTATTGATAATTATAATTTTGGATATAAATGAGATTTAGGGAAAAAACTCTGTGCAAAAAAAGTGACTCACTTGTTTCCTGCAACTAGTAATCAATAGAAACATAACCGAACAGCTTTAAATAAAGAATAATACAGGTATAATTTATTTATAATAGGTAATATAGTTCGAAATATTTAATAATCTATTGGTCCGCCTTTATTTTGAATAACTTTTTCAACCCTTTTTGGCATTGACTTGATCAGGTTCTGGCAAATCTCATCTGCAAGCATTGAATTCCATTCGGATATGAAATTCACAATCAAATCCTCTTTGTTGCTCAACTGCTTTCTCGAGAGCCTGTACTTTATAATGCTCCATAAGTTTTCTATGGGATTGAAGTCAGGAGATTGGGGCGGCCATGTCATAACACTCACCTGCTTCTCATCAAAGTATTCCTTCATCAATTTTGATTTGTAACAGGGAGCATTATCCTGCTTAAAAATGAGCTTGGTGGGATTGATTTACACCCTTTCAGCAGAAGGGAGCATACAAGACTCTAAAATTCTCTTGTACTGCTCGCTCCTGAGGGTCTTTTCAATAGGTTTTAAGAAACCAGTTCCATGAAAAGAAAAGCATCCCCAGAACATTATACTGAACGGATGCTTGACAGTACATACTGCTAAATTCAAAGAGCTTTCAAAGCTTGTTCTTCGGATTTTAGATCGCTTATCCTTTGAATTTAGCTCAACTTTCGTTTCATCGGAGAAGAGAACATTTAGTAAAAAAAAATCAGGTGAGTCACTTTTATCGAACAGCACTGTATGTGATTGATGTTTTTTGAGAGTTGGTATATACAGGTTTAGGTATTTGTGATATGATAGTTCGCAGAGGGAACCTGGGTTATGGGTTTTTACATTACCACACATATATCCTGGTTGGGAATCACCAGCAATTTTCATGATTTTTAAACTATTAAATTCAGCATTTACATGATTAGATAAAGAACAAATAGGAAACGTTTAAAAATCTAACATGTTTCCTTTTTATTAAAGCTTCTAGTAAAATGTTAATCTAAGAGGCTTTAATAAAAGTGAAACATGTTAGATAAACGTTTCCTATTTGTTCTTTATATTATAATTCTGTCCATTCCGATTCCGAGGTAACTTTAGTTCTTTTTAAGTAAGCACAAAAAGCACGTGGAACTATTCAGTTATTCTTAAAACGAGTCATATGTAAACATCACACAGATTCCATTGCGAAAATCTTCGAAGGTAAATACAAAATTTGAATTAAATGCTCTTTGGAAAATTATTGTTTGTCATTTAGTACTAATTGTAAAAAAAATCTTACTTTATTGGCGACCTAAAACAAATCATGAAATGTTTCAAACCAAGCGGCATCTGTTTTTAAATACTATTTTAAATGTAAATGAAAAAAAAAGAATTATGTGAAATTTTACATTTTTAATTGTAACTTCCTTTTATTGTACCTGCCTATCGTTACATCTTAGAGGATAAAAAAAGAAATTAACAATGAATTTCATTTCTTTTGCAGATTAACAAAAACTTTGAGAGTTTTGGCGATTATCAAAGATGGCCGACCAAGAAGCATGCTCCAGGATTGAACAGCGGTCAGTTATCAAGTTTTTGGTTGCTGAAGGGTGCAAACCAGTTGAAATTCATAGGAGAATGTCAACTGTGTATGGTGCCACATGTTTCAGCCAAATAAATGTCTACAAGTGGGATAAATTGTTTAAAGAAGGACGGAGCAGTGTTCAGGATGAAGACAGGCCTGGGAGGCCTACAGAAGTGAGGTCTCCTGAGGTGATCGAATCAGTCAATGACCTCATTCAGTCTGACAGAAGGGTAACAATGGATGACAGTGCAAGGACTTTGAGCTTATCTGTTGGGACAAACGCAGGAGTCATTTGTCAGAAGGAGTCATCTTGCATCATGACAACGCAAGGGCTCTCACAGCAGCCCAAACAGTGCAGACCATCAACGAATTGGTCTGGGAACTGCTCCCTCATCCCCCTTACAGCCCAGACCTTGCCCCTTCAGACTTTAACCTCTTTGGTCCCTTGAAAGCGTTCACGAGAGGCACGAAGTTTAAAAGTGACGATGAAATCAAAAGTGTTGTGAGCGACTGGCTGAGATATCAGTCCAAAGATTTTTTACGCTTAGGGAATACGGAAGCTTGTGCACAGATGGGAAAAGTGTGTGACAGTGCTGGGAGACTACGTTGAAAAATAAAAAAAAGTAAGCTTCTATCTGTATTAGAAGTCCTTATACCGAAAGATTCACCTTATTTATTGAATGACCCTTGTATATTGTTTATCACTAACTCAAAAACTGATCTTTTAAAAGAATACTTTTCATTTGATTATAAATAAGGATTTTTTGTTTCTTTTTCTAGTTACATTTTTAGAGGTTAATAAAACGAAATAAACTAATTTTTAATTGGTGTAACTCAAAAACATTTTGTTTTAAGAAAGACTTTTTCTAGGATAAACGTATACTTTTCATTTGAATCAATACGCTAAATTTCCCACCTACAAATGGCAAATTTTTAATTAACAATTTATTGTTAAATCTTTAGAGGTAAAAAGAAAAGAATACATTTTTATCAGTGTAATTCAACAAAAATATTCCTAAAATTAAAGAATATTGTAATACGCGAATTCTTAACTTATTTTATCGTTAAAATTAAATTTTAAATCAGTGTAAACTCAAACGCGTACGATTTATAGAAAGAACGAATACTGGAATGTTCCACTTATCAATAATGAGACATTTTTAACTTTTTGTTACAATTTTAGAGGGTAAAGGAGAAAATAAATTAAAAGAAGACATTATTGCTGTAAATCGACATTATGAACTAAATTTAAACGTTTCTTATACGTAAAAAAAGAAGCAAAATGTCGGCACTTTTAAAGTATTTCTTTGCTTTTTATTATTACATTCTTATGTTTAACAAGAATAAAATGAATTATTTCTTATTCAATGTAACTCAAATATTTAAACAAAATACATATTTCTGAGAGACGAATAAAGGTGATATGATTTTACTTCCAAGAATTCCATTAGTTCCCTCCGACACGGTGATCCCCTTCCAATTTCTCAGCCTCCAGTTTTCATGCAAGTCCTGTTTTGCTATGACTGTCCCTAATCGCAAGGACAAACCTTCAAGGAAATTGGAATTGACCTGTCCGTCCCATGCTTTTCACATGGGCATTTGTATGTTTGAGTATCAGGGACAGGAAGTGCAAAAAAGATTAAACATACTTACTCCAGATAATCAGACACGCAATGTAGTTTATCCAGAAGCCCTTTTTGATTAATCAGACTTTGAATATCTTCATAGTATTAGTTTACAAATTGCATAGAACAAATTGCCATTTTTTACAAAGAATATTTCCTATGGTGTACACGACGTTGTAGATTTGGATAATAAATTATTTTTAGTTTGATAAGGAATTTGCTGCAATTACTTTTTGTTTGATCATGGAATAGATACTTCTGCCATGGCGCGTTTACATCAAAAACATAAAATAAAATTAAAATGAAAAAAATAATGAAAAATGTAAACTTAATAAGAACAAAAATAATTAGACTTTGATTTTTATATGTAACAAAAATATATATATATATATATATATATATATATATATATATATATATAGAGAGAGAGAGAGAGAGAGAGAGAGAGAGATTCATCATACTTAATAAGAATAAAAATAATTAGACTGATTTTTATATGTAACAAAAATATACTCTGTTAATCATCTCTTTCCCTCTCCACAATAATATATATCGAGAGAGAGAGAGAGAGAGGTGTGGAGAGGGAAAGAGAGGATTAACAGAGTATATTTTTGTTACATATAAAAATCAAAGTCTAATTATTTTTATTCTTATTAAGTATGATGACACTCTCTCTCTCTCTCTCTCTCTATATATATATATATATATATATATATATATAGAGAGAGAGAGAGAGAGAGAGAGTCATCCACAGTTAGACTGTTTCGCTGTATCACAGATCATCATTGCGGCTAGACACCCGATCGCTTCTAGCCGGGACCGTAACTGACATCAGTCGGAGATTCTCCTAAGCCATCGGCGGCCGGCAGAGAGGAAGACGAATTTTTGCGAGTATATATATATATATATATATATATATATATATATATATATATATATATATATATATATATATATCATCGACTCTCCCGTCGAATTCGACGTATGAGGGTCAAGCAGATCAGTTCCTAGAAAGTGAGAGCCCGACGCCGACATGAGATTTGATTATAGTGGTGAAGGTTTCGTGCAGGACCATCCACACTTATATATATATATACATATAGTAGGTAAGTTGGTTAATAAATACAAAGGCAAACGAAAGGCTACCGATGTGATCAGCACGAAAAACATTTATATTAAACACATGACAGAAATCAAGCACGAAGATTAAAGTTCCAAGTTCGGAATTTTCGGACACGACTGTGTCCTTCATCAGCGGGTAGGAGAAACAGAGAAACGGTGGAGACTCACCAACGGTAGTTCTGAGGAGAATCCCGCTTGTAGATGGAATTAGTAGTAAAAATCCGATCTCTGTTTGATTTCTCGCTGTGCGAAACTTTTTTGAAAATAACCTTAAATTTAAAAATTAGGATTTGTGGTGGATGGAAGGGGAGTGAGATATTGAACATAGAGGAAAAAGGGTATAGAATCTGGGGTCGCGGAATCATATATATATAATCATATATATATATATATATATGTATATATATATATATATATATATATATATATATATATATATATATATATATATATATATATATATATACACACACAATGCAAGAGAGAGAGAGAGAGAAAGTGGGCCATTTCAGCATAGTGTAATGGTTAGCAAGCTTGTCTTACTAGATTAATTACGACTCCGTAAGTGCTCATTAATATTGGCCTCGTGTCACAACTAAGCTTCGCTTATTAAATTACTGTTGGGCTTTTCGACATGATGCAATGGTTAGAAAGCTTGTCTCGTTTGATCAATTACGACTGAGTAGTAAGTTCACTATAGGTGCTCCATATTTTTAGCCTTGTGCCACACCGAAGCTACCCTTAGAAAATCACTCTATAGAGAAAGATAAAGAGTTTTGTAGATGTGAAGAGAGAAATTTATAACTTTACATTCTGTTGCATGCTTTCAATCATTTTCCCGGGTAGATCTCTCGGTATCTTTGTCTGTGACAGCTTATGCCATAGAGCAGAGAATCCCCCACCCTCACGAGGTTGGACTGCCGCCCGAATATATGGGATATGTTTATTTTCTTGTCAGTGTTAATTTTCCACACTATGGCAAGATGCCATCGCTGCCCCTCATCGATGGCATCTGTTCCTCACTCTGATCTCAAAACATTCTTGAGTCGACCGAGAAAAAATCAGTTGCTAAGCATTCCAATTAAAACATTACATCGTGCCTTCGGACAATCGCTTGTGGAACTGTATACCATTCAGTGTATTACACATACGTTCAAATTGTCTAAACACGGGTTTTTACAACGAACCAAAATATATTTTACCACTTTTTCATTCTAACTTCTTTTGTCGTTTTTACGTCGCTTTTTTTTTAAAATACAAAAATAATAATAGGCATAAAATATTGTTTATTTAATCATCATTCTACCGTGCAAGAATCAGTCAAAAAACATACAGCCACATCTCGTTCAAAACACTGGTTCCCATACGATTACAGAAGTTAACCAACGTCGGGACTGGTCAGTACCAAGATGGGTGACTACTTGGAAATACCAACTTGAATGTGAGTGAGGTGTAATGGGGAATAGCATAGAAATGTAAATTGGAGAGCTGTATTCCAACTCTAGTTGGGTTCGTTATAATCACATACATGTAAATAGCACTTGGAAAGTAATGAATCCATCGCTTTCCCCTAGCTATGGGTTAATTAGTAAAACCTGTATCGCTAAATGGTTATCTTCCTCTCACACCAAATAATTATTACATAAATATTTCTGGCTATTAAATAACCTTCAAAGGTTTGATAAGCCGTAGAAAACTAATCAGTCGGTCAATCAATCAATCAATCCTGGTCTCTATCAAAACAACTACGGCCGAGACGAAGGTATGTGGTTTCGGGTCTTTCTTCGAACGTTCGGTCATTTTGCCTGGATGTGCGGTATTATCTTTCTCTTATTACAGATTAAATGTTTATATATCTTGAATTTACACGGTTTTTTGGAGTGCATATCCTGAACTTAGCTTCTTCGTTTATGTTAAGTATCCTTTGTTGCCAACTGTGAACGAGGTGGATTTGAGGTTAACGTCTATGGCAATTCTGGGGGTTCCTCGGTCTTTTGAAGCTCGGAAGTAAGATTGAGTACAAGACAAACTCGAATATTTTCTAGTCTAAACCCAGTACATATTAGGGTCACCAAAAATCATCTCTTCTTAGATTGAAGGTTCCTGGAGTAGATTGAATTCCATCAAGACCTTTTACTATTTTCTGATTCACATACAATATTTAGAAATTTCCTGAAAAATCCATAATTAATCGAATAAAAATCACCTTCTTCATTGGTTAAGAATAAAATTTCGTCATATTTTTAAAGTGAATTTTAAAGACAATATGTAAATATATGTAAACAGTTATTCAACAATAAATGTGCCATTTTGTTCCAAAGCTTTCGCCGTCTTTTAGACAGTTTTATGATTCTATCCTCCTAGATCTTGACATCTTTCTTGGGGGTGAACTGATTTAAAAGGTTTTTACATGCTTCCAGATAATCTAAGTTCTTTCCCTTAAGAATATTTTAAAAAAGGATTTTTTTAAAAGCATTTCACTCCAAGCAAGTCGGGAGAGCCACTAACACGCAAGGCGTTAAGGGAGAGAGAGAAAATGTGGAAAAAGACTGTGTATAAGATTGGGGCGAGGTTAAATGAAGAACGAAGATCAAAGCAACAGAAAATGGCGATTGACGTTGCAATTACATTTTTGAAGATTTTAGTTTTCAGGGCAGCAAGTAAGAGGAAGAGAGTTTCACTGCTGGGAAGTGCCAGAAAATAAACTGCTGGAGTAGAAGTGGGGGCTGAATTTAACTATTTCAACAGTAAAAGGGTGGGACCTAGATGCCAATCTAGTAGGACGCTTAAATTCATGTATCCGGCGCATAAAGGCAGATATATTATCAAAGCCGATACTATAAAAATAAGATGGAGAAAAGACAGAGGGAAGCCATATCACGTCTCTGAGAGAGTGATTTAAGTTGAGATGTCAAGTCAGGATCGATAACATTGCAGATCCTTATATGTACATTATTTACCTTATCCGGACTATTGTCCTCATCTTTGTCGCCATATTTATTACAATGTTTAATGAATGTCAGTTATCTCCAGTTAAATTCACTCTGACAATTCTCCATTACCTTAACCAGGTATTGAACTCACATTCACAAGGACACTTGGCACAGTGGATAAAGGCGTTAGTAAGATCCAATGACAGGACCCAAAGATAACTGATAAATAACATCCATTAAACATGGCACATGGAACTAGAATAGTCTACTCCAATGAGCGAAATAAAGGGTTCAGTTCGACAATCCAACCACCTGTAGAAGGCCGAAGCGTACAACGGTAGAAATGTTGTAATAAATATGGCAACAAAGATGATCACAATAATCCGAAAATGTAAATAGTGTACATAATACCTCATCTCAGAAATACAGGCAGAGACTGAAAGGCCGAAACGTTGTAATAATTAAGGCAAAAAAAGATGAGGACAATAGTCCGAATAATGTAAATAGTGTACATAATACCTCATCTCAGAAATATAGACAGATACTGAAAGGCCGAACCGTTGTAAAAAATATGACAACAGGTGGACAATAGTCCGAATAATGTAAATAGTGTACATAATACCTCATCTCAGAAATATAGACAGATACTGAATGGCCGAAACGTTGTAAGAAATATGTCAACATAGATGAGGACAATTGTCCGAATAATGTAAATAGTGTACATAATACCTCATCTCAGAAATATAGACAGATACTGAAAGACGGAAACGTTCTCATAAATATGGCATCAAAGATGAGGACCATAGTCCGAATAATGTAAATAGTGTACATAATACCTCATCTCAGAAATATAGATATATATTGAATGGCCGAAACTTTGTAATAAATATTGCGACAAAGATAAGGACAATATTCCAAATAATGTAGACAATGTACATAATACCTCATCTCAGAAATATAGACAGATACTGAAAGACAGACCGAAAAGTTGTAATCAATATGGAGACAAAGTTGGGACAATAGTCCGAAAAATATAAATAGTGTACATAATAACTCATCTCAGTAATATAAACAGATACTGAAAGGCCGAAACATTGTAATACATATGGCAATAAAGATGAGGGCAATAGTCCGAATAATGTAAATCGTTTACATAATACCTCATCTCAGAAATATAAACAGATTCTGAAAGGCCGAAACATTGTAATAAATATGGGGACAAAGATGATGCCAAACGTCCAAATAATATAAATTGTGTACAAATACCTCATCTCAGAAATATAGACAGCTACTGAAAGGCCGAAACGTTGTAATAAATATGTAGGCAATGATGATGACAATAGTCCGAATAATGTAAATAGTGTACATAATACCTCATCTCAGAAATATAGACAGATACCTTCTATGGATATTGTCAAGAACATCGAAATAAACTACAGGGGCACCAAACCAGATATGGCAACAACATGGTATATTTGTAGAGGCGTAAGATGAACTCTGACGAGAAAGATTTTCTGGCATGACACAGTGAGCGACGTTCCTTGCAGAAGATGCTGCTATTGTTTTAATGTTGTTGTTCGACCTCAAGTCATTGCAAAACATGTGGCCAAGTAGGTGCAGTGAGACTTAAGGAGTCAGGCATCAAACATGGTGATGACGGTTAAATGAGACCAGTTTAGTGTTGAAATCATTAAAGTTTACAAGCCATTAACTGCCCCAGATAACCACTGATTTGAGGTCCTTTTCAAGAGCAGCAGCTAAGTTAACTTTGTCAGCACTGTCGGGTTTTTTACTGAGATAGTAGATTCGTCTGCATAGATGCCAACTTTGATAAATACCAGAAACAGTGTATCAACACTGCGTTCGTATGGAAGGAATTGGAAGAGAACCCGTTCAGGACGACCTTCATTCCAAGATTTGATAGGAATGAAATAGATTAAGCATATAATCACCCTATAATACCGGAACCCTGAAGCTTATGTAGAAGACCAGCATGCCAAACGCCTTCGAGTTATCTAGGGCCACAGCTCAAGCTACGCCGTTATTATCAAGTGCTTGGTTTACGTATTTAGTGATGGCCCTAAGCTCATCAGCGGTAGACCGGGCAAAATGGAATCTGTATTTTTGTCTGAGAGTAGATCGTGAGAGGTAAGATGCTTAACAACTTCGGCATTGATTAAAGCCTCGAAGACTTTGCCGAGAAGCGATAAGAGACAGATAGCACAGTAGTTAGATGGGTCAGAAGTTTTTCCAGAGTTCTTAAAACCAACGACAAATGAGGTAGACTTCCAACAGGCTGGGAAGCAGGAAGCAGCGAGACAATAGTTGTATAGTGTGGAGAGGAGTGGAGCTAGCAAAGGAGCACATATTTTTAGGACGATGACTGGTATCCCGTCGCCTCCACTTGCCTTATGGAAATCTACCATTATCTGCCTGGTCTGAGAATTGAAGAGATGCCTTATGTCCCGATTGAAGGCGATACGTTTGACCAATTCCGAACGGTTTTCATCGATAGCTCTTTTGTCTGAAATCAATGTTTGAATTTCCTGAGAAATCTCTTAAACAGTGCCGTTCCAATCAAACCAGATTTACTTCCTCACATTGCAGGTTGGCGTTTGTATAATTTAATTCAGTTTCATTTCGTTTTCCGCATTTTTTACGCTCCACATTTTGGTAAAAGATCCATTTGTTATCACTTGTAATCATTCTTCTCAAAAATGGATCGATTTGTGTTTGAGCGGAGAAACATGAATGGAAAGGCAATCCATTAATTTCTTTGTTGCTTTTTAGTTTCTAACCCCATGTAAGGCAGTAAAGCCACTAAGACAAAAGGGATTACACGGCCTGGGAGAATTAGGAAGAACAACATTAATAATGAGCAGGAAGAGGAAAACGTAATCAGAAGGACAGTAGATAACGATTGACATTGCATTTAAATTACTGGAGATTAAAGTTGGCTGGAAAGCATGGGGCCAGAAGGGAGTTCCATAAGAGAGATATGTGAGAAAGAAACTGTTAGCATAGAATTTACGGTTCCATCTAGCCAGACCAACTCTAAATCGATGAGATCTTGATGCCTGTCTAATACTGCTCTTAAGTTAAAAAAAAGTCTTAGGAACATAGCGAAGAGTTTAGGAGTAGAAGCATTAACAATGGGCGGTAAGAAGAAATTGATGAGATCTCGACGCCAGCCTAGTACTGCACTTAAATTCATAATGTCTAGGTACCATAGTGAAGAGTTCATGCAAACAATTACAATGAAAGTATTTATAGAAAAGACACAGAGAAGCAACCCTACGGTGGTGGGAAAGTGACTGAAGCTGAGCTGCCAGATCAGGACTCATAATATTGCTGTTTCTTCTTTATATTTTATCAAGAAGCTGAAGATAATTAGCGGGAGCACCGACCTCTATGTGGCAATAATATTCTAATTATGATAGACCTGTAGATATGTAAGACAGATTCCGTGGAAAAAATTGCCTCGCACGACAGAGTGAAGCAACTTATATATACACATATCTATCTATCTATCTATCTATCTATCTATCTATCTATCTATCTATCTATCATTGTCATCCACAGACAGACTGTTTCGCTGTATCATAGCGCATCAGTGTGGGTGGATGTCCGTTTGACTTTAGCTAGGATCGAAACCCGACTGAATTGGCGTCAGTCGGAAATTCTAAGCTATCAGCGCACGGCAGGGATGAAGGTGAATTTTAGCGTATTTATTTTTAAATAAACACACAGTGACCGACAGGACTCAATTCGCTTTTGCCGAAGAGTCTAGCTATATCAGCCTTGATAGTCACTGTTCCTTCCTCAGAGAGCTCAACCGAAATTAATTTTTCAGGAGCCTATATTATTGTCATCCACAGACAGACTGTCTCGCTGTATCACAGCTCTTCAGTGTGGCTAGACGTCTGGTTGCCTTTAGATAGGAAATTCTACCACTAAGCCGTCGGCGCACGGCAGGGATGAAGGTGAATTTTAGTGTATTTACTTTTAGATAAACACACAGTGACCGACAGGACTCAAGATGGATTACAGTGCATGGGAATTAGATAGATAGATAGGTATATATATAGATAGGTATATATATATATATATATATATATATATATATATATATATATATATATATATATATAATTATTTATTTGAATATTACAACATAAATATGTTATAAAATCACGACAAAAATAGCCATTTTGTTTCAACACTTCTGGTGTCTTGTCAAGTGATGATATAGAATATAGAATAAATGGTTTTAAAAGTTTAAGGAATTCACTCCGTATATGCCAATCCTAAACTTGGGTATATATATATATATATATATATATATATATATATATATATATATATATATATATATATATATATGGGTGGATGGATGGGTGTGGGGGTTGCTTCTGTAAACATTTAATTTGAGGTCATTATTAGAGGTAAACAAAAATTAAATGACCTATATTCAACGATTAAGGTAATAAAAATGAACCACTTTCTTTGGCAGTTGACCTAGCATTGGTTTCAGTAAAGTCTTCCCACTTTCTATCAGCTTAGAACTTTAGCCCGAATAGGCGTAAGGAGTCACTTTCCTGGAGGTTAGCATCAGCCATACTGATGGAAGGCAGAGAGGAATCTCTCAGATGAATAATGGAAAGAAGTTTTTGTTTTTTTTATTAAACGGTGATATACATAAACAACATATCGTTTCAAGTATTCAGGTGTTTTCAAATACCTTACACAAGTTAAGTGAAGTATCTCCTTCGATGTCGGGTGTCGCATTGTGTACATTATTTGCAATCAAATTTTAGGTTAGACAGCAATGTTCTCCTTTTTAAGGAGCAAAATTTCTACGTCTAAACGAAGCAAATGCCTTACTCTCAGTTATTGGACCATCTCCATAAACGGCATATATCTTTTTTGCTGTTTGTATGAAGAGCATCAAATAGCAATAATGCTCATATTTTCCAACAAGGGAAACTTAATTTTTAATAGTTTTTCCAACATCTTTACGTCTCTCCGTACAGTAGGAGTAAGGAGTACACAAATTTTCCATAATTTTTATTGTCCGAAGCACTTTCGGCCATTTCTATAGACATTTTCAAGGGTGTTTTGTCTCTGGTGTTGTTATTTCTCTTGAAATTTAAACTGTTACGTTGTAATTTATATTTGTGTTGTTTTCAATAGGAGTGTTTATTCCGAGCCTTCGCGTGCTGCGCGCGGCTGGAATTCGTGTGAGCAATTTTTTATATTCAAAAACATTTTAACATGTCATGTGCGATTTTGGTTTCCAGCGTCTCGTATGCACGATTTTATCGTTGCTTGGAAATCTTCCATGCAAACAAAACATTGTTGCTATGTCCGTGTATTGTTTAATTTATTGTAATGTAATTGTCATCTTTTATGATGTCTTATGTCAGGCGAAAGCTTAGATAGGATTAAAAAACATGTATTAATATGATTTTCTTTCGTCTTTCAATGACAATGTTAATAAGCTTATCAGAAGATATGAAAGGAAATTGCTTAAAATAAATAGACAAAACTTGTCTATATTATTTAATGAAACATGCATTAATATATATATATATATATATATATATATATATATATATATATATATATATATATATATATATATATGAGTTTCAGTCACTTAAAAAAGAAATCAAGTGTTTAAATGCAACCTATTAAAAACATAAAACTTTTCCAATATAATTAAAATTAAAACTTTTTAATATAATTAAAATTAAACGTTTATAAAATGAGTGATTTGGACAACACATTGTAATATAAAAATGCATGCTGATTTGAAAGATGCTGCAATACAATAAAAATCAGTTAGATTTTTTTAGTTAGTCCAGACTAAGCGCTCTTAATGACATTTAGTAACAAGGAAAGAAGTGACTTTTGAGAATACCCAACACAAATAAGAAAATGTCCATTTTAGTTCCATTTACATTTCTATAGATATTTTGGCAGTTTGTTTTTCATGTTGGGTTTAGATATACATGTATACATATTCCATATAGAAATTGATGCACGTAAAACCTTCCACACCAGAAGAATCTCATAATGGCGTCAATGTCTCACACAAAATGAAAATAATCTGTACGGTGGGGATACCTTTATAATTTTAGATTTATCCACTGCGGTCAGAAAAAAACCCAACAACATTTCATTATAGTCCCCAGCCACCATGCATATATATATATATATATATATATATATATATATATATATATATATATATACATATCCACAGACAGATAAACTTAATACTACCCGTCAAAAGTGCATAGGTTCATTTCAATTTTCATTTTTCATTTTTCGTTTCACCGTTTGGAAGTGGAGTCTGAACCAGTGTTCTTTAATAAAGGGCTTGGCGAAATAAATTTTTACATGGAGCCTTAAAGTAGTCTGTTTTTCCTTTAAAAAAATAGCTCTGGATTACATTGAGTTCTCAGGATTTCATTTCATCCTTTTTTGGGACTACTTATACGGATTACCAAATTCTTCTTAGTCTCTCTCTCTCTCTCTCTCTCTCTCTCTCTCTCTCTCTCTATATATATATATATATATATATATATATATATATATATATATATATATGGTAATTGGGGTTAATACCTAGCGTCGATTATCATCGCTCAATATTGTCCTCAGTGTCCGATTTTATATATAGTTACCATCTATTTCTGATACTGAGGACTTTAACCCATGAGTATAGCATGCCTTGAAGCTATATTTTTCTCATATATATATATATATATGAAGAAATATAGTCTAAAAGTGTTCTATAATTATGGGATAAAGTGCTCAATATCAGAGATAGAGCGTGTGTAAATATAAAAGTCAACACTTAGAGGCGACAGTCTGACACTGACCCATATATATAAGTAGCCGAGAAAAATAACAGCACTAGTTGCCTGACGATTGCATCTAGAATTAAACAGACTGTCGCCTCTAAGTGTTGACTTCTATGTTCACTTTATATATATATATATATATATATATATATATATATATATATATATATATATATATATATATATTTATCAATTAAATAAATAAATATAAATAAAAACAACAATATATGCGTACGATCACGCGCATATATAAATTTGCAAATACATATTTTATTTAATCTTTGGTGTGGTTAATGTGGATATACAGATCTCTTAATAAATATTAATAAATATACATATTACCTCACGCCAGCAAAATACTAATGATGACAACAAGCAATTCATCACCATTATAAGTAACTGAAGATTGTACTCAACATGGAACACTGAGTTGTAGTTTCGACGTAAGGTAATATATATATATATATATATATATATATATATATATGTGTGTGTAAAAGTGAACACTGAAGTCACCACTCAGAGGCGACAGGCTGTTTCATGTTGGACGCAATCGTCAGGCCGCCATTGCAGAATTTTTCCTCGACTATTTATATATATGGATCAGTGGTGCATTGTGGGTAATCTACTCTGGCGGTTATTTTTGCGCGAGTGGCTTGTTTGTTTATTTATTTATTTGTTTGGCTTAATTTATTTTACTTGTTTTTCATTTTCGTTTTGTATTTATTTTTTCGTTTTTTCCTGTTTTATTAACGTAGTAAAAAATTTTGAAGGGGAATTTGCTTAGGTCACTTATTTAATAGATTGTTTGGGTCTGGGGAGATAATTAAAACTATTTATTCGTCCAATGTTTAGATTTCTTGCCGTAGTCTGTTATTCTGGCGGGTGGATAGTCTTCAATTTATTTATTTGGATTGATTATTTTTAATTGTTTTTGCTTATTTATGCTTATTTTTATTAGTTCTAACTGTTATATATATATATATATATACAAGGACACAAGCACAGACACACACACACACACACACACACACACACACACACACACACACACACACACACGCATATATATATATATATATATATATATATAAAGATATTTTTGAAGGTACAAAATTTCTTTTTCATTGTACATTTTCTGTGTTTTTTAATTTAAATTAAATCTCCCGTTGGAAGCCTGAAGAGCGGGAGCGAAACCGGTTGCTTCACCCGTTTTTAATATGTCTAGTAATATCAAGCTTCATACTTTTATTGCTGTGATATATATATATATATATATATATATATATATATATATATATATATATATATATATATATATATATATATATATATGCAAGTATAAGTGAGGTGATGTATTTTCTCATGAGTAATAATAATGATAACAAGAGAATGTTGTCATTCCGTCTATAAAAACATTGTATGATATAATACTAGACTATTAAACACACGCATGAATAATATTTATTTTATTCTTTTTGTCACACGCCCAACATCGAATGAATAATGTAACGTGTTTAAAATACGTGTGGCGGCGTTAATATATATATATAATTTATGGGGGTGTAAATACAACATCTTGAGTGTACGTAAGGGGCTTTTGTAAAATAAATATATATATAAATACTCTTTCCAGTTCGAAAATTATAGCTCTTCATAATCTGAGATACTTTTAGAACAATTGTCTACTGTTATATATTATACTGCTGATTTTAGATATTTTAGATTTTTACAGTCTTGCTTTGCACCCAGCAACAAAGATATTTGTCCTCCAGAGGATGGTCAAAGACTCATTCCAAAAACTAGGCAGAGTATTACGAGACAGGAGGCTAACTTTCCCAGTATATCCAAGGGTTAATGGGCACGTAGCCGAGTGATTAGAACGTTCGTATTCTGACCATAAGACCCAGGTTCGAATCTCACCATGGCAGAACTGTCGGGTATCTAATCATACATCATTAAGTCATACTAAATTTAATGTTGGTATTACTACTAGTAATATAAGCTCTTATTTTAATACTTGCTTAAGCCTTGGCATACGTATGTATTGCTGGCCACTCGTATTCGAGGATACCCGTGTACTATCCAATCCCTATTGCAGACACTTGCTCAGGCGTATTTGTGTTTATTCAACATCCACAGAGCCCACCTGTGGTTTATACTGCAACCATGCTGAGCAGACCTTAGTTAGAGTTTCTGGGAAAGAGCTAGTTATCTACCGAGATCAACAATTTGAACAAAGCCAGCACGCGCAAGCCTTCGGCCACGATGACTTGTGACTTCGTGCTAGCACAGTTATCGACGGCCACCAAGATTTCCGTCTGTCTAATTTCACTCACAAGGCTTAGGTCAACCCGTGCTATTGTTTTCAGGCACTTTCCAAATTTGCCGCATACTGGGTCGACCCCTCCAGCCTGATAAGACCAGGAAGTCTCCTTCCTGAAAAATCTACAATGCTGAGATTCGAACCCGGGTCTCATGTTCTGAATGTAAACGTTCTAACTATTCGGCTATTATATTGGCATATAATAATCAGTTAATTATTCCGTTGAAATTAATTTCGTTTTTTTTATTGATTTCTTCTTTTCTGTTCTTTTATTGCAGATCATCTAATGCCGATAGGAAACAGAGATGATTGAAAGAAAAAAATGAAATACTAGTCCAGGAGAAAACTAGAATCTCTCTTTCCTCGGAAGGTCAGATCTTGAACGGGTGTGGCCATAACATCGATTTTCAGTTGAACAGCTGTATTTTTCCCTCTATCTGTCTGGGTTGCAAATCATTTATGTGGAGCACCTCTTTGGGAAAATAGACATGGCGAAGCCCCTCCCAGACCAGGTCAAACTACAATCGATGTCCTCCAACTTGAAAGCTCACATTGGACAGGTGACCCCATCCCGCAGTGTTTCCGCCAGTGGGGACCATCCACCCTGACCGTTGACTTCAGACTAAGAAGCCATACCCATCCATCGACACCGTGTCCTTATCGAACTTGTTGCATACATAGCTGTAAGAAGCTTAAGAAGGAAGTGGAAAATGAGGACAACGCTAAAGAAGAAGAAGAATGCAAAAGCGAAGAATATTATGAAAAAGCAATCATTTTAGAAGAATAAGAATATGAGATTAAAATGAGTGGGTTTGGTTTGCTTTGTTTTATAGCATATCAACCTCAATGGGTTATTTAATACCGATAAACTTTTTATTGCTGGTAATATATATATATATATATATATATATATATATATATATATATATATATATATATATATATATGTGTGTGTGTGTGTGTGTGTGTGTGTTTGTGTATGTGTGTGTGAGTGTGTGTTTGTGTGTGTGTGTGTGTTTTCAAAATTTTATTGCTGGTAATATTTTCCCTTCAAAAATATATCTATGGTAATAAATTTACTTCAAAAATCTAATGCAGGTAATATTTTATTAAGAAAATTATTACTGGTAATATTTTTTTAAAACATCTATAGCTGGTAATATCTATATACTTTTATATAGCTTTTAAATAGCTGAAAATATTTTTTCCAAAAAAGTACTGCTGGTAATATTTTGCTGGTAATAATTTTTCCTTCAAAATAGCATTACTAGTAATAATTTCCCTTCAAAAAAGCATTGCTGGTAAAACATTTTCCCTTCAAAAAAGCACTGCGAGTAATAATTTTGCTTTCAAAAAAGCATTGCTGGTAATAATTTTCCTTCAAAATTGTATTTCCAATAATAATATTTCCTTCTAAACCATATTGCTGATAATAACTTTTTCTTCAGAAACGTATTGTTGTTAATAACTTTTCCTTCATAAAAGTATTACTGGTAATAATATTCCCTCGAAAATGTATTTCTGGTAATAATCTTTTTTTAATAATAAGTATTGCTGATATTAATACCTATTTTTACATCTCCACGAATTTTTGACCCCAAATTGTGTTCAACTATTTCCTTATAGCTGGTACCCTAACAGGTGCTTCCGCCCCGGGTTAAGACCTGCGGCACCAGTAATTAAAAGGCATTTCAACTCTCATCAAAACGTCCTGATCAGGGACCATGCTGTCAGGTATATTTTAATGTCTTACCCAGGATGCGAATGTATTTTATCGTCTTACCCAGTACGCGTATATAGTTTATCGTCTTACCCAGGACGCGGATATAGTTTATCGTCTTACCCGGGATGCGGATATAGTTTATCGTCTTACCCAGGACGCGGATATAGTTTATCGTCTTACCCAGGAAGCGAATAAACTTTATCGTCTTATCCAGGACGCGGATGTAGTTTATCGTCTTTCGCAAGACGCGGATGTAGTTTATCGTCTTTCCCAGGACGCGGAAGTAGTTTATCGTTTTACCCAGGACGCGAATATAGTTTATCGTCTTACCCAGGAAGCGGATAAACTTTATCGTCTTTCCCAGGACGCGGATATAGTTTATCGTCTTACCCAGGACGCGGATGTAGTTTATCGTTTTACCCAGGACGCGAATATAGTTTATCGTCTTACCCAGGATGCGGATATAGTTTATCGTCTTACCCAGAAAGCAGATGTAGTTTATCATCTTACCCAGGACACGGATGCAGTTTATCGTCTTACCCAGGACGCGGATAAACTTTATCGTCATACCCAGGAGGCGAATATAGTTTATCGTCCTACCCAGGACACGGATGTAGTTTATCGTCTTACCCAGGACGTGGATAAACTTTATCGTCATACCCAGGAGGCGAATATAGTTTATCGTCTTACCCAGGACGCGGATGTAGTTTATCGTCTTACCCAGGACACGGATGTAGTTTATCGTCTTTCCCAGGACGCGGAAGTAGTTTATCGTTTTACCCAGGACGCGAATATAGTTTATTGTCTTACCCAGGATGCGGATATAGTTTATCGTCTTACCCAGGACGCGTATGTAGTTTATCGTCTTACCCAGGACGCGGATGTAGTTTATCGTCTTTCCCAGGACGCGTATATAGTTTATCGTCTTACCCATGATGCGGATGTAATTTATCGTCTTACCCAGGACGCGGATGTAGTTTATCGTCTTACCCAGGACGCGAATATAGTTTATCGTCTTACCCAGGAAGCATATGTAGTTTATCATCTTACCCAGGACAATAAAATGAGTGGAAAAGTGATAAAAAAATTATTAAATAGCAGTCATCTTAGAAGAAAGAAAACAGTGGAAAAGTGAAGAGAATTATGAAGAAGTTATCATTTTAGAAGACGACAGGGAAGAAGCAGATGAAGAAAAATGAAAAAGAAGCAAAATTGAAGGTAATTATGAAAAAGCGATCATAGAAGAAGAAATGTAAAAAACATGTGTTTACGCCATCCCGTGCAGCTGCGGAAAGAAATATAAAGGGGAGACAGGCCGTCCCCTTAAGGTAAGGCTTCAAGGACACCAGAAAGCTATAACACGAGGGGAAGTGTAAAAATCAGGCGTAGCTGACCACATATGGAGAGAAAAGGGAGATCACCGCCCTCTAGGGGATCAGAGATAAAAAACACCATTGGAAAATTCGTAAACTTAAGGAATCAGCACATATGCTAGGCCACAATAATCTCCTGAGCCGACCAAGCATAGAAATGAATACATTATGTAAAACAGTAATAAGAAGTGCTAGAGAAAAGCAATATTAACAAAGAAAATTGCAATATGAGCTCTGCTAAAATCATAAATGATAACAGCAAAAAATTGCAATATGAGCACTGATAAAAAAATGAGGCTGAAGAGATTAAGTTTATAATATCCAGAAATTCATATACAGATGTTCTCAAGGACGCATGCCACAGTGGATAAAGGCCTTAGATCCAGTGACAGGACCCAAAGAGTTTTTAAGGCGGTGAAG
>OZ038513.1:73959180-74009180 GCA_964036315.1 Acanthosepion esculentum | reverse complement strand
CACGTGCCATGTCTAATGGATGTCAGTTGTCAGTTATCTCCTGTTAATTCCCCTCTCCAAGTTCTCCACTTCCTTAACCGGGTATTTAACTCACACTCTTTGGCTACTGTTCTAACTAAAGCCTTTATCCACTGTGCCATGTGTCCTAAAGATGAGGACAATAGTCCGAATAATGTTTATCTTGTTCTACTTCATTTTGTAGAGAATGTTGATTTCATTCTTAGCCCAACTATTTATACCTATGTCATCGGTAGATCTCCCCCAACTGACCTCGAGATGGAAAACATGACTCCTATTTTCTATAACTAGTTTAGTCTGGGATGTGGTATCTAATGTATTATGGCCATCTCTTCACATCTATGTTTGTACCGCCGAGACGTATATTTCACGTGTCTTTTCTATAAATATTTTCATGTTATTTTTATCCCCACTCTCACAGACAAATTGTACATATGGGAACTAGTTAGGACTTCATAGAGACTATGTGGCATTATGGTGACTGTAGTAAGAATCATAAGTAAGTTTTGGAGTAAGGAACGTTGTGGTATGCTTGGGTCAGTAATTGTGGCTAATTAAGTTTAAGAAAAGACTAATTGAAGACCAGCTTACCCTCCATTTTGGTCTTGTGCTATATATTTTTCTCTTTTCAAAATAAATATTACTCCCCGCTATGGTACCTAGATTTATGAATTTAATCGCAGTAGGAGGTTGGCAGTAGAATTAGCTAGATGTATCTCGTTCTAGGTTAAGACTCTTCTCTCGCACTTCTTGCTTGTGGAACTCTTTTCTGTTTTTTTTTTCTCAACTTTGATCTTCAAAAATTGACATTTTATGTCAGTCGTTATCTTAGGTCTTAGTGGCTTTATTGCCTTGCTTGGGATGAAATGATTAAAAAATTCACAGAGCATATTCTACGAAGAGATTAAAAGGTTTGAGTCTGGCAGCTTCTCCTGTTGAAGTATGAAATGATTTGATATAGGGCTCTTCCACAGACATGTAGACCTTTGTTCGTCTCTACAGTTCCTCAGTCAGATCTATATATACAGTTGAGGAAGTATTTGAATGACGATTTCTATGGGATGAGAGGAGAAAATCTCCGAGAATGTGATCATATAAACTGAGTAAACTTTAAAATGAAAAAAGTATTTTTTTACGATTAAGTCACTGAAAACTACAATACCATATATAGTTTAACAAGGATTTTCGTGGTATTGACTTAATGTATGGTCGAATTCTGTTGACTATAGTTCAGATCTGTTACAACTTGTCGTTGAAAGCGATAAATATTTTTAAAAAATATTACTGATTTTAAATCTTCAACAACCAATTACAACATTTTTTTACAGTCTTTAAAATCTTTATAAAGAAAAACCCACTCACTGAAACAAAATATCTGTGAGTCAGTTTTTCTTTTTTTCAAGCGCCGAGCGAAAGAAAAATTCCCTGGTTGATAGCATTTCAAACTAAATCAATCATTAAGGAAAAAAAATATTTTAAAATTTATTATATTTCCAAAACTAACAATGCAGATAATGGATTTATACAGACACTGTTCCCTTTTGTCTCTCAAAGAAAACGTTTATACGACAAAGGCAATTTAATTTAGTATGTTTTACTTCCAGAGCAACTTATAATATCTGTATAATGATATCCACTCATGTTTTACAGTGTATAGAATTATCGAATAGATTTATTTGCATCTATGGAGGCGTATAAAATCTTTATATATCGACAGTCGAATAAACGGCTTTAGACTACATTTATATACAGTGAATATTAATATACAATGAATATTTTGAATTGCTTTTTAAACAGGTACCTCCAGTCTTGTAACATGAACTCCTATGAAAACAAACAACTGAAAATCAGAAAATTGTATAATAAAATCCAAATCATATTTAAAGCCTAATACAAAGCCATGATCTTCGTCTGATGACCTAAATGACCATACCTCTCCACAACATCCTATTCTTTATAGCTCTGAGTAGTGTCTTTCATTTTTTTATCCCTATACAATCCTATGAAAACAAACAACTGAAAATCAGAAAATTGTATAATAAAACCCAAATCATATTTAAAGCCTAATACAAAGCCATGATCTTCGTCTGAGGAGCTAAAAACTCCTTGTCCCCAGCATTCACACATTCCTCTAGACGAGAATGGACACTCAAGCATACTCTGGCAGAAAGGTCTTTATCAGCATCAATTTCCTGGCAAGCCTCCCGTATAAATTAAATTGTTGCGTCAACAGAACGTGGTTTGCGGACCCTGTCCATTACACATACCCAGAAAAAAGTTCATCGGGGTGAGACCCGGCGAACCGTTATTATAATTCTACCAAAACCGAAATAATACTTACTGCACACCTACATTTGTAGCCCTCTGAATTTTTCTTACTTCCAGTATTATCTTCATCCATGAAGGGGTCGTCCAGAATTCGCTGCCACATAAGAGGATTGATATCACATAGCAATCCAGCACTCTTTTCTTTGTTTCTAACGAATAATTCTTGTTTCTTAGTAACTGCGCAGCTTATTGCCAATATTTAGTACCTTATTACTAATATATTGTGGTCCAAAATCGAAAAGGCTCTTAGTATTTAATAGCATCTGTATCATTTGTGTTAAATTTACAACATCAGACGATCATATACAGTATATAGAGGTTAATCTCAAAGGTCGTGTAGTGACCTTAAACATCGTAACAGTAGCAGCTCTAAAATAAAATTATCAGCAGCAGCTTTAAAATAAAATTATCAGCAGCAGGTCTAAAATAAAACTTAGTAGTAGTAGCTTAAATAAGACCTGTATTAGCAGCAGCTCTCGAATATAAAAAAAACAAACCCTAAATTAACTCTCCCTTCCGGCGTTTTTACTCTTTCGAACTGCTGACATGAACTTTCCACGCTGAAGCTACAAGGGCTGCGAATACTTCACATAAACCACACGAACAAAGTTCCCGCTATAACATATTAATGAACATTTCGTTGTGTGTACAAAAGAAACTCTTGTTTAAAATTTACTTTTGTTAATTTTGTTTTAATAAATGTTATCTTTTCATTGCAAATCAATTGATCTGTCATTTGCGCATGTACGCTTCTTCACCAACTTTATTTCATGTACTATGAAATGTTCCCATATGAAATCTTATGTATTTAATTATAGAAGTAGCTTCTCACTAAAATAGAAATTTAAATAAACGTCATGCCCACTTTGAAACGTTGGGTATGTTTCGCTTCATATTTGTTGCCTTTATCGTAATTTTAATGGCATGAGTAAAGCAGGAACACTTGAAAGTTAAGTTTCCAAAAAGATAAGATCGGTGAGTTCAAAAAATTGCTGCTCCCTTCCGAGCGATCAAGAAATGACAACCTGACAGATTTGATAAAAAACTACAAAACAAAAACAAACAAAAAATACGAATATTAACTAAAAAAAAAATATCTAAGTGACATACTTACTAATTAATGTAGACAAAGATGGCGGTTTATCAGGTTTGATTTGGTTTTGGTTTAGGGCACATCAAATTCAATGGACAAAGTAATATATATGATGTTCTTTTTCTTCTATTTGATTGCGTTTTGGAATGTTCACCATCTTACAGCTATATCACGTTGAAACACCGCTTGTCCGTATGATCACCGAAGTTAAGTAACGACGAGCCAGGTCAGTACCTAGTTGGGTGACCGCTTGGGAATACCAGGTGCTGTAATCTTGGCTGTGCGGGTGGTGTAATGGATAATGACGCGGAATTATTAATCGGGGAGCCAAATTTCCTTACGATCACCGAAGTTAAGCAACATCGATCCTGGTCAGTACCTAGATGGGTGACCGCTTGAGAATACCAGGTGCTGTAATCTTGACAGGTCTTTGAGAAGGCCGAAGCATACAACGGCCGAAGCGTCGTGAATATGGCAATAAAGATGAGGACAATAGCCGGAAGAATGTAAGTAGTGTAAATATTTACAATAACACACCTCAGAAATATAGACAGGTCTTTGAGAATGCCGTAGCATACAACGACCGAAGTGTCGTGAATATGGCAATAAAGATGAGGACAATAGCCCGAAGAATGTAAGTAGTGTAAATATTTACAATACCACATCTCAGAAATATAGACAGGTCTTTGAGAAGGCCGAAGCATACAACGGCCGAAGCGTTGTGAATATGACAATAAAGATGAGGGCAATAGCCGGAAGAATGTAAGTAGTGTAAATATTTACAATACCTCATCTAGGAAATATAGACAGATCCTGAGCAAGGTCGGAGCGTACAACGGCCGAAAAATCGTGAATATGTCAACAAAGATATTTCTATCATTGTTTACTTTCAAATTGATAAGAGGAAACGATTATTTTAAAAAAAGAAAAGTCGATGGTTTTACAATTATTAACTAACTGGATAAATTCTGAGTGGCGAAATCTAGAAATGATTTCTCAAACGTAGCATTTTGTTAAACCACAGATGGTAGAGTATCGATTACCGTGCCAGCAACAAAACACTCGTTCAATCCTAATTCGTCACAATGACAGCATATATCGATTAACTACCGATAATGTTTACGAGGGATTCAGTAATATGGGGTATAAATCCTGCGTTTTGGGGTCCATTAAATTCATTTACGTGACAGAATGCAAACTAAATCGGGCTATTTTGGAGCCATTTATTCATGGGTGAAATTTATTCACGCATGAAATACAACAATAGCCATCCAAATATTGAGATGACGTCAAAATGAAGCCTTCATACAGTACGGTTTTTCCCCTTTTCGTGATAGAAGGAAATCTATTGATCGACGTATTAACGAGCAAGTGAGAAATTAATGGCGAACAAATTCATAGGCGCCTAGAGTGAATGTACGCATGCGTGGAGAATAAATACAAATGAAAGTCCAGCAGAATTGTAAAGTATCAACTAATGTCAACGGTACTTACAGTCAAAGGAAGCTGACCACAATACCCGTTCCATGAGACATCTCCAGACAAATTTATGCCACTTGGATCGGTTGCTAAAATATTTCACAGATATTAAATAACATATTGACAGTGCCAGTAATTACTTACGTTCGAAGATAATTAATTGTCTTACCCTATTAATAGACTTTAATCAGATATATTTTATATAAACACGGTTGAACAACGAATCGATTAGAGCATTTTCCAATTAATAATATATTAATATAAATATAATATATATGAGGTTTATGGGGTGTAAAGTACGTGGCAGTACCTTTGTAGTAAAGCGGTCGACTCTACTTTACTCAGGTGAATTGGGATGCTGAAATGTACTGGTTCACAGCCTACATCCATCTCTCACATTGCCCTCAGAAGTCGCAAGCGCACTGCGACGGACACATCCCGGTCAACGGCATCGACCAGCCTGGTAAACTGTGTGAAAGTAGTCGGAAGGGTTTGCCGATCCGACCGGTTAAGGGGAACGCCTCTCACCAAACCAACTATGCGAAGCGATCATCGGTTAGTCGCCAGCCTGGACGTAGGGGTTACATCGCAGAGGTCAACGACTTTATTGCTGGACGGAGGAACTTCTAAATGAAGGGACGGGTTAACTTCAACATCTGCGGTGCAAAAGGAACCGCCAAGTCATTGCTCTATTTTGTTCGATATCAGTTAAGGAAAAACTTTTGATCTTACTTCCGCTTACTTTAGCGTGTGAAAGGAAATCGGAACTGGTGATAGCAAAAAGAGATAATCCATCCGGTGGCTAAAATAAACATAACACGCACGTGTCTTCTGAGCGGAAAGAAAATGTTGATTTCTTGGGCGCATGCAGGAAGAGGCGTGGCCACACGAACTTGCCTCGGCGCATGTCGGAAGAGACGTGGCCAAACACAGCGGCGAAGGCGACATACTGGAAGAAGGCGTGGCCACGTGTAGTATAGTGGGTCCAAATGTTATAAAACAGGTCCGATTCTTGACTGGAGATAGGCTGGCTAGAGGTTCACAGAATATTTCTCTTCTTCAATCCCTGGGTCCGCTATCCTAACCTCTGGGATTTTCTCCCACTCTATCCATTCGCCGCAACTCGAAGAATAAAGACACACACACACACAGACACACATACACACACACGCACACACACACACACATCCATATATATATATATATATATATATATATATATATATATATATATATATATTATATGTGTTTTTGTCGCCTCATTTGAGTCCAGCAACAATATGCTACAATTTTGCCTTGATTGTCATCATGGTTCATCATATACAAGTAAATAAAGCTGTTAATTTGTTACCTAGACAACCACGTCGAAAGGAATTTTAGAGAGAGGGACCAGGAACCTTATTTTGTATGCACTTATCTAATTTGCAAGATTTCCTCGGAACACGAAGTCACAATGATCATGGCCGAAGGCTTGAGCGTGGTAGACTTGTTCAAATTGTTGATCACGCTAGATATCACGCTCTTTCTCAGAAACTGTAACTAAGATCTGCTCAACATAGTTGCAATATAAACCATAGTTGGGCTCTGTGGGTGTTGAACAAACACAAAATGTGCCCGAGCAAATGTCTGCAATAGGGATTGGGTATCCTACCTAGTAGACGGGTATCCTCGAATACGAGTGGTCAACTATGTATATAATGCAAATAATAATAAATATTTATTGAAGAATTTTAATCAGCTCGCCTCTCCTATTAAATTAAAGCGGTAAACACATGTATTTTTCTGACATGAAATCATACTCGGAGTTAAACTTATAAGAATGCAACCGGTTCTTCTGCAACGTTGCGGCAGTCTTTATAAAAAGGGAGAAATTGAAATGAAAATGGACAACTTTGGCAATAAGTTGAATAAAAAAATGAAGATCTTAAATGTAAAGAGAAGACAATAAAAATGTCATGTGATTTACGGATGTAGATAAAAGTAGAAAATTTATAAGCCGGCGAAGTGTTTTCTCTTGGGATTTTTGGTCCGTTCAGCGGGTTTTCTCTTCATTTTACAGCATCGAAACAGAAAATGGATGGAATTATTCAATTCTTTGAAAATGATTTGCTTTAACCCTTACTCAATAATTAGTTTCTTAAACAGAGCAAATGTGAATAAGCCATGAGTTTTATTTATCATTTGTAATATTCGATAAATCAATAAAAGTCCAGTTGACTCACCTCAATTGGCTAACTCCAGAATTTCGCGTCCAAAACGCTCTTCAATGCCACAAGGTAATTTTTTTAATATAAAGTATTTAATATCTAAGACCCTGTTATTATATCAGATTTTCCAGGACAAAGATGTTGTAAATCTGGTTTTGGGAGATAACTCTTTAATGAATACGTATTTTCATAGACATCTTTGTTTTTAATATAAAATGGACTCAATAATTTAAATATCTTTGAGTTATATTCGCCGAGGTTTTTATAATCATTGTGTGCATCTTTTTAATCACTGTGTGCATCTTTATAATAATTGTGTACGTCTTTGTTCTGACTGTCCTGTCCTGATTATATTTCATTCTAAGCATTTTCGCCTATGTTATGAAATGCTGTATCCGAGTCGCTAATATTCTAGTTTAAAATAGACATCCGAAGTAGAGTACGTGGACTAAACACTTTGCAAACAGGCTACACAACAGAGACTAGAATATTAATCCGATTCTATAAAAAAAAAAATCGTTTTTGATGTTGTTTTTTAATTGCAAGATTACAGCGTAGAATAATTCGTTCAAAATGGAAGATTTACTTTTGTGGACTTAAAGTCAGTTTTAGATTCAGTATATTGAATGTTTTCAACTTAATAATGAGAAATTTCTCTGCCTGCCATTAGCATCGCTGACGCTAGACCCCAGGAGAGCAACAACTACGCCTTACTGGCCTCACGTTTTCTACTGACAGGAAGTGAATCGACTACATCATACCAACAGTTGCATCTACTGTAAGGAACGTTGGGTCCCTGTGTTTCATCACGATCCATCTTGTACTTTTATAAATCTACGATTCGTCCAATGCATTGAATACTGTTGTCATATCTGGTCTGGTGCACCTGCAGTACATCTCGAGATTCTTGACAAAATCCAAAGAAGGATCTGTAATATAAACAATTCTGATCAGGCATCGAGCGTATTTCCTACTCATAACTTATGACTATTAAACAGATGCACTGTGGAGAGTAAAAGTTATCACAGACTGTTTAGTGTTTCTGTGTTAAAATAAATCATCTTCAGAAGAAAAATTGTTAGCGTACTTGCATACATTTTCGTAGGTTAGCGAGTTCAATTCTAAAAGAAAATCGGTTCACTGAGTCCTACCAGGAAATCCATCTTGTATATTTATAAATCTACTATTCGTCTATACATTGAATACTTTTGCCATATCTGGTCTGATGCACCTGCAGTACATCTCGAGATTCTTGACAAAATCCAAAGAAGGCTCTGCAATGTAATCGATCCTGACCTGGCATCTCGACTTCAGTCGCTTTCAGACCGACATGACCTGGCTTCCCTCTGTCTTTTCTACAAATATTTTCACGGCAACTGCTCCGACGAGCTTTTGTCCCTGCTCCCCGAATACATGAATGTAAATGTGCAACTAGATTGGCAATTACGTCCGCCAGTTTTACTGTTCAAATAGCTAAATGCTATCGCCACTTCTACCCAAACAGGCTCTTTTCTCGCACATCCCACCTGTGGAATGCCTTTCTGTTTACTTGCTTCTTCAAAAATTTAAATGCAACCACAATCGCCATCTTCTGTCATTTTGAGCTGTGACACTAACCCCTGGTTGGTTTGGGTGGTCGCGGTCGATGTCTTGGTCGCAGCACCGATTGTGTGACACCCACAACCACTCGAGAGACGATCACTGCCCCAATATGTGACACTGACCTCCCGGTGTCTGATTAGATTCGATATCAGCTTTGTCTCGCCTCTAACGTCTGGTCACCGAAGTGACTGCATTGATCTCTAGTCTAACCTACCCACGTTGTGATTTGATCTTAGGTAGACGAAATCATTCAGGCGTCGGGCCGGAGTGAAAGCTTAATCCGGGGTGAACGTGATACCACACAAGGGTATGTAAAATAAAAATAATGATGTGTTGAGAAATAACAATTATCTTTATATCTGTCTGTTGAATACAGGAGTGCATCTCTCTCCCAGCCCGCTTCTATGGATTCGTGACACTTTTTGTGTTTCTTAAGAGAGTTTCGATATCTTAAGTTGTTTTTCAATAAACTGCTTTTGGTGTCTTCAGTCGATATTCATTAAAACTTGTTTTTGGTGGGAAGGCAAAGTCGGAAGACGTGGAATTATTGGTCACCTCCTGCGAGGCTCTATTCACCGAGCCCCGCTGTCTCTCGAACTAACTCGAACTGAAACTAGAACCGCTACTCAACTGGAACTCAACTGCCTGAACGCCCGGGGACGTTCGTTTATATGGACACCGACCAAAACCCGGTGTGGGGCCGGACGTGGTTTGGGTTCCTCGATAATTCTCGATTCCCAACAAGAATTCTCTTTGTCTTCGGACAGAAAAATTTATCACTTCCCATTTTTGGAAGTTAATTATTTTCGATGGGGTTCTCTCCTTCGTCCGTGAGGAGAGGTCGGAGGAGAATTATCCTCCCAGACTCTTCCTTTCTCATATTGCTATCTCATACCAATCCCCTCAGTGGCATTAACAACTTTCTCATACATTCACCTCCGCCTATCACCCACGCTACCACTTAGCCAATGATCTTTCGGCAGCGTGGGTGTGGCTAGACTGGCCTCATGTTTACAATTAACGTTCAAAGAAAAAAAAATTCTCTTCTCTTTTCTTTCCTTCTTTTCTATCGGCCAAAACATTTACAATTTCCAGATTGCCGAATAATTCTTTATCACCTCGTAATTCTGGGGACACCCAAATTCACTTAGCCCGGACCTCTATCGACTCATTAATCACTGCTAGTCAACCTTTAAGTGGGTGGTCGTTTTTACCTGAAATCAAGTGTCTTAATATTATTGTATTTCCAGATGTTCGCTCTCGGTGACAGAAAGTCTGTGGTCAACAGTTTGAACAAGCGATAACAATGATCATATCAAGGTCTGTATTCATAACGGCTGGCTTTCTTCGTCAGAATCCAAGAATGAGTATATTAAAGATATCTCTGATAGATAACCGAATTTGATTTCTTCTGCCTATATGCAGCTGACCGAAGCCGAATTTTTTTTATTATCGCATATGTGTCGTCCGATTGTCATTTCTCCCTGTATTCTGTTTCCCTTGGCGCGTCCTGACATTAATTAATTCTGACAGAATCCGAAACCTGGCCTCTCTTACGAATTTTCTGTCTTCTGCGAAAAAAATATCTTTGTACGTAAATGAAATAAAATCTTTACCCATTTTTCTTTTGATAAAAAACAATAATATCGCTATAGCTCTTTCTCGCCTTAAGTATTTCCTGTTTTTAATTTCTATGGTTAATAGAACCCATATTACCATAGATAAATAGTGCCACAGAGCCCCTTTCATCTTTTGTTCTTTCCTTAATTCTCACTTATTCTTATAAATTATTCTTTAATCTCAGGTGACGAATTCTGTGTTGTATTTTTCTTGAGTTTTGTTGTCATTTTATATATATACTAGCAGCATGGCCCGGTGTTGCCCGTGCTTGATTCAAAAATCGTACGACTCATACAGCAATCGCTATCATTTGACTTAAAATATTTTTGCCCTTCCGTGCCTTTAAAGGAGTGCCCTTTGACGTGCTGATGTTGCTACATGCCTTACCTCTTCCCTATCTCACAATGCGAATTTTTTCTAAGATCTATACTAAACATTAAATCTGTTACGAAAAAAGAACTAAACAAAATGAACACAAAACGATCAGCTTTAAAAAAGGACTCGTAACTGGAAAAACCGAATGAAAAAAGAATGTTAACAACAAATACTTTCTCACACCCAACCCAGTTCTGCAGAATCAGAATCAACGTTGAGTTTAAGCAAGCGAATGAGCCAATTGGAGTAAAGTGTCATGTAGATTTAAATTTTTCCCACTTGGGACGAATGCAGCTATCGATTTTTTTGCATGCTAGCATGCTAGTTAACATTCGTGTCAGTCAGCTGTTCGCTCTCACGCTGCCCAATAGAATATTCCTGCCTATTTGTGGCAGCCAGCTATAGGCTCTCACTCTGGCCAGTAGAAAATGGCCGCAAACTACATGAAAACTACCGTAGAAGCATGAAAAAATCGATTATTTCCACTATCGATGGGAGTTGGGAAATGCAAAGTCGGTCTTGGTCTTTCCCTAACTTGGAGCATGTGCATGTAAATTTTGGTGCAAATCGGTCGAAAATTGCGACCGTGCATTCGTTACACGCTCACACGCACACACATCCTCCCTTATATATATATATATATATATATATATATATATATATATATATATATATATATATATATATACATTTTAACCTATCTATCTAATGCATTGTAAAGTTAAGGTTTCCTCAGAACATTGCGTTCGGCCGGTTGACTGAAAGAATTGCATTCGATATTCCGTGTCCCGGTAAAGTAAAAATCCCTTATTGCATTCAGTATTCCGTGTCCCGGTAAAGTAAAAAATCCCTTATTGCATTCGATATTCCGTGTCCCGGCAAAGTAAAAATCCTTTATTGCATTCGATATTCCGAGTCCCGGCAAAGTAAAAAAACCCTTATTGCATTCGATATTCCGTGTCCCGATAAAGTAAAAAATCCCTTATTGCATTCGATATTCCGTGTCCCGGTAAAGTAATAAATCCGTTATTTCAAGCAGATTTTTCAAATATTGCAGATTGGCGAAACTTCACATTATTCACATTTCGTATCATGTCCTCATCTTTGCTGTTTTTATCCCAATGTTTTGTCGGTTGCGTTTTTCAGGATCTTTCCGGTGATTGTCGATCCTGGAATCAATCAGGGAAATCTGAACTGAACCGTTATATAATCTACGTAGCCATTGTTCAAATCCTTCGTCTTTTCTAGTACTACTCAGTTATTTGTCACTTTGTTTGAGATTCTAGTATCGCTTCCAGAATAGACGAGAAATTAAAGCATTCTGTCAGGAATTTGGTAAGTTCAATTCCTATGACCGGTTTATATACGCTCAAGATTAAATGAAAAGTTTTGCACAAATCTTAAGTTGCCATTTCGGACGATAGAGACCCTGTCGCGGGTTATATCTGAAGAAGAAAAAAACGAAAAATGTCTTTAGAACCATTTTAATCCCAGGTGACGATTTATGTGTTGACTTTTTTGCTGAATGATACTTATTGCAATAATGTATATGTATATAGCTGGCAACTCGTATTCGGAATTCCCGGCTACTAGGTCGGCTAGCCGATCCCTATTGCTGAAGCTTGCTCAGGCGCACATTTCTACCGCCATAACTTAGCTTCCATTTTTCTATAAATATTTTCGTGGTAATTTTTATGATGAACTTCATCTCGTACCGTACGCTGACGGCTTAGTGGGAGAAGTTCGGACTGACGCAAATTCAGTCGAGTTTCAGTCGAGTTTCGATCCTAGCTAGAGGCAACCGGACGTCTACTCACACTGATGAGCTGCGAAACAGTCTGTCTGTGGATGACAAATATATATATATGAAGAAATATAGTTTTAAGGTGTGCTATATTTATGGGATAAAGTGTTCAATATCAGAGAGAGCGTATATAAATATTAAAGTCAACGAGCCATGTTTGATGGATGTCAGTTATCAGGACACATGGCACAGTGGATAAAGGCGTTGGTTAGATCCAGTGACAGACCCAAAGAGTGTGAGTTCAATACCCGGTTAAGTGGAGAACTTTCAGAGGGAAAATTAGCAGGAGATAACTCATAACTGACATCCATCAAACATGGCTCGTGGAACTAGAACAGTCTACCCCAGTGATCGAATTAAAGGGTTCAGTTCGAAATTCCAACCACCTGAAGAAGGCCGGAGCGTACAATGGCCGAAATGTTGTGACAAATATGGCGACAAAGATAAGGACAATAGTCCGACTAATGTAAATATTGCATTTCAATTTGTGAAGTTTCCTCTCCACTCTCCGAAGTGCCCCTTGCTACCTCGAACAGGATTTCTTAAATGAGATAGATATCCCAGTTAAGAGATGCGCGGAGCTAATTTGCAACGTCAATTTCGACGACACAGGCTGGAGGCAGGCAAAGCTGCCTTTGAGTTTCGGAGGCCTGGGCCTTCGATCAGCGGTAGATTTGGTCCTTCCAGCATATCTTTCTTCACTTTCGTCCAGTCACGAATTAATTGATGAGTGTTTCTCGGGTAGTTCTTTCAAACAAGCTTGCAGCGTCTGGACCCAAGAATTACTTTCTATCCCACTAGACACATCAAAACAAAAAAGCATCCATCGATGAGTTTGGTTTGCATCCTCTCTCCTGTCGTCGTAGTGCCGGCCGCTTTCCACGGCATGCAGCAATTAACGACATCATCAAAAGAGGTTTGGATGCAGCTGGGTTCCCTTCCCAAATCGAACCGGTAGTCCTCGACCGTGGTGATGGAAAGCGGACGGATGGCATTACCATCTTCCCTTTTAAAATGGGTAAGTCGTTGATTTGGGATGCGACCTGTGCGGATACATTTTCGGCCGGTAATTTGATCAGTTCCGTGATTGAGCTGGGGTCCGTCGCCCGAGACGCAGAGATGAAAAAAAATAGTTAAATATTCTTCTCTTGCTGATAAGATTTTTTTTTTACTCCTGTGACAGTTGAGACTTCAGGGGTTATTGGCCTTCGTTCGATGGCGTTCCTTCAGAGGATTGGCGCGATTGCGTCTCGATTAAGGAACGAGCCTCACGAAACGGAGTGGCTCTTGCAGCGTGTCTCACTGGCGACGGTTCGAGGTAATGCTTTCTCCATCATAGCGGCTGGCAGAGGATCGAAAAAATTGTTTATAGTTACGTTGTTCTGGAATTGTCATCAATGGTCGACTGAACTTGCTTTGTTTCAATGACTTTTGTTTTGTTATTGATAGTTACTTTGATTTTTGAAGTTGACTGGAAAACAAGAAGCAGGATTAGAGTCTCACAAGCGAGAATTAAGAAACTCTTAGCATAGAACATGCGGTTACATCTAACCATTTCAACTGTAAAATGATGAGATCTTTCCACGAATATAGTACTGCACGTAAATTCATATAGTCTCGGTGTTATAAAAGAAAGTTCATCAGAACAATTACCATGAAAGTATTTATATAAAACGGAAGATACATTACGACGGCAGGAAAGTGACTGAAGTCGAGATGCCAAAACCAATAACATTGAAGATTCTTCTTTGGATTTTGTCAAGAATTTATAAATATATAGCAGCAAACTGCCAAAGTACTGGTAAGACAGATGGTGATGACAATTTTGCTTCAAAGTCTTAGAGCCAGCATGTGGCAGCAATATTCAAAGAAAGGACGAATGGCAGATTTATAAGTATGTAAGATAGATTCTAGCTTGTGCCAGGGAACCAAATTTTCGAGCTAAAGACAATCCTCAACCAAAAACAAGATCTTCACCACTAAAAAACTTGCTTAGTGTCAGGTGGAATACGAAAGGTGGCGTCTATTACGAGCTACTCGAAAAATAGAAGGACATTCACTGATCAGGTATATATTCAAGGAAAATATTCAGTAACGAAAATATTATGTCGAAAGTACACTGTTTTGATGAAGACAAATGGTGTTGCTTGCCATCATGACAAAATAAGGAGCCAAGAAACGAAACAACGGCAAGGGAAATTCAGATTGTTACGTATCTTCATTTGATTCGACGCCTGTGGCTTACGGTCATATCACGTTGAAACACCGGTTCTTCTAAAAAGTTAAGCAACGTCGCACCTGGTCAGTACCTAGATAAGTGACCGCCTGGGAATGTCAGGTACTGTAAGCTTAGATCGGTGTGATTTAATGGATAACGGCTCAGAATTATATATATATATATATATATATATATATATATATATATATATATATATATATATATATATATAAATATATATATAAATATATGTATATATATATATATATATATCTGTATATATATATATATATATATCTTTCCCCCTCCCCCTCTCTCCCTCTTTCTCTCTCTCTCTCTATATATATATATATAGGGAGAGAGAGAAAATAGAAAGAGAGAGATTTACAGTATGCTTTCAAGTCGAAACATCTCTCTATCTATCTACCTATCTATCTATCTATCTATCTATCTATGTATATATATATATATATATATATATATATATATATATATATATATATATATATATATATATATATATATGCAGCGGGATAGAGAGACAAATAGAGAGTGAGAGATTTGCAGTATGCTTTCAATTCGAAATCTCTCTCTCTTTCTCTCTCTCTATACACACACACACACACCCACACACATATATATATATAAATATATATATGCAGAAATATAGTCTTAAAGTGTGCTATATTTATGGGGTAAAGTGCTCAATATCAGAGATAGAGCGTGTGTAAATATAAAAGTGGACATGGAAGTCAGCACTTAGAGGCGACAGTCTGTTTCATGCTAGTGCAATCGTCAGGCGACTAGTGCTGTTATTTTTCTCGGCTATTTATATAAGGGTCAGTGGTGCATTATGGGTAGTCTATTTTGGCGGTTACTTTTACCGGAAGTGGCTTATTTGTTTATTTATTTATGTCAAATTGTTTTGCTTGTTTTTTGTTTGTTTTTTTATTTTTATTTTTATTTTTTATCTTATATATTTATTTATTTATTCTTTTATTTTGATCGGTGTTTTTGGTTAACGTAGTAAAAATTTGTTTATATAGCTTATTGTTGGTAGTCTATAATGGCCGTCATTACCGGAAATCGCTTGTTCGCTTATTTATTTGGGTCAAATTGTTTTGCTTGTTTTTATTTATTTTCATTTTTATTTTTTATCTTATATATTTGTTTATTTGTCATTGATTAAATCTGTTTGTTGAATTTGTGGTTTTTTCTGACTATTATTTAGGTGGGAACAGTTTTTAATTTATCTATTTAGGTTGGTTATCTTTATTTGTTTTTGTTTTGTTTTGTTTTTTAAACGGCTAGTTTATCGTAATCGGTTGTTAGTTTATTTATATATTTGGATGTATTTAGATCGATTTATTATACTTTTTGTTATTTATTTGTTACACTATATCTTTTTGGCTTTCGGTTTTTAAGTAACGTAGTATATTATCTTTTATTAATGTTTTTTTTTTTTTTTTTTTTTTTTTTTTTTTTTTTTTGTATAACAGTTATAACTTTCGTCCGTTCTTTTGTTTTGATTTTGTTTCGTATATTCTAACAGGTGTGGTTTTATGATTTGTTTGGAGTAATTTATTTTGCTTATTTTATTGTTGTTTGTTTATATATTTATTTATTTTTCTATTTTAAGTTACGTAGTAAAAATTTGTTTTCATGTCTACATTTTGAGATTAGCTCGGATCTTTTATTTAATAATTTATTTTCATCTGGGAAGGTAATGATAGCTATTTTTTCCTCCAAGCAAAGTTTGCAGGTTTTTGATAGGTTGTTGTAGGCTGATGATTTTTTCCTTATTTTCCAAGATATTTTTGGTGTGGTGTGTGTTTTGTTTTTTATTTCCCAGATATACTTAGAAAGCATTGTGCTGTTCGCATATTTACTATTTGTGAAAGACATTTTGTGTACATAATTTCTTTGTTTCCATGGTCCTTCGGTTACTCCTATATATACTTTTTCTTCATTATCTGCTGATTTTGTCGTGGCTTGGTAGATTACGTTGTTTTGTAAACAATTACCGTTTAAGGGACATTCGTTTTTTATTCTGCAGTTGCACGTGGGTTTAATTTGTTCGTGTGGTTTGTTAATAATTTTTCTGTTGTGCTTTTTTATTATTTGTGCCATGTTCTCGGTGCAACTGTAGCTGATTTTTACTGTGTTTTTGTTGAATATTTTGTGTAGGGTGCTTGATTCCGGGAAGTGTTTGTGTAAAAGCTTGAAGAATATTTTTCCTATGTTTGTTTTTACGTTTTTGCTGTACGGTGGGTTGAACCATATGATATTTCTTTTTCTGTTGGTCTTTTTTGTGTTCTGTGGTGAGTATGTGAGTGTTGCTGGGAATCCGCTATCTTTTAGGGCTGTTTCGTAGTCTTTCTTGGCCTTGTTAAATATAGATTCATCGGAAGAATTGTCGGAAAGCCTGCGGTTAATCGATTTAGGTATCTGTTTGATTATAGAAGGCGGGTGGTTGGAGTATATATGTATGTACTGTGGTTTATCATTCGGTTTTCTGTATGGTTTGTGTGTGCCTTTTCTTAGGTTGAAGGTGACATCTAGAAAATCTACTTCGTTTAGGTTAGTTTTTATATCTATCTCGAATCCGTTATTTTTGAAAATTTTAATTATTGCTTTTCTAGTTTTATCAGTCTTAAGCACTCACGTAAATCATTATCATTTCACCATGAAGAAGCATGGATAAAGAAAGATGGGATATTTGACACTACAATGGGAAGCTTTGACGGTGCAGAGACATGCGAAATCGTAGGCATTTACTTACTACACGAACTAAGCAAAATAATAGATAGAAATGACACAGGGCTCTACAGAGATGACGGTCTCATAATCTTAAGAAACAGCAACAAACAAAAGACTGATAAAACTAGAAAAGCAATAATTAAAATTTTCAAAAATAACGGATTCGAGATAGATATAAAAACTAACCTAAACGAAGTAGATTTTCTAGATGTCACCTTCAACCTAAGAAAAGGCACACACAAACCATACAGAAAACCGAATGATAAACCACAGTACATACATATATACTCCAACCACCCGCCTTCTATAATCAAACAGATACCTAAATCGATTAACCGCAGGCTTTCCGACAATTCTTCCGATGAATCTATATTTAACAAGGCCAAGAAAGACTACGAAACAGCCCTAAAAGATAGCGGATTCCCAGCAACACTCACATACTCACCACAGAACACAAAAAAGACCAACAGAAAAAGAAATATCATATGGTTCAACCCACCGTACAGCAAAAACGTAAAAACAAACATAGGAAAAATATTCTTCAAGCTTTTACACAAACACTTCCCGGAATCAAGCACCCTACACAAAATATTCAACAAAAACACAGTAAAAATCAGCTACAGTTGCACCGAGAACATGGCACAAATAATAAAAAAGCACAACAGAAAAATTATTAACAAACCACACGAACAAATTAAACCCACGTGCAACTGCAGAATAAAAAACGAATGTCCCTTAAACGGTAATTGTTTACAAAACAACGTAATCTACCAAGCCACGACAAAATCAGCAGATAATGAAGAAAAAGTATATATAGGAGTAACCGAAGGACCATGGAAACAAAGAAATTATGTACACAAAATGTCTTTCACAAATAGTAAATATGCGAACAGCACAATGCTTTCTAAGTATATCTGGGAAATAAAAAACAAAACACACACCACACCAAAAATATCTTGGAAAATAAGGAAAAAATCATCAGCCTACAACAACCTATCAAAAACCTGCAAACTTTGCTTGGAGGAAAAAATAGCTATCATTACCTTCCCAGATGAAAATAAATTATTAAATAAAAGATCCGAGCTAATCTCAAAATGTAGACATGAAAACAAATTTTTACTACGTAACTTAAAATAGAAAAATAAATAAATATATAAACAAACAACAATAAAATAAGCAAAATAAATTACTCCAAACAAATCATAAAACCACACCTGTTAGAATATACGAAACAAAATCAAAACAAAAGAACGGACGAAAGTTATAACTGTTATACAAAAAAAAAAAAAAAAAAAAAAAAAAACATTAATAAAAGATAATATACTACGTTACTTAAAAACCGAAAGCCAAAAAGATATAGTGTAACAAATAAATAACAACAAGTATAATAAATCGATCTAAATACATCCAAATATATAAATAAACTAACAACCGATTACGATAAACTAGCCGTTTAAAAAACAAAACAAAACAAAAACAAATAAAGATAACCAACCTAAATAGATAAATTAAAAACTGTTCCCACCTAAATAATAGTCAGAAAAAACCACAAATTCAACAAACAGATTTAATCAATGACAAATAAACAAATATATAAGATAAAAAATAAAAATGAAAATAAATAAAAACAAGCAAAACAATTTGACCCAAATAAATAAGCGAACAAGCGATTTCCGGTAATGACGGCCATTATAGACTACCAACAATAAGCTATATAAACAAATTTTTACTACGTTAACCAAAAACACCGATCAAAATAAAAGAATAAATAAATAAATATATAAGATAAAAAATAAAAATAAAAATAAAAAAACAAACAAAAAACAAGCAAAACAATTTGACATAAATAAATAAACAAATAAGCCACTTCCGGTAAAAGTAACCGCCAAAATAGACTACCCATAATGCACCACTGACCCTTATATAAATAGCCGAGAAAAATAACAGCACTAGTCGCCTGACGATTGCACTAGCATGAAACAGACTGTCGCCTCTAAGTGCTGACTTCCATGTCCACTTTTATATAAATATATATATATATATATATATATATATATAGAGAGAGAGAGAGAGAGAGAGAGAGAGAGAGAAATGCTTCCAGTCGAAACATATTTCTCTCTCTCTCTCTATCCATCTATCTATATATATATAGAGAGATAAATTTCAGATTGAGATTTGCCACATGCCTTCGTGGAGTCACGCTGGAGTAATGGATAGCGGCTTGGATCGAAGAGAAGAGTTGGAATTCCATTCCAATCCATTACAGTCACTTACTTGCAAATATTCTTGGAAAAGGTATGAATCCTCACTCCTCACTCCAGCTATGGGTAAATAACAAGATCGACCTGGTTCTATAGCTTTGCATGGCAACTGATCTACCGCAGAAAGACCTGGCAACTAAATGCGGGAAAAATCTGCCTCGTCAGTCAAAAGATACATGATCGCCAATGCGTGTATCACGCATGGCGAAACAATTTTCTTTCTCTCGTTATTTTCTTTTTTTTTTTTTTGCAATTCAACTCCTCTCCTACATATAATATTCCATTGTCATGGCCATTATTAGTCCTTTTGGAGTACAAAGGGATTTCTTTTCTTTCAATTTTCTCTTTTATTTATCCATAATCAAATATATACATATATGAAATCTTGTCGAAAAATATCGAGATTGGTGCGATAAAACAAAAACTACAACACATATCAATTCTGTATTTAATCTCCTTCGGAGTAGTCCTCTTCTGAAGCAGCACCATTTAATCAGCGTCTTTTGATAGAAGCATTCCTGGATCCCTTTTTGTTTGATATCCATCAGATGCTTCATCTCATTGTCTTGAGTTTCATTTACCTCTTGAAATTTTGGTTCCTTTCAAGTTATTGTTGATGAAGAAAAGGTCGCAAGGCACATGTTATGTGAAAGTTGGTGGTTGTAAGACCTGGGGAAAGTTGGGCTTAGTCAAAAACTGATGCACAAGCCATGGTCACTGATGAAATCTCTTCTTGTTGTGAGACGACCAGACTTTACACATTTTCCATTCAATAAGTGTTTTGTTCAACAGAATTGAGCAAGAACTCTATAACTTAGTGTACATGCTCGCCAGAATTCAACGTCAAGCGACTTCAGTTTGCTTACAGTCCTGATACTTTTTGATCAGACCGCGTATACAATAAGAAATAAAAAAATATGTTGCTTAATGTTTACGAAGAGGTTTCGACAATGTACTTTCAGGGGTGGTACTTATTGGTCATTCAGGACTGAAATGCAAGTCGCCGCACTCGCATGGACGCGGTTGGAGGGAAGATACAGACACGGAAACTTAACGGTATGGAAAATAAAGCGTGTAAGATTATGATCCAACAAAAGGAAACGTAGAATTAAATGTTTTTATTTATGGAAAAAAAAGTAAAATTGTCCGAAATAAATCTATATTTAAGGGCATGGGAAGCCGTAATTAGTATTCAGAACGGTTACGATTGGCACGAAATCTAGTCTCTAATGGAATGAAGAAACAGAACTAATACTTTCATCAGAATTGTTTCAGCATTTCTCCTGGCATTAAACCGAAATCTTTTCCAATTCTTTTGATTTTCTGTCATACAAGTGAGTTTCCACCCTTTTGGCTGGGGATCCAGAATATGCCGACTGTACCTCTTCAAAGGGGTACCCCTCCACAAAACAAATAAGGCGTCCTGGGTAAGACGATAAACTACATCCGACAGCAAGGCCTCTGATGACGAGGTTTTGAGAAGGCCGGAACCACATCTTATTTGCTGGTGATCCCACGTCCACCCTGATCTGGGTTAGCAGCACCCATTATGGTCCCAGCTATGGGCAAATAGTTAGCCCCAAACTGGGCTCAAAACTATATGGAAGTGTAACAATAGGTTTTAATACCAGCAATACATTTTTGTAAAAAATGTTGCCAGTAATAAAAAAAAAGGAATGCCAACAAAATTTTTATTGCTGGCAACATTTTTTAGAAAAAATAAAATAAAACTCACTTGTTCGGTTTGTAACCTCAAATATAACCCATTGAGGTTTTGATATGCCATAAAACAAAGCAAACCAAACCGAACAAATGAGTTTTAAATTTTCTTCAAATCGTTCTGATTAGTTTAAGAACCGAACTTTGGGCAGGCCAACCTTGTAACATTGCAATGTCTTTATCGCTGAGAAACTTTCTTCCTGTTGGAATATTTCACCTTCTGCTATTCCTCGTAAGATGTGCAAATTCAAAAAATTAACATATTTTTAATGTTCAGTGTTTTCATCGATTTTAACCAATTTTCTTGCTTTTGCTGTAGTTCCAAACAACTAACGCCCCATTACAGAATTTCGCTGTCGTTATTGCATATTTTGGAATGTTCCTTGTAGTCTTTGCATCTTTAAAAATTCACTACTTTTTAATTTTCCTCAATATACAGGGTACTCATAAATTATCTGCATAGTTTCATAAATGAAAATAATTGGTGGGTGTATTGGAAAACATTGATTCAAAAAAAATATTTAAACAGGTCAGAAATCTTCCCCATGATCTTCATTACATGCACGCAACGAATCTAACGAAAATGAAATTCTGTTTCCTGCAGGACAATTTGTCTGTGTCTGGGTGTGTGTGTGTGCCTCTGTGTGTGTGTGTGTGTGTGTGTGTGTGTGTGTGTGTGTGTGTGAATCTAGGCAGCAAATCGTAAAGAAATTATTATTAAGGATCGACGGTTCCAAGTTAGGAAAAAACACTTCTCAGAAAAGGAGGAAAATTTCAATAAGCAAAAACCTGCAGGAGATATTGTCCAAGCTTTAAACTTTCGAATGTAATCATTAGTGTCAGCTGAATACGCACACAAACATATATATATATGTATATATGTTATATATATATATAATATATATATGTTATATCTATTATATATATAACTATATATATGTCATATACATTATATATGTATATATGTTAGATAAATATATATATATTACATATTATATATATATTATATATAGATATATATTCAGCCATACCTAATGATTACTTAATATATATATATATATATATATATATATATATATATATATATATATATATATATATATATATATATATATATATATATATACTGTTATATATTCCTTATGTATATATAAGTTATATATATATATTATATATATATTATAAAAATATATATCTGTTATATTATAACATATATATATAACGTACATATAATATATATATATATTCCGTGTATATATATATATATTTGTAATCCACAGACAGACTGTTTCGCAGCTCATCAGTGTGGCTAGACGTCCGGTTGCCTCTAGTTACGATCGAAACCCGACTGAATTTGCGTCAGTCGGAACCTCTACCGCTAAGCCATCAGCGTACGGTACGGAATGGAGGTGAATTTTAGCGTGTTTATTTTTAGATTCGGATAAACACACAGTGACTGAGAGTGACTCAATTCTGTCGAAGAGTCGTGCAGTATTAGCATAAATAGTCACTGTTTACAAATTCACACCCCAAACCAGAGGGCTCAACCGAAATTAATTTCAGGAGCTACTATTTTTGTCATCCACAGACAGACTGTTTCGCTGTTTCACAGCTCATCAGTGTGGCGTCGGGCTGTCAGTTTCCTAGGAACTGATATATATATATATAGGTTCAAGCAGATCAGTTCCTAGGAAACTGACAGCCCGACACCAACACATGAGATTTGATTATAGTGGTGAAGATTTTGTGCAGAACCATCCACACTTTTTGAAGGGCCGAATACAGAGATCTCGTGCCCTACGTGCCACAAGGTCCCCAAACGATAGGTTTTGAATTCAGAGTTGTTCTTCTCCTAGACCAGTTGCCTTCCAAGGCTATAGAACCCAGTCTGTCCTGCTATTTACCCATAGCTTGGGGAAGAAGAAGAGTATTCATACCTTTCCCAAGGGTATTAGCACGTAAGTGAATGTAATGGATTCGACTCGGCTCTCCGATTCCTCACTCCAAGCCGCTATCCATTGATCCATCGTGCATATATATATACAAACACACACACACGCGGAGCGTCATTAAGCCTCACATGCTATGTCGTTTCTGCCATATATATATGTGTGTATGTGTGAGTGTGTGTTCCGCATATATATATATGTATATATATATATATATATATATATATATATATATATATAAATATATATATATATATATATATATATATACATATATATATATATATATATATATATATATATATAAATACACACACGCACAGACGGCGCGTCAGTAAGCCTAACACGCTATGTCTTTTCAGACACTCACACACACACGCAAACACACACGCAAACACACACACACACACACACACATATATATATATATATATATAAGTGGCGTTGAAATGTTAGCGATCCTATCCACTTTCCAAAATATGGCCAAATATCCGACTTTATAGAAAACATTTTTCTTTTTCCTCTGCCATTGAATAAGCTATATTAATGGAAAAAAAATTAATAGAATTTGATTACTTCATATAAACATAAATACTTCTATCTTTTTGCAATCCTATTCTAACTCCGACCAACAGGATTAATATTGGTACACGAAAGGTAAGAATACTCTTCCCAAACAGGTCGTTTGAATCCCTTACTGACCGTTATGTTTGTCTATGCAGTAAAACAGAGTTTTGGAATCTGAATTTCTAAGACAAAGAGTTTATTTACATTATTTATAGGAGCAGGTTTGTCCTCTCTTTGTTTTTTGTTTTTTTATCACAACTTGCCGACTATTGTGCCAACAAATCTTTTTCTGGTGCTGTTGATCCGGGTAGTTTTGAAGGAATTTTGCATTGAACACTTTATTCAATCTACAGGGTAATTCTCCGTCCATGTCTAAGGATATTTTATTCCATTGCTTTTTAGTACTTCTCTCTGCTCTGTACTTGACTGTGAGTAAATGTTAAATAATAGTTTAGAAGACTATTATATTTCAGAGGAAGTCTATCTCGGTTCAAACTTCCTGAAGTTGGCCCTAGGAATCAGATAGAAGATAAAACAAGCAAGTCGATTCTGATTGGCTGAACAAGCGTGAGAACGATAGATAGAAAAAGGTTTTCAGTGAGTTGTTTCTTAACCGTCAAGCAATGTAGACGTCTTGACTTTCATGTCTGAAACGGCTCTTCACTGGAGGGAGAGACTCCACTGGCTAGTTAGAAGATGTGTAGGTCGCCGTTAATAAAATTCCCTTTGTTGGATTTAGTTTATCTTTCGATTTAAAACAACTTGCGATTTCACCACACGGCCGAGAGAAGACAAGAGAAGAGAGGGAGAATGCAGCATAAAAAGAACTACACCCTTGTGCAAATTAACTGAAACAAATGCTTTAGTTTCCTTGCTTTCACTATACGGTCCATTTTAGACCCCATAAAATGACAGGGTGTAATCGATTTCAGGTCATTTGCAGTGACGTACAGGAATATGAATCTATTTTCGGGTTGTATGATGAAATTTGTTTGACCTTGAAAAATATTTCGACATCTTTGATTGCATCAGATTTTTCTCCCGCCCAGACACTATTGTCTCGATGGTCGATTAGTTGTCTTATGGCCATTGTCTGCAGTTGATGTTACTCCAACTAAACTTACGTAAATTGTAACGCTGCACGAACACACTGGCAAGCCTTACCAGTGTGTAAATCAAAGTAATATTGACCGATCCGGGAAGAGTCCTGATTTAAATCAAATCGATAATCTGTGTTCATTCTGCAAGGAACAACTTCTTAGAATGGACATACGAAGTACTAACACGTGCACTGGGTTATGTTTAATTGGAAAAATACGAAAAAATAGTAGACAGTGAGGGAATTATTCATTTTGTTTCATTTAATTTGCACAAGGTTCTAGGTGACCATGGCCCTCACATTTTCCTGGATAATTAATGTGCACAACGGTATATGTATTGATCGCTATTTCCAACCAATGGAAAAAGAGCGATCAAATAAACAAGAAAAAAATTTTGGAAATTTTGACTAATATCTTCATCGCAAAAGTTATTAAGATGATTGAAGAAATTTTTGTGTTGCTGTTATTGTTAGGCCAATTTTCTGGTCTGGGAAACTGTATCACGGAAAGGCTATAGTGTAAATAAAAAAATAAATAAAAAAAGTTCAAGTGGTTGTCTCAATTTACTAAGAAAAATGAAAATTGACAAGTGATTTGTCAGAATAACTTGTCGGCGTGGAAGTCAGAGAGCCGCAAGAACTTTCAGGCATCAGCACGCATTCCGCATCCAGCTACCTTAGAGCGGCTAGTCCGCACGTGGCGGAACGCTAAGCCATCGAGTGGACATGCGTTCTACAGTAGATCTTCCTCCCGCCACCTCATAGAATCGAAGCTACTATGTCTATTCATCTTGTATAACAAATAAAATGAGGAAAATAAACCGTCTTTCAGATATATAGTATACGAAGTAGCGTTGGGGTCTGAAGGGCTAAAGCCAGTGGCAACACTAGACGCCTCGCGTGAAAAACGGCACTGAATTCCGCACCTCGAACAGCAACCACCTGTGCTGAGGGTAAACAAGCAACACGAAACTAACTTGGTGGCTTCACCCAAATTTCTCTATTCAGATGAGTCTCGGACCTGCATAAGAAAACTGTTTATTTGTTTTTTACCCAGGTAATTAAAGGCAGATTAATTTATCCGCCATAAGATTTTCAAATAAAAACAAAAATATTTTAACATTTGAAAGAAAAATTATGCGCAATTCAAATCGGTTTATTTGAATGTCATTATTGATTTTCCTGATGTTAAAGGAGATATTGATAAAGTTCTTTATATTTTAATTTTAATGAAGTTCTTTATAGTTGCATTCAGTAGTTAGAAATTTCCATTAAAACAGAATTAACAAAGTTATTATTACCAAAGTAATCAATTCCCTTTTTGAAATTGATTTTTTTCAAGAACGAACTCAAATCTCTTGTAGTCTAAGCTGTAGTCCACATTTTTAATAATATTCTGCTAATATATCATTTTGCTAATATATTATTCTGCTAATATATTACTTTTCTAATATATTATTTTTTCTTATATTTTTGCTAATATATCATTTTGCTAATATATTATTTTGCTAATATATGATTTAACTAATATATTAATTTGCTAATATATTATTTTGCTAATATATTATTTTGCTAATATATTACTTTGCTAATATATTATTTTGTTAATATTTTTTTGCTAATATATTAATTTGCTAAAATATTATTTTGCTAGTATATATTCTGCTAGTATATTACTTTGCTAATATATTATTTTCCTAATATATTATTTTGCTCATATATTAATTTGCTAATATATTATTCTTCTAATATAATATTTTGCTAACATATTATTCTGCTAATATATTATTCTGCAAATATATTATTTTGCTGATATATTATTTTGCTAATATATTAATTTGCTAATATATTATTCTGCTAATATATTACTTTGCTAATATATTATTTTGTTCATATATTAATTTGCTAATATATTATTCTGCTAATATATTAGTTTTCTAATATATTATTTTGCTAATATATTATTTTGCTAATATATTAATTTGCTTATATATTATTTTCCTAGTATATTATTCTGCTAATATATTACTTTGCTAATATATTACTTTGCTAATATATTATTTTGCTCATATATTAATTTGCTAATATATTATTTTGCTAATATATTATATTGCTTATATACTATTTTGCTAATATATTACTTTGCGAAAAATATTATTTTGCTAATATATTATTTTGCTAATACATTATTTTGCTAATATATTCCTTTGCTAATATATTATTTTGCTAATATATTCCTTTGCTAATATATTATTTTGCTACTATATTACTTTGCTAATATATTACTTTGCTAATATATTATTTTTCTAACATATTCTTATTGTCAGAATGTATATGATAGCAATGCGAAACAATGTTATTCTATTCCTTTCCGTCTTTATCATTTGACTTTGACTGATTCTATGTTATGTCAAAACTTATTGCATTATTTTAATGTCGAATTTTGAACGCGGGAAGGATCGAACAGACTATACAGTCCAATCCTTCTTTTATGTGGCGTGTTCTTTCAGGTTGTGGGAGATTATGGCTCTCCACAGTGTCCTCCCCTTTAAAGTTGTAAGCAATGAGGATTACGAAGATTAAGTTCATTAACCTTAATCCTGAGATGCTTCTCTATTTCTTTCCAACCCTCCCTGCCTTCTAATCTTATTATCTTTCTCTACACACACACACACACACACACACACACACACACACACACACACACATATATATATATACATATCTATATACATATATATATATATATATATACGTATATATATATATATATATATATATATATATATATATATATATATATATATATATATACACACCATTTGTCGTAAGAATCATTGAAAAACTCTTTGAATTATTCAGATAGAAAGAGGACATGTTAAAATAATTTTGTGTCAGTCACAACTCTCTTCTCAACTGAGCAATGGTGAGAGAAAAAAGATCATTCAGTCCTTCAGTAACGATACCAACATTCATACTCTGGCTTCCATCTTCAAAGTCCGTTCAAGAACCCTGAAGAGAACGTCGAATAACTTTAAAACGTGGGAACAGCAGAGAGGAAAACTGGATCAGGAGGTCACAAAAGGGGAAAAGGTCATCATTTCAACTTAGAGCTAAGAAGATTAATTAGAAAAGATGTAATTTTATTCGCAAGACATTTGGCACATCAGAGAGGAGTTTCAGCATTGACAGTTCAAAAGAGCACTGAAAAAAGACTTGAAAATCAAATCGTACGTGAAACGTCTGAGTTAACTTGTTACGCCACGACAGAAAGTTAGAAGTTTATAGAGGGTGAAGATCATCTTGAATAAGTTGGAAAACGATCCTGAAATAATATATATATATATATATATATATATATATATATATATATATATATATATATATATATGCGTGTGTGTGTGTGTGTGTGTGTGTGTGTGTGTGTACATGTACTTTATTTCAATATTTCATGAGCTTCTGATTAATTAATGAGGAACATGCCATTTTCGTTTATGTTTGATTTCATCATGATTCTTTTGCTAAGCTTAGAGTGTAATTATACATGCTTATTGCTCAAAATAGAGTCCAGTCGTGTTATAAAAACGTCGGAGAATCCCAGTAAGATATCTTTGATAATTTCTCCGATACAGAGTTTCATAGCTTAAAATAGCAATTTGACAATTTTGATGGTACACAATTTGAACGATTTTACTGTTACACCCAATATATATATATATATATATATATATATATATATATATATGTGTGTGTGTGTGTGTGTGTGTGTAATTTGACAGCAACTTTTCTTTTAAACATGGCAAATGTTTTTAAAAAATTTAGACTAAAAATTTTGACCCTGAAGATGAACAATGACGTTCGAATGTACTAGTTTATCGTACGTACAATATATATATAATATCATACAATATGAGAAAATTCAAAAGAAAATATGCAAGACTATGTTGTCTTTAACATTCAATATTACATGTTTAAACTATATATATATATATATATATATATATATATATATATATATATATATATAGCATAATGAGAAGCCACGTATACTTTCTTAATATGTATATATAGAAAAAACAACTGAAAAGTTGCAAATTAAAAAAAGTGAATGTTTTTTTTGTGAAAGTATTTATTTATATTTTTTAATATACAATGTAACCGGGATATAAGACAGTTGTCGGGACTGGAGAAGAAGTCTCTTATATCCGGGTTTATCTTATATATCCGGGTTTGGTCTATTATATATACATTAACACAGGCTCTAATTTGGGACCAGAGAAAATCTCTCTTATATCCGGGTTTCTCTTATATCCGGATCTCTTATATCCGGGTTACACTGTATATATATATTTGATATTTGAGATCGACCCCGATCTTTCATCAGAAATAACTGTTTTCAGAAGTTTGTTTACATTAAGTAGCGTCCATCGCGAGACGCAGACGTCACGTGATATGGACTGCAACTGTGTTCGAATATTTCTAACGTAAATCTAACTGTAGTAATATTTTAGATGTTGTTTAAAAAAAATTTCGTAACTATACCTAAAAGAATTTTCTTGTTTAACTATTGAAATATTTATATATATATTAAATAAAGACTTGGGCACTTTAAATCTTTATAAATATTTCAATAGTTAAACAAAAAGTTTCTGCGGTAGACCAGTTGCTATCCTGCTATTGACCTATAGGCAGAAGAAAAGGATCCGTACCTTTCCCAAGAATATTAGCACGTAAGTAAATCTAATGGATTCGACTGGAATTCGAACTTTCCGATTCCACAATCCGAGCCGCTATACATTACTCCACCGTCCAGCATCATTAGCGTGGCCAATGCAAAGTCTTCATTCATCACTGAATAGAAGTTTCATCCAATCGACACATCATTTTTTTTCTCTTTAGCACATTTCAGCGTCATTTTTTTGTATTTGTCTGCCGGTGGTGGCTTTTGTCTGGCTTTTCTCGATGTAAATGCCGTTTCATTTTCTGTTTTATTTCTGATCGTGACAGAACTGGAAGAAATATTGACTTATGGTTTCACCCAATTGTTTTTCATTTGTTTTGTTCTATACGTTCTATTTCTAAGGTATATTGCTTTGAATTATTCTATCCTGACGTTTTCAGGCCTTTCATGGTCTGCCATTATGTTTTCCTTTTTTACCCATTTCATTTCTTTTATATTTCCTCACAATTTTGTCCATCCTAGTTATTACGATAAACTACATCCGCATCTTGGGTAAGACGATAAACTACGTCCAACATTAAGGCCTCTGTTTGGGAGGATTTGAGGTGCGTGGTACCACCTCTCACTTGCTGGTATTCCCGTGTGCGCTCTGATCCGGGGTGGTAGCATCTGTTAAGGTCCCAGCTATGGGCAAGTAGTTGGCCCTTAAACTAAAAAATAAAATAGGTTTTAATACCAGAAATACTTTGTGAATTATAATTACCAGCAATAAACTTTGAAAAAAAAATATTACCAGCAATAACAATCTTGTCGGCATTAAATAACCCATTGTGGTTGAAATGCCTTAAAACAAAAACCAAACTATACATTTAAAAAAATATTATCAGCTGTACATTTTTGAAGAAAATATATTACCAGTGATAAATTTTTTTAGAAAAATATTACCAGTGATAGATTTTTGAAGGAAAAAATATATTACCAGCAATACATTTTTGAAAGAAAATATTACCAGCAATAACAATTTTGTCGGTATTAAATAACCCATTGTGGTTGATATGCGGTAAAACAAAACAAAAGAAATAAAAACAAACCAATTTTGCACACAGCTGATTTAGAATAACTAATGTCTTTTGCCAGACTACATTATGGATTGCCTTTTTGAACGAGTTTTACCAGAATTTCCATTGTGCCAATTAGCAATTCTTTTGCAGAAGCCATGTTTTCTTTCAACTAAGTATTCCTAACCGCTTGTTGAGCCATGCAAGAACTGTCAATGCTCTGAAGACAAATTTGCATATCTGGGTTTCGCCAGTATTTGTTTCAGAAATACAAATTACAAGATTATTATATCATGTTTTCCTCCACATTGGATTATCCCGAAATATTCGCTTTATATGGCTTGGTGAAATGATACCATCAATGTAAATAATTCTATCCAGTTTGTTTAAAGCATATTGTATGAAACCATAATATTCAGCTCTTAAATAAAACAATGCCTTGTGTCTTATCTGTTATTTGTTTATTCATTGATTAATTCAAAACCTAGTGAACATCTTCTAAGCGTACTAATTCCATAATCTTTCCAAGGGGCTTTATTATCAGTGAATTATAACAAAAATTCCACCATTAATCTGGGCTGCCAAAGATTTTAACTTTAACTGTAGATCATATGTATAAACCCGATAATCTGTAAATTATAATAATATGTGTAAAGAAGATTAATGCATGAAAAATAAATATATATAATGATGAGGAAATTTAAATATCTTCTGTTTCACAAGAATATGTGGATATTAATTTTAATTAAGAAACATACAAAAACTGCTAGGAAGGATAGTGAAAGGAAAGCGAGAAAAAGGGACTATCAACAATAAAAAAAAACAAGAGAAAAAGTCCAAGAACCACAATTTGGCGATGTCAACATCAACCTAGTACAGAATCTTAAATATCTGGGAAGTGTTTTAACGCAGGATGGATAATGTGACACCAAAATCTGAACAGCCAATGGATTAGTATAAAATGCATTCCAAAAGCTAAGCAAAGTATTATGAAACAGGAAAATGTTCATTAGGAACAAAGAAGATGAACTGTTTGCAATATCAATCCTTTTATATGGCAGCGAGTGCTGGACAAAAATGTGGCTCTACAGAAGAATACTGAGAATTCGATGGACGGAGAATATAAGCAACGAGAAAGTCTTAAGGAACGTGGCAACAGAAAGAATGTTTATACTCAGAATGATAAAGAGGCAGTTCAGTTACTTGAACATAGGGAAATAAGACTTAGAGAAATAGACAATTACAGGGCATATCTAAGGCAAGAGGCACAGGAAGAAGACAGCAGGTAATCAACCTGATCTCCTGTGAATGGATGATAGAAAGCGGAGTGGGGCACTTGGTAAAAGTACAAAACCTGCTAACAGTCTGGTTGATTTAGAGTGAATGTTTTATATCAAAACAAAAAAAAAAGAAGGTGTTATAAGGTGAAACATTGTATGTTTGGCACGTGAGTGATTTACAATTGTAAGTGTTTTTTTTTATGCACAGGTCACTTCGAATGTGTCTTACGACTTATTCGAACATAATTATGTCAATGCCTGTTTACTACTTAAGGTTATGTTTCCCGATTGTGCAGTATAATCTGTTACTGCTTCATATTCTTGGAGATCGGGTAGTGCCAGCTAATAGCTAACATTCAAGAGACAGAGACTTATTTGAATGTGAACTTTATACGGACTGTTTTGGATCAGTGAAGTGAAAAACCAGACAAGAGTGAACAACCAAGAGTGAATGGTGAAGAATACAGGAATTTTGTTTAATATCTGCATTATTGTTATTATTATTATTATTATTATTATTATTATTATTACTTATCATCGTTATTATTATTATCATTATTATTATTTATCATCATTATTATCATTATTATTATTATTACTTATCATCATTATTATCATTATTATTATCATTATTATTATCATTTTTATTATTATTACTTATCATTATTATCATTATAATTATTATTATTATTACTTATCATTATTACATTATCATTATTATTATCATCATTATTATTATTAATTATCATCATTATTGTCATTATCATTATTATTATTATTATTATTTTTATTATTATTATTTATCATCATTATTATCATTATTATTATTATCATTATCATTATTATTTTTATTATTATTATTGTTATTATTATTACTTATCATCATTATTGTCATTATCATTATTATTATTATCATTATCATTATTATTATTATTGTTTTTATTTTTATTACTTATCATGTTTATTATCATTGTTATTATTATTATCATCATTATTATCATTATCATTATTATTATTATCATTATCATTATTATTACTATCATTATTATGTTTATTATTATTATTATTACTTATCATCATTATTGTCATTATCATTATTATTATTATTATTATTATTTTTATTATCATTAATTATCATCATTATTATCATGGTTACCACAACTATTTTCATAATTACCAGGGTCATTACTGTCACATTTTTCTTTTTTTGTCGTCATACTTTCATTCCATCATCATTAAGGCTAAATGTATCGTTGACACATCAATAACAATTAATATATCAATTTTAATAATCACACTTATTATTACTATCAGCGTAGTCACAATCGTCAATAATACACAAGCAGTTAGCGTTGAAAATACAAAACATCATCGTCATCAACATATCCACAAAGAGAAGTCAACTTAACCAAAGTGGCGGCCGAAGTCCCAGACCAATAGGAGTGTAGGTGCGTGTCTACATGTTTGTATGTGTGTGTGAGGAAGTGTGAGTTTCTCTGCTTTTCTTTTCTTGAACGTTGCTGATGAAAATGTTTCATGTTTTATTATTTATGTTACCGAAATGTGTTTTGTGCTGTTCTAAGATGAATTGGGTTCTGCGATACAAGTTTAAGAAATCCGAATATGCATATTCCTCTTGTATTGCTAACCGCTGGATTCTTGCGATTATGTAGAAGGACGCTTCATTCTTGGACGCTACGAGATGTTTAGTAGCATATATGTACTTAATAGAAAAGGAAAGAAAGTTTTTCTTTTGTTATTTGTAAGTGATTTATACCTATGCACTTACAAGTTATATATAAATATGTTTGCACTATCCTTGGATAGGAAATTTCATAGGAATTTCAGGCTTGTTTGAATGAGTTTTTACAGCAAAACTTTTACTTCCGTTAAGGAAAAAAGTCTTATGAATGGTGCTAGGTTGTCTGAGTTACTGACTACCATCTAAAGCTCGGTGTCACACTTCCTTTCCGGAAAGGCTGTCTCAAGAGACATAGACCCTTGATGAACAAACTTATCGATACTCTGCTTCCAGTAGATACTGACCAATTGACTTCTCAGTTGATCTCAGGTTGAGATCATAGACAAAGAACACCATTGGAAAATTCGTAAACTTAAGGAATCAGCACATATGCTAGGTCACAAAAATCTCCTGAGCCGACCAAGCATAGAAATGAATGCAATATGGGAACCGATAATAAGGGGTGACAGAGAAAAGCAATAATATCAAGAACAATTGCAATAGGAGCTCTGGTAAAAAAACATGCAATGATAACAGCGAAAACTGCAATATGAGCACTGATAAAAAATGGTTTCTGAAGACATTAGGTTTACAATACCCAGAAATTCTTACACAGATGTCCTCAAGGTCACATGACACAGTGGATAAAGGCGTTGGTTAGATCCAGTGACAGGACCCAAAGAGTGTGAGTTCAATACCTGGTTAAGACGGTGGAGAACTTGGAGAGGGGATTTAACAGGAGATAACTGATAACTGGTATCCATTAGACATGGCATGTGGAACTAGAACAGTCTACCCCAGTGAGCGAAATAAAATGTTCAGTTCGGCATTCCGACCACCTGAAGAAGAAGGCCGAATAATGTAAATAGTGTATTGAAGAAACACTTGAGAGCAATGCATCTGATGTGTTTCAAGATAATTTCCGTGATGTGGCGCAAGGGTATTTGCTTGAGAAAATAGAACAGTCAAATGCGGATTAAATAAAATAATAAGTAAACTCCAAGCGCATGAAATCTGTACTGATGACATTGGCAAACCTTCCGCCCTCGCAGAGAGTTCCCGATTCTCTGATGAGTGAACCTCAGCAGTAAATCAAGAATTGAAAAAGCTATGGCCGACCTACATTGAGTACATCCACACGCTTAAGCTGTTTATTCGTGCCGAGAGAAAAGGGGGTTGGAATTTGCATCTTGTGGTTACGGGGCGGGCGTTAAATTTATTTCCAGCAATCGTGTATTTCAGCTATGCAGAGAGTGCAGGATTTACCTATAATGGATATTAGAATTGTCTGAAAAACATACTTGGCTGCATCAACAGTTTTCAGACTACGTGTTACCCTCTGTGTGACGGAGTAATCGTTACAGCGCCGGCTTGTCAAATGGCCTCATTATTGAACAAGTGATGGTTATATCCATAAAGATCAGAGGTGGGCTACGGCATCAGTGAAATTTGTTGTCCGTGTAGAGCATACGTACCTACGGCAAAGTAGATGATACTATACCAACATTGATCGGTCCTGGCCACAGTATCAGCGTGCAACATGTAACGCTGACTAGTGCACGTCGGAAGAGAAATCATGTTGAAAATGAACCGAGTTTTCATTTGGATCTCTCAGCACAGCTCCCTTGTCCCAATCCATCCAGATCTACGGTCAATATCATCTGGTTTGGTCGATTGTGCTGGAATCAATTGTGATTTTGTTGAGGATATTGGTCACTCTATCCCGAAAAAGATTGACGACGCGAGCTCAGTACACTTGCGGATCTGAACAAATGAGTTATGATTGATGGTGAAAATGTTCCTGCTGACCATAATGCTCTGTTCTGGTTGTTCGGCGGGTAAGATGCGAAAATATTTATCCGTTCTTCAAGTTCGAACTCACACCATTTGCACCCTGAATTTCCAAGAAGGGTCATCAACTGCAATAATATTAGTCCGGCTCTACAAGAAGAGAACGAACGTGGAAATAATGGCAATTTAGTTGAAGGTTTCTTTTGAGATATTTCAGGCTATTTACATTATTCTAGTTGCTATTTTGTGTGCTGGGGTGTTATTTTCCTAAAGGTTTCAAATTGTACAATAGGATCACATTTTTGGCAGGCATGAAAAAGATTTAAAAAGATGTTCTAGCATAGCTACAGACGATAATGGGTATGTCCCCATTCACATAAACACAGTAGTAAATACTGTATGTTGGTCTGCAGTTGGAGATTCGTCTCCAGCCGTGCTGATCACACACTCTGCCTTCGAGCAGAGAGGATCCCCAGACGAAGCTATGTCGAAGAACAATCTCGTCTCTTGAAACAGCTACTCGACCCCATTTTATACGGGGTCTACGGGGAATTTCCGGCCGAGCCTACGGGCTAGGAGACCCCACATTAAATTCGGCCTGGTGTTACATCTGAACGGGTGGCAGATATCTTGAAGTTGGAGGTTTATTGTGGAATTCACTTGACTCACTTCTAACAGTTCACTACTACTTCTACGCATTGCTGGCGAATCTTACATGATCTTGTCCAAAGTAGTATCGTTCATTACCAACATTCGTGTGATTCAGTAACATTCCCTGGGTTGCAACAAAAGATATACACAATTTTTTTTTAAAATAAGCCTCTCTTTTGTCAGGGTCAGCCATTAGTTTGATTAGCAAAACAGGAGAACGTTGCTTAGTTGGTTGCTCGATGTGATGAGTTATTTTTATGTACAATGTAACCCGGATATAAGAGAGTTGTCGAGACCGGAGATGAAGTCTCTTATATCCGGGTTTCTCTTATATCTGGGTTTGGTCTATTTTGTTTAGGTAAGTATGGCTCTAATTTGGGACCAGATAAAAGCTCTCCTATATCCGGGTTTCTCTTATATCCGGGTCTCTTATATCTGAGTTACACTGTATTTGTTGTTTTCATTCTCTAGTCTCACCTTGATTGTAGCACACAAGACCGTCAAGCCCAACTAGAATAGGCCCTATATTTTACTGACCAGAGTGCCAAAATGTAAATGGTCAAAATGAAGATAAAATTATGCTGTCAAAATTCTGGTTCTCAGCATCAGTGATTTATGAAATTTAAAACTTTCTAATTTTTATGTCTGGTCTGCAAAATATACAAATATCACGTGGCGGCCATCTTGAAAGCTTCACACAGAGTAACGTCTCGGCTAATCGGAAGTATTCTAAAATATTTGTCCGGCAGTCACCTCCCTTTTTCTATCTCTCCCTGAAGAATGTTTTATTTGTTAAATTCATTTTGACTGACCAATTATAAGTATGTAAATTGTGGGTGTTTTATCAGTATTTCATTCACTAAGATGCATATAGAGCTGCTAGTTCTTTGCTATGACTATTGATGTATGCTAGCTGATAATGGTGAAATGCGGTTACGTTTTTATTCATGTTCATTATTTCAGATCTGGTTTGCAAATTAGCTCCCATAATTAAATTTCCCCGGAAGGTCCAAGTAGATCTTAACATCTCTAAAATCACCATAGATAAGCTTAGTAACATTTTTTCGATTCACATTGATATCTACCAGATTATAAGAACTAGAAGCGATGAAAGGACAAGTAGTGTAATGTCGTCTGCTTTCAAAGAATTATTATGCTGCCTTTTCTACACGCTTTCTCTTGTCAATTTTCCTCATTCAAATATCTTTTACTCATTTCTTGTTAAAGAATATTTGTTCACCACCGTTTAAAATAATGAAAATAATTTTAAAAATCACTAAAATAATTTTATGTAGTTTTAAAATAACGTGGCATTTAATGTAAATACTTATATTATATAAACCATATGCAGGGTGTAACAGCCCAAATCGTGTAGCAGCTTAATTGTCCATCCCACAAAATGTTTAATATCTAAAAAAAAAAACACTAAACTAATTGGGTTTCTTTTCTTCAGGTTTTCAGATGAGACGTTTAGCCAGCTTGACATCATTTGTCGTAAGAATCTGTGAAAAACATTTTGACCTATTCAGCTAGAAATAGAATAGGTTAATGTCGTTTTGTGTCAGCCCCGCTATCTGCCCAAATGAGCAATGGTGAGAGGAAAAAGAACATAATGGTACCAACATTCATACCCTGACTTCCATCTTCAAAAACCATTCAAAGACCATGAAGGAAAAGGTGAATATGTTTAAAAAATTGGGAACAGCTAGTCTCATAGCAAGACATACTCGAATGTGAGTGGTCAACTATTCTATATATATGTGGAGCCCCGTTTCAGAATTGTAGAAAAATGTTAATACATTTAAGTACTGTCACTGAAAACACATTTTTGTACATTGACAGGCTCCAGACATTTGAATTTTTGAATTCATATATATTAACCAACCAACTACGAGACGCGCGGTATTTTTTGACGTGGCAGACGATAAAATACCTCGTAAAAATGGATTTTGGAGACTCACTTCATAATATTTTCGACAATGTTTCCCCTACTTAAAAAGAATATTAAAAATTACGAAAATATATTGTTGTAACCTAGAAAAGGCAACTGAATGAGGAATAACCAAAACGGTAGTAGGAAATTAAATATTAATCTTTATAACATCAACAAAATTGAATACTCGCCAGCGGCGTGAAGTAGGTAAACCACTGCAAGTGGTGGACGACTTAGACAGCTCATTACCCCCCCCCCGCACACACACACACACACACACACACACACACACTTAAAATAGTGTCCAACGTATTTATGAGAATTGGGACATATGATCATTTCTTGTTCGCTAACTAGTCTTTCAGTGAACCTTTGACCAGGGTGATTGTTCGAATGTTTGTTACAGAAACAAAACTGAAATTCTCACACTTAATTAGATCTTTCGTATATTTATTCGAGTATACAATATTACAAAAGTTATGTTTAGTAATATTAACAATGTGTATGCTAACTTGTTTGCATGCGCCGACAGCAGCAACTAACTTCCTGTCTTTATTTCGTGCGGTTGACTACTGGAATTCCATACACGCAGTGAAAACAATGTAAGCCTGAGTCACATAGATCTGTACACATATAGACGCATCTTCCCTTTATCCTATATTAACGCAATAGATTCGGTTGCACTGTAAAAAAATCATAGAATAATTTATGTGAAGTTGTTTGCAAGAATCTTTGTAATTGATTTTTTTTTCAGTTTAAAAAAAAAACTCAAATAAATAAAAAATACTGAAATTTTTGGATCCGTGTTTGAAGATTTTTATTTCTTCGTTTATGCACTCATATTTTACTACATATTTATATTTTTAAAAGAATAGCTCTAAGTTATACTATATTTATGGGTGAAAGTGACAAGTATCAGATATAATGTGTACAAATATAAAGGTGGACATTCGGGTCTGCACAATATGGCAAAAGTCTGTTTCCTGATTTACCACATTCATCATTGCCTGAACGTTGCGCTCACACAGAAAACAGACTGCCGCGACTCTGCGTTGCCCTCAACATCCACACACGTGCGCATACACACACACGCACACACAAATACACACACACGCATATACACACATTCTCCCGCATACATATATATAATAAAGAAATATAGTTTTAAGGTATGCTATATTTATGGGATAAAGTGAGATAGAGCGTATATAAATATAAAAGTGAACATTGAAAGGCAACACTGAGAGGCGCTGTTTTCAGACTAAATGCAATCAGGCTAGGTGCGTTGTGTTTTAGTTTATTTATTTATTTATTTGGACGACGTTTTAGAGAAAACTGGAAAGAAAATGTAAACACATCCTTAACAACATAAAAAGGCAGTTGAAATTTTTAGGGATTTTAAAGAGGAAAGAGAGCTTAGAAAATCTGACACTCACATGACATATTGAAAGAAAAAGGGAAAGAGACAAGCGGCTTTTAATCTGCCTAACGTGTTTGTGAAAATGGTTCGCAGAACAGGGATTTCGAGAGATAGCGAGAAAGGGCAGGAAATTGTGGAGAGCCGTGATCGCCATCATCCAGAAGCGACACGGAATACAGAAGAAGAAGAAGAAGAAGAAGAAGAAGAAGAAGAAGAAGAAGAAGAAGAAGAAGAAGATTACGTGTACAGCGATCTTTAAATTGTTTGATTTTCCCGTGAAAAAATGCGGCATGTTTGACAGATTGCATTAGCCTTGGATGGCAACCAGTCTATGAGGTCAAAAACTCTGAATTTCAAATTCTGGTGATATCAACGAGAAACCACTCAATTATATTTCCAAATAACGGATGGCGATTGACAGATAATAAAGAAAAGGAATCTGTGGATAGTCATGGTTGCCTATGTCCTGTTCTGTCATAATATAAAAAATGGGCTGTGCGTCAGTCTAAGGTAGGCTTCAGGAATATAAAGCGGCGAGCTAAGAAGGTTACACACTAAATAAATCCGTGTCAGAGTAATGCTCACTTGAAAGCAACTCAGAAATGTCTTTGTGGCAATATTTGTCATTTAGACTTTCAATTGGGCCTCCATGCTCATATCGGGAGTGGGCGTTTCTTTTGACATCCATAATCAGGGGAACTGATGCGAAATAAACTTACCGAAATCCGATCTTTTCGGTGTCAAGTAATATGAGAAGAAATCTTAAAGGATACGCCTTTTCTCTGTTGATCTTTTTTTCCCTGAAAGTGAAATGCGATGCCTGAAGCTTTAATTGCGTTCAGTCACGATTTGCTTTCCATTAACCGCTACGAGTTCAGCTGATTGATTGACACTTGTCTCCGCAAAAGGAAAAGTTTATAAATGATTTCTATGATTTCCGATAGTGAAAGTAAGGGAACAAATCTTTTTCACTGCCATAGAAGATTTCCTATCAATATGTTCCATAGGATTAGAGGTGTTTTCGCATTTGTTTAACAAACGATAACCTAGAAAAGCAAAATAAATGCGAATCCAATCGCCTAGTGAAGAATTTGATGTTTAAATGTCGATTTGTTTTATTTGAGGAGATGATAAAATCTGAATTGCATTTGATTTCTGAGAAAAACAAATTTTCACGAAGTTACATCTCGTTTTCAAGCGTACTGCAAAAGTGTAATTCTGCTCGGCACCTTTCTCCTTGTAAGCAAAATTCAATGGCAGTGCATTCTCTGACGTCATTTGGGTTCATAATGCTTCCCGTTTTACAAAATAAGTTTTAAAAATGAAAACTGATAGGTTTTCTCGTGTGTTTCATACCTATCAGTTCGTGTGGGTTCTCTCATAAAATAATCTAAATCTAAATGTCGCGACCCTCGTATTTGAGGATGCACGTCTACGAGGGTTGTTAGCTAATCCCTTTTGCAGACGCTTGCTCAGGCGCGTTTTGTGTTTGTTCAATACCCACAGATCCCACCTGTGGTTTATACTGTAACCGTACTGAACTGACCCTAGTCTGGGGATTGCGCTCTCTAGCGTGATCAACAGTCTGTACGCTCAAATCCTCGGTCACAACTATCGAAGGCTCCCAAGGAGTTCCGTCTACCCAGTTTCACTCACTTGTGACAACACGTGATTTTCTGGGACAAACTTTCCGCACCTTCCTGAAAAAATCGACAATGGTGAGTTTCGAACCCGGGTCTCATGCTCAGAAATCTAAGGTTCTAACAATTCGGACACGTGCTCAAACAGGAAATAATATGGCGCTTGTTTCTGCCTGAATTTCCGGGATGAAGAGTTATCATTATTTATACTGTATGCCAAATGTTTCACGCAATTGGGTTTTCAAAGAATCGGCTAAAAAATTGAAAGTTGTGTGCTTTTTTAAAACCAATTTACTAGCTCATTTCGACCCAATGAGACATTCTCATTCCGAAGGCGTCATCATATTTTTTTAAATTATTTCACCCTAAGCAAAGCAATAATGCCACTAAAAGACAAGGCGTTATTCAGTGTTAAAAAAAACTGAAAAAAATCGTTATTAAGGAGAGAGGTCACTAAAAAGCGGCAGTTAAGAAAACAGATGATGAAGATTGTCATTGAATTTAAAGGTTTGAAAATCCAAATTAACTGGAAAGCAAGAGAGTTCGACACGTGTGAAGAAACTGTTAACATAGAACTTGCGGTTACATCAAGCAATTTCAAATGTAAAATGATGAGAACTAGATGACAATCTAGTAATTAAATTAAATTTGTAAAGTCGAGGTACCAAAGAAATCAGCCTGGCGAACCTGGTGGCTAGGCGTTCAAATCGTCAGTTGACCTAGGTGTCTAGGTAGAAGGCGTCTGAAACGATGGTGCCGATATATGTAAACCAACTCCAGGTCGTAATTTTGTTTATTATTTTGATAGTGGAAAGTTGTTCAATGCCTTGCTCCATCACATTGGTCTTCTTCAAACTGAGTGTCAGACTGAACTCTTGGCAGGCTTTTGAGAAATTGTCCATTAGTCTGCAATAATTTTCGTCTCTTCTTGTGTGCAGGTATACGTCATCGGTTAAAGCTCCGAACACAGGTTTCAGTATAAAGGCGAAGGTGATACCTAATAAGGTAGTTACAAGCACGCCATCCTGATCCACACCTCTGTGGATATTGAATTATAACTATGTTGTAATAATAATAATAATAATAATAATAATAATAATAATAATAATAATAATAATGGCAACAATGGCAAGATAAACCGCTCCACGGCCAATACTCTGCCCGTACCAAACAAGCCGACGTAGACAAAAACCGTACCCATCAGTGGCTACGTAGTGCAGGGTTGAAAGCTGAAACTGAAGGTTTTATCCTTGCTGCACAGGACCAATGCTTGTTAACTAGGAATTATCAAGCACATATACTAAAATACTGTGTTAGCCCAAAATGCAGATTCTGTGATAAATATCCAGAAACCATTGATCATCTTGTATCAGGTTGCACGATATTGGCACCCACTGAATATAAAACCCGGCATGACAAAGTGGGCCAATATCTGCACTGGAAAATTTGCAACTACTACGGGAAGGAAACTGAAAGAAACTGGTACGAACACCACCCTGACCCCGTTACGGAGATAGGACCTGTTACAATTCTATGGGACTACACAATACACACTAACAGAACAATCAAAGCCAACCGCCCAAACATTGTTATTAAAGACCACAAACAAAAAAATGCTTCCTTATTGATATGGCAGTCCCTGCAGACTGCAATGTATCTTTGAAGATATTCGAAAAGCTGTCAAAATACAAGGACCTTGAAATAGAAATCTCAGAAATGTGGCACATGGGAACATCAACAATCCCTGTTGTAGTTGGAGCCCTTGGACTGGTTGGAAAAGATTCCAGTAGGCTAATTAAAGGGATCGCTGGAAGTCCATGCCTCAAAGAGATACAAAACAATATTCTGACAAGTACAGCCCACATTTTAAGAATGGCTTTATCTATGTAATACTTCTTTTTTTTTTTGCAGTGGAAAGTGTCATGATACCATTTCTAACCTTAGGTCCCTGGGTGGGACCTGGAAAGAAATGTGTAAACCCCAGATATTAAAGAAAATAAAAATAATAATAATAATAATAATAATAATAATAATAATAATAATAATAATAAGAAGAAGAAGAAGAAGAAGAAGAAGAAGAAGTATAAGTAAGAAACTTAACTTACCGTAATAAAAGAAGTCAACAAATTCAAAAGTGAATTTCACGTTGATGAAGAAGTGCAAATAAACCATAATGCACCCACTGCAGAAAAACAGAAAGCGAAATAAAATGCAATGTACCAAATTAAAAAAGACGATGCCAACTTAAGCCTCTTCGTGTCCAATACTTTGCCGGTACTAAACAAGCTGAAATAGAGAAACCCCGTAACCATCAGTAGTTACGTAGTGCAGGGTTAAAATCTGAAACTGAAGCTTTTATTCTTGCTGCACAGGAGCAATGCTTACTAACTAGAAATTACCAACCACACATAGTGAATAATTGTGTTCACCCGAAATGCAGGTTCGGTGATAAATATCCAGAAACAATGGACAATTTTGTATCAGGTTGCATAATGTTAGCACCAACTGAATGTAAATTTCGGCATGACAGAGTGGGCCAATCTGCAATGGAAAATATGCAGCATTTACGATAAAGAAACTGCAAGCTGGTATAAAAAAACCCAGACCCGGTTACAGAGATAGGACCTGTAATAATTTTATGAAACTTTACAATACACATAGACAGAACAATCAAAGCTAATCTCCCAGATATCGTGGTCAAAGACCACAAGAACAGAATATGCTTTCTCATGGACAAGCCACGTGTCTTTGAAGATCGTTAAAAAACTAACAAAATACAAGTATCTTGAAGTGAAAATCTCCAAAATGTGGCACATGAGGACATCAATAATTCTATTTGTAGTTGGGGCCGTCGGATTAATTGGAAAAAAAATCGGATAGAATTATTGAAGGGAATCCTGGTAGTACATGCCTTAATGAAATACAAAAGATTCTACTCACAAGTATAGCTCACACATTACAAAGAGCTTTATCTATGGAAAATGTATGTGATCTTAAGTTTTTTTTTTTAAAGATCAGTGGACGATGTCATAAACCTATTTCCGACCCGGAAGGAAAATTTGTATACAACAGTAACACAAGGAAATAATAATAATAATAATAATAATAATAATAATAATAATAATAATAATAATAATAATGATAATAATAATAATAATAATAATAATAACAACAGTAATAATAATAATAATAATAATAATAATAATAATAATAATAATAATAATAATAATAATGATAATAATAATGATAATAATAATAATAATAATAAATTGCCAACCTTGAACCAAGTGACTCAATACCAAATCGACTAATAAAAAGAAAACGAACTAAATGGACCCGCGAAGAGTATCGACAAGTCATGACATCTTTCTTCACTGCTCTCGAAACCCCAGCAAAGAACACCACCAATCAAACATACCAAATATGGAGAAGTATGGTGGGAAATGATATAAGACCTAACCTCAATCCAAACATGCTTTCTAATGTCCGTAGGGACATTATGCGAAACAACAGACTCTCAAAGACAGAAATAGATAGGATAAAATTAGATATAAGACAAAATACTATGATCCATCACTCAAAATGTAATGAGATGAATGTAGATATAAGTAGTGTGACAGAGGATGAGGTAAAAACTAAAACAAATGAAATACGAAATAACCTACCAGGAAATAAAATCAAAGACTCTATCTTAAACACAACCTGCAGTTCTCCAGACAATGTTTCTGAAGATGACTCCAGGTACATTATGTTAGAATTCCTTGCAAACCACAAAGCGGAAATCACCGAAGCGAAAAACCACGTAATCCAAGTACTCAGCAAAGTAACTTTCATACAGTTGTCAGAAAGAGACCAGCTACCCAAAATCCATATGACGAATTCCAACAAGCATATTGTGAAAATATACAACGCTGCTCTGGAAACACTGTTAACAGATAAACCACCGGGAAACATCACAGAAATTAACAACGTAATATACGCAACAGCTTTAGCAGCGACTCTGAAGCTTGGGATCAAGACAATAAATAAAGTTAACAGACGTAGAGAACCAGCTTGGAAAGCAAAATTGTTACGAGAAATAAAACAAATCAGATGTGAGCTTTCTATATTAGATGAGCTCACCAGAAACCCTAATATTTCCACGCGCAAGTGCAAAAAGATCAAGAGGAAACACAAAATTAAATCACTACTTGACATTCCACCAACCACGGAAATGCTGAAGCAGAAACTTCAGCTCAAAGCACAGAGAACAAGGCGATACGAAAAACGTTGTAGGTTCTATCGCCAAAATAAAATATTCCAAACGGACCTTAAGAAATTTTACAGGGAAATTGGAAAAAAACCTATACATGTCGAAAGGCCACCATCGATTGATACTGTACAGACATTTTGGGAAAATATTTGGAGCAGCCCGAAAGAATATAACCCAAAAGCTGAATGGATCCGGCGTGAAGAAGAACGAATGTTGGATACACCTCTGCAAGAATGGGAAAATATATCCACAGATGATGTTAGGCAAGCTCTAACGAAATCGCAAAAATGGAAATCCCCAGGAAATGACAAGGTTCCCAATTTCTGGCTTTATCATCTCTCGTCTATCCACAAAATACTTGCGGAAACATTATCAACGATTGTAAATAATCCCAATAAAATCCCGGAATGGATTACTGAAGGTATTACATACCTCATACCAAAAACAAATGAAACAGATGACCCGAAAAATTATCGACCGATAACATGTCTCTCCACAACGTATAAGTTGATCACGTCTGTCATGACGAACCGTGCTTACTCCTTTTTAGAAACAAACAGCATTCTTCCACTGGAACAGAAGGGATGCAGGAGGGGTTCATATGGCTGCAAAGACCAATTACTAATAAATAAAATGATTCTGGAAAATTGCAGGAGCAGACGTAGAAATCTCAGTGCAGCGTGGATTGATTATCGTAAAGCTTTTGACAGTGTTCCACATTCTTGGATCCTTAAGACTTTGGAAATGTACAAAGTCTCCCCTGTGGTATTAAATTTCCTTAAGCACAGCATGGGAATGTGGAACACCAAACTATACCTTTGTCACACCAGGGGCACTGTCATATCCAACCGACTAAATATCCGACGTGGAATCTTTCAAGGAGACTCTTTGTCTCCACTTCTGTTTTGTTTGTCCTTACTCCCTCTTACGCATGAACTGAACAACAGTAGCTATGGCTACAAAATAAATAACAACATATTCAATCACCTACTATACATGGATGATCTCAAACTCTTTGCCAAAGACGACAATGAGTTGAAGGGCCTACTTAATATTGTAAAATACTTTAGTGACGACATATGCATGAGCTTCGGATTAGATAAATGTGCTAAAGTAACATTTAAGAAAGGTAGAATTTTAGAAGCACCCTTAATAGATTTAGATTTTGCCACGAAGATTAGAGAATTGGAGCATGATGAAGCTTATAAGTACCTAGGAATTAGTGAGGGAGATGGCATACAACACTCCCAAATGAAAGAGAAGGTAAGAAAGGAGTACTACAGGCGTGTACGCCTGGTACTAAATACTGAGCTAAACTCAAAAAACCGAATATCAGCTATAAACACCTTAGCTGTTCCTGTGGTGCAATACAGCTTTAATGTACTTAACTGGACCATAGCTGAAATTAAGCGAATGGACGCCAAAACGAGAAAGCTCCTCACTTGCTACCGCATGCATCATCCCAAAGCTGATATTGATCGCCTGTATGTGCCCAGATCCGAAGGAGGCAGAGGACTAGTTCAACTAGAACTATCCTACAAAAGTACAACAATTGGCCTCCAAAGATACTTGGAAAAAACAGAAGACTGGATGATGGTATGTGTCAAGGAACATGAAAGTAGGAAGTGTCTCTACTCTGTAGTAAAGGAAGCCGAAAAATTCAAAAAAGAGCTTCAAATGGGCACAGAAATTCAAATACATCACTGTACACCGGCTGAAGCTGCAAAAAACTTTTAAAAAAATGCAAAGACAAATGCGACCGACCAGATAAAGAAACAATGGCAAAATAAACCGCTCCATGGCCAATACTCTGCCCGTACCAAACAAGCAGACGTAGACAAAAACCGCACCCATCAGTGGCTACGTAGTGCAGGGTTGAAAGGTGAAACTGAGGGTTTTATAATTGCTGCACAAGACCAATGCTTGTTAACTAGGAATTATCAAGCACATATACTAAAATACTGTGTTAGCCCAAGATGCAGATTCTGTGACAAATATCCAGAAACCATTGATCATCTTATATCAGGTTGCACGATATTGGCATCCACTGAATATAAAAACCGGCATGACAGAGTGGGCCAATATCTGCACTGGAAAATTTGCAACTCCTATGGGAAGGAAACTGGAATAAATTGGTACGAACACCACCCTGACCCGGTCACGGAGATAGGACCTGTTACAATTCTATGGGACTACACAATATACACTGACAGAACAATCAAAGCCAACCGCCCAGACATTGTTATTAAAGACCACAAACAAAATAAGTGCCTCCTTATTGATATGGCAGTCCCTGCAGACTGCAATGTGTCTTTGAAGATATTCGAAAAACTGTCAAAATACAAGGACCTTGAAATCGAAATCTCAAAAATGTGGCACATGGGAACATCAACAATTCCTGTTGTAGTTGGAGCCCTTGGACTGGTTGGAAAAGATTCCAGTAGGCTGATTGAAGGGATCCCTGGAAGTCCATGCCTCAAAGAGATACAAAAAATTGTTCTGACAAGTACAGCCCACACTTTACGAAGGGCTTTATCTATGTAATTTTTTTTTTTTTTTTTTTTTTTTTTCAGTGGAAAGTGTCATGATGCCATTTCTAACCTTAGGTCCCTGGGCGGGACCCGGAAAGAAATGTGTAAACGCCAGATATCAAAGGGAATAATAATAATAATAATAATAATAATAATAATAATAATAATAATAATAATAATTTTTATCTATGTAAATTATGTTTGTGTTTTTTTTTCATTGGTCGCTGGATAATGTCCTGGTGCCATTTCTAACCTTAGGTCTCTGGGCGGAACCCGGAAAGAAATGTGTACACAACAGAAATCAAAGGAAAAAATAATAATATCTACAGGATACAAAGCAGGAAAACACAAGCAACAAGAACAACAATAATAATGATAATAAAAATAATAAAATACGCACCCATCAGTGGCTACATCGTGCAGGGTTGAAAGCTGAAACTGAAGGTTTTATCAATCCTGCACAGGATCAATGTTGACTAGGAATTATCAAGCACATATACTGTGTTAGCCCAAAATGCAGATTCTGTGAAAATATCCAGAAACCATTGATCATCTTATATCAGGTTGCACGATATTGGCACCCACTGAATATAAAACCCGGCATGACAGAGTGAGTCAATATCTGCACCGGAAAATTTGCAACTCCTACGGGAAGGAAACTGAAAGAAACTGGTACGAACACCACCCAGACCCGGTTACGGAGATAGGACCTGTTACAATTCTATGGGAATACACAATACACACTAACAGAACAATCAAAGCCAACCACCCAGACATTGTTATTAAAGACCAAAAACAAGAAAGTGCCTCCTTATTGATATAGCAGTCCCTGCAGACTGCAATGTATCTTTGAAGATATTTGAAAAGCTGTCAAAATACAAGGACCTTGAAATAGAAATCTAAAAAATGTGGGATATGGGAACATCGACAATCACTGTTGTAGTTGGGGCACTTGGACTGGTTGGAAAAGATTCCAGTAGATTAATTGAAGGGATCTCTGGAAGTCCATGCCTCAAAGATATACAAAAAATGATTCTGACAAGTACAGCCCACACTTTACGAAGGGCTTTATCTATGTAATTATTTTCTTTTTTTCAGTGGAAAGTGTCATGATGCCATTTCTAACCTTAGGTCCCTGGGCGAGACCCGGAAAGAAATGTCGAAACGCCAGATATCAAAGAAAATAAAAATAATAATAATGATAACATGATTAAACTATTACTGCATAAAAACTCCTTAAAATGTTAGCTCTTTTTGCCTAATCTACTTTGCTGACGAAGGGTAATCTTATTAACCCCCTCACTAAAAAACTGGAAGACTTGAACTAATGGGGATAATAGTTTCGACATTGTTGCGTTGTAGGTAACCAATAAACGAATAAAACTTACTAATTATTAAATCCAGAAGGTGGCCTCCAAAAGTTGTAACATATATCGTATATGCGGTTTGTTGTTCACATCTTTGTTGTTATTATCCCAACGTTTCAATCGTTCTGTCTTCCGTCTTTCTTCAGTTTAATAAATTTCTGAACTGGTGGAACTAAAGAATGTGGCTCGTCTTACCATTTTCGAGAGACATAGCGATAGAGAAATGATAGTTTTGCGATATTTTGTTTGGGAGAAAACGGAATTCATCATCTGTCATGCCGCGTAGATAGTTTCAAGATTGGAAAGAGAGTATTTGATAGCTCCCACGCACATATGGTCGCAGTTCCCCATCTTGTGTCTAATTTGACTCCTGTAAAAGAGCATGGCAATGGGAACCAGGTACTGTGTGGAATATTATAAATAACTGATCAATTTCCGAGCATTATTAGCTATGGACCGTATATATAAATTCTACTTATTAATGTTATCTTCAAACTAAATATACAGGAATGTTTGAACGAAGACATTCTTGCCTATAGATATAGCATATTTGAAA
>OZ038513.1:73951680-73954180 GCA_964036315.1 Acanthosepion esculentum | reverse complement strand
GACAGATTTAAAACTGCTGAAAGGGCTTCACACTAAATATGAAATAATTCCAGTATTCTCTGTCATTTTTTATTATTTTGTTATTTTTTCAACCGTTCTGATCATTTTGGCCGCCATGGGTTTTGCAGTAAATCACTAAATCATCCATAACTTTTGTATTATCCACTCAAATTACATCAAAATCTCAGACAATAACGATTAATATCGTATTTATTGTCTGTGAAAATTATGGAATATAAATCAACTTTAATAAAAACTTATACCGACTTTTCTGACGAAAACAATGCCGTTCTGACCATTTCGGCCACAACTGTATAGTCTATTAAGATGTGTTGATTTATCTGGAAGAAAGAGACGACATTTTTCTAATATTCCCTTTGGGGTTCACTTACTTCTACAGTGGGTTATGAGAAGTTTTACCTATCAAAGTTAGGATGCTTGTCTCCGTTGGTAGTTGCATAATTAAAAGAAAGAAAAAACTTGTAATTCTAAAGAATGATTTATATTTTTATGGAAATATTTCGGCTCCCAGTTGCCAGTCTTGGTCACTCCTCAATTTTAGTAAAAGAGTACAAAGAATTTCAAAACGCTTATGATTTTAAATCAAGGAAAACAAACCGGGTTGATGAAGTTTACAACGTAATAACAAGTCGAGGCATAACATTTTCTTTCTCCATATCATATTTTTCTTTGTCCAGACGGGATGGAGTTGTGATGCATCTATCCTATTGCAGTCATTTTTTACCCACAAAAATACTAACAATACCTGCAATAGGATAGTACTCTTTTATAAATAGTATAGCTTACTGTTTTACTAAAATTAATGAGTGACCAAGACTGGCAACTGGTAGCCGATATATCTCCATAAAAATAAATCATTCGTTGGAATTACAAGTTTGTTTTCTTTTAATTAAGTTTTTAGCTACCCTTGATCACAGCAATTTTAGGTTGTGCAATAAGTTCTCTTTTTTGTCAGACAATACCGTGTTAGTATCAAGCTACTCTATTCTATGACCGATAGTTGACTTATATTTTGCAATGAAAGTTCGCGGAAGTAAGGAAATTGGTGAATTTCAACGTAGGCAAATATAGGATGGCATCAGTGTGGCAAGTCAAATAGAGAAATTGCTCGTTTTTCCCAGGTTAATCCTCAAACAGTTAATAATATTGTCAAGAAATTTAAAGAAGAAGGCCATTGTCGTGTGGAACAACATTCGGGAAGACCAGGCATCTTGTCTGAGCGAACGAAAAGGGCGCTGAATAGGGAAGTCATCAGAAACCGTCGTCAGAGCGTCAAAGATGTCGCCAACAGCATGGAAATGTCGCCATATTCGGTGAGAAAGATTCTGAAAGTGCTAGGCTATCAAAGAGGAGTTGCAAGAAAGAAGCCCTTAATTTCAGAGGTTAACAGGAGCAGGCGTATGGGCTATGCAAGATAATTCGAGAGCAAAGATTATGAATTTTGGCAGTCTGTAATTTGGTCAGATGAAAGTAAATTCTACCAATATTCAAATTCGAGAAATAAATATGTTTGGAGAAATCAGAAAGATTGGAACACTGAATGTCTGCAGGTGACCGTGAAACATAGAGGGAGTATGTTTGAAAACCAATCAGATTGACAAGAATGTCTAACTTTTTTCAAGAAGATTTAGCTCCGTGTCATAAGAGCAAAGTAAAAAGGGCTGGAAGGAATTACAATGAACCCAGTCACTGCCATGGGTCGCCCAAAATCTTGACATGAATCCAATAGACCACGTCTGGAGGTACTTTGACCGAGAGCGTGCAACCAAAATCACGTCAGTGGCAACCTTTAAGGAAACATTGCTAAAGGACTGGCAAAATATGGCTCAGACGATTGTGGATAACTTGATAAAATCCATGAAAAATCGAATAAAAGCACTGAAATTAGAAAATGGAGGACCTAGTCCATACTAGTTCCAAATATTGTATGTTTATGTTCAGTTGGGGTTACGTAATTAAATTTTGAAATTGGATGTAATTTATTTCTCCTGCCTAATAACCTTTCTTAGGTCACTGTACGTAGCACCCTATCTATCTATCTATCTATATATATATATATATATATATATATATATATATATATATGTGTGTGTGTGTGTGTGTGTGTGTGTGTGTGTGTGTGTGTGTGTGTGTGTGTGTGTGTGTGTACCGGGTGTAACAGCAAAAATGTCCAAACTGCGTTAAAGCAAAATTGTCCAAATGTTTGATTAAGTTTTGAAACTTTGCCTCTTAGAAATGATTAAAGATATCTTACTGGAATTCTCACAATTTCTTATAACACTAGCGGACTCTACTTTGATAATAACCTTTCTTAGGTCACTGTACGTAGCACCCTATCTATCTATCTATCTATCTATCTATCTATCTATATATATATATATATATATATATATATATATGTGTGTGTGTGTGTGTGTGTGTGTGTGTGTGTGTGTGTGTGTGTGTGTGTGTACCGGGTGTAACAGCAAAAATGTCCAAA
>OZ038513.1:73944180-73946680 GCA_964036315.1 Acanthosepion esculentum | reverse complement strand
TAGGAGGATTTGAATAATCATAATTAATTCACCGTGTCTAGAATAAATCTCAACAGAATGCAGAAAACACTGAACGCCGTTTCATCTTATTTTGGGTCTCATCAGCAATGCTAATCCACTACCGAAAATCGAACACATACGTTTACGATATGGAGCTATATCGAGTCTAGTATGTTATCTCTTTGTCACCGTGTCCCGTTCGTCTAGTGGGTATAACGCTTGCGTAATATCGTAACATTCTGTATTCTGCTGAGGATTCTTCTAGGGTCGATGAATATAATCATATATATATATATATATATATATATATATATATATATATATATATATAGATATATGTATATATATATATCCATACATATATTTTTAAATATAACAGACAATGAATGTCTGTTATGTTTGATCATGAGCCGTTCTAAACTACGTATGGTTGTTTTAATTTCGGGTGAAAATAAAAACAAAAATTCTCCAATATTAAGATATTTTTATCATGCTGTTTCTTGATCTAAGCTTTCGGCTCACACGAGCCATCTTCAGAGTGGTTACACGGACATTTAAACAAAGACATTCACCATCAAGGATGATATCCTGTTATGTTTACAGATAACGATCGCGAAAAAGCAGACGCAGATTGTAAATTCCTGATGCGTTTCTCTGACGAACCACGTGACAGATCGATATATTAACAACAGAACGATATGTCTAGATGCAAAGTAATGTGTTGTGACTAGTTTGAAATATAATTTTGCTGGGTGTGGGTTGCTTTACTTTAATGTAGATGGCCTCCAGTGTCTGAAGGTTCTTTTTACCTTGTGTATGTGGGAATATTTTTGTGTTATCAACTAATATCTATCTAATGTTATGTACATATTTTTCTAGGCTATGTTTTTCTAAGAAATGTTGTTTAATAGAAGTAAGATCAGAAAGGCGACAGGTAAGTCTACGGGAGAGCGTGGTTGTAGTAAAACCAATATACTGAGTGGGTTTATAATATATGATGAGTTTGTCTGTTTGTTTTTTCGGGTTTATGGCATATCAACCACAATGGGTTATTTAATGCCAGATCCAGTATTTAATAAATATATCAAAAACGTATAGCTGGCAACATCATTGTTTCAAAAAAGTATAGTTGGCAACATTATTGTTTTAAAAAAGTGTAGTTGGCAACATCATTGTTTCAATGTCCTGGAAAAGACCTGAAAGTTCACTATTTTCCCATAGCTGGGATCCCAACAGGTGCTACCACCCCGGATCAGGGTGGACCTGGGAACACCAGCATTTAAGAGGTGGTTCCACGCTTCCTCAAAACCTGATCAGAGGCCTTGCTGTTGGATGCAGTTTAATGTCGTACCCAGGACGAATATATGATGAGCATAACTTGTTTATTATTAATGGGTATAGCATTTCTACCTATTATGTATTTGAGTGTGGTTTCATTATGTTTGTAATTATTATGCATTTAGTTACAATAGTATAAATTAATGGTGTTATGTTTATTTTGACGTACACTCTTATTATTAATATTAATTTTTCTTAGAGGTATTATTAAGTTTATTGAGATACATTTTAATTTGTTGATCTATGCCGGAATTAGGAAATCTATTATTAATAAGTGTTTGTCTAATGTTATATAATCTCTATCTATAAAAGGCGGCATGTGTTTGTGTGTGTAACGAACGCACGGCCGCAGTTTTCGACGGATTTGCACCAAAATTTACATGCACATGCTCCAAGTTATCGGGAAGGTCAAGACCGGCTTTGCATTTCCCAATTCCCATCGATAGTGGAAATAATCGATTTTTCATGCTTCTACGGCAGTTTTCATGTAGTTTGCTGCCATTTTCTACTGGCCAGAGTGAGAGCCTATAGTTGGCTGCCACGAATAGATAGGAAGATTCTATTGGCCAGCGTGAGAGCCAACAGCTGAATGACACGAATGTTAACTAGCATGCTAGCATGCAAAAAAAAATCGATAGCTGCATTCGTCATAAGTGTGAAAAATTTAAATCTACATGGCACTTTACTCCAATTGGCTCATTCGCTTGCTTAAACTCAACCATGATTCTGATTCCGCAGAACTGGGTTGGGTGTGAAAAAGTATTTGTTGTTAACATTCTTTTTTCATTCGGTTTTTCCAGTTACGAGTCCTTTTTTAAAGCTGATAGTTTTGTGTTCATTTTGTTTAGTTCTTTTTTCGTAACAGATTTAATGTTTAGTATAGAGCTTAGAAAAAATTCGCAGTGTGAGATAGGCAAAAAGTAAGGCATGTAGCAACATCAGCACGGCAAAGGGCACTCCTTTAAAGGCAAAGAAGAGCAAAAATATTTTAAGTCAAGTGATAGCGATTGCTGTATGAGTCGTACGATTTTTGAATCAAGCACGGACAACACCGGGCATGCTGCTAGTTCTTTATAAAATATGATTTTGAAAGAAGATAATATTTGTGTTGCTTCGGATTAAGTTTTTTAAACGGCTAACTTATATCGTCGGGGTAGTCATT
>OZ038513.1:73904180-73939180 GCA_964036315.1 Acanthosepion esculentum | reverse complement strand
TAATGAGCCAGCATCCTTTAAACGGGCTGTGGTGATGATCCAGCGTCCATTAAAAGGGCTATGGTGAAACCATCGCTAAACTCGATCATGTCTCTCACACCACTCCTCACTACCCTCTCTGTTAAATTACATAAACTTAATACTACCCGTCAAAAGTGTAAATGTTCATTTCATTTTTGGTTTCACCTTTTGGAAGTGAAGTATGATGATCCAGCGTACTTTAAAAGGGCTATGGGGAAATAAATTATTACATGGAGCCTTAAAGTTGTCTGTTTTTCTTTAAAAACATATATATATATATATATATATATATATATATATATATATATATATATAACAAAATAGCAAACAAATTTTAAACCTTAATGCGCGTCATATTATCAGGTCTAAACAGCCCGCTCTAGAAATGAACCGAAGCCATATAAAACATAACGGATCTTACATATATATATATATATATATATATATATATATATATATATATATATATATATATATATATATATATGTATGCGTGTGTGTGTGTGTGTGCGGGGGGGTGCGTATGTATGATGAAAAGGAAAACGTTTACAAGAATGATGAAACCTTTATAAACATTTATAAAACTTTCATATATATATATACATGTATGTGTGTGAAAAGTGTATATAAAAAGTGTGTGTATATAAATATAAACATACACACACACACACATATATATATATATATATATATATATATATATATATATATATATATATATATATATATAATATTATTATTTATATATTATATGCGTGGTACTTATTAGAAAGCGCTCAATATCAGAGATAGAGCTAATATAATTATAATAGTATTATAAATCCGTTGGTATATAATCCAAGTGGATCCTAAAAATATATAATATTAAAATTGATCTACAAAAAGAGCTCAATGTATTTATTATAAAAGAGCATATACATTACACAACAGAGAAATCAAAAATTACCTCATGAGTATAGTCTGTTTTAGCTGACGTCGCGTACCTCAGTTTTATTCAACGCATTCGAAACTAGATATTTAAAAATTCAATTTAAAATTTTATATTTAACAAAGACAGCAGTTGTAAAATTGATACAGAAGCTGTCCATATCGAATTCTGGTCGGGACAGAAATGATCTGTCTTAAAAGAAAGAAGGACCACAAATTCAACTATTTTGTTTTATTGAACTTAAGACCCCAACTTGGGGTTATAAGAACGATGAAATGAAACTAAAGGAACGCTGACAGAAGGAGCTTCATAAAATGGAATTTTAATTTTAAATTATTAATTATATAAAAAAATTATTCCGACTAAAATTACTAAAATTACTATTTCAATAATACGATTAACAATAAATCGTATTATATTAAAAAAAATTATTATTATTATTCAATAAAAATAAAAATAATTTAATATATTTTATAAATTTAAAATTTAAAATAAAAATTAAAATATAAAGAATGCAATCCATATCCAGTAATATATGAAAAACAAACTTTAAAAATGTTTAAATGTAAAGAAAAAGGTATCCATACAGCAGTGGATAGTTAAAAGGTAGAATTCTTATGAAAAAAGCAACATATAGAAATATCTATAGTAATATGTGTAATATTAGAAGGGCTAGATAATTAAAAAATAAAGTAAGATAAAAAATATTACAGAAGTTTAAACTTACTTTTATGGCTGCATTTAAAAACTAATTCATTCCATTGATTTAATAGTTTGCTTTGATTGTTGAATTTTAATTCCCGAATGAAAGGGCAAAGCGTGTGGAGATTTTTCGTCAGATAATATTAATAAATGGCTAACTTCAAAATTTTCCTAGTCCAAATCCATACTAAATAACGTAATGTCTGTTTTCGCGTGCAAATGAAAATCAATGGTAACTGTCGTTTAAAATAATTATAGCAATAAAATAAACATACATTTATTTTTAAAAATATTTTTGTTAGATATTTTTATGCAGAACTCTCACGCACATATATACTTTCTCTCTCCATATATATATATATATATATATATATATATATATATATATATATATATATATATATATATAAAGAGAGAGAGAGAGACTTAAATAGAGAGGCCGTCATTTTAACTTTGGGAGAATCTTTCGGCCAACCCTTTATCAAAAGGAAAACGAAATGACACACTTGAGAATAGCGAATAAAGAGGGAAAATTGGAACACATTTAAAATAGATTTTAGTTGTAAATAAATTGACGACAAAAACAAAATAAAAGGTTAAAAAAAGTGTATAAAATAGAAAAACTTACTTATGTTTAAGATTGAATGAGGACATATTAGTCATTTTTTCCTATTATATGGTAAAAGTACTATTTTTTTATGGGAAAACATTCGGAATTCACTGACCAAGCTCTAATAAAAAAAGTACTTTAAAATAGCTTTATTCAACTGTGAATACAAGGTTCGGGTATAGTGTCCTTTTATAGTTCCATCAAACAGAAATAGATCTCTCTCAAAGAGAAGACAAAATACAAGGGGAGATCACTCATGATTAATCATAGCATCTTCACTATCATCGGTTTGGGTACAAAGTATAATATCCGTTTTTCTAATTTGCAACGGTTATATTAAACATATCTTTGTAAAGAAATATGCAGCACGAATTGACCAAGCTGCCATTGTTAGTTGGCTGAGATTTATAAAATCTTACACTTTTCAAGAAAATAGGTTTCTTAGTTCACTGTAATCTCTCTTTCCATTATAAATTGAGGTTTCCTTCGTAACCTTTTGTTTGAAGTTGTGAGGAATTATATCGTCCTGTGATATCATTATGCTATCTTTGAGTTACATGTGATATCCATTTTAGTTGTTGGCTGCTGTTGAATGTCCTCAAGTGATGTGGTTTCTCTTATTTGGTACAGTTCTTTCTTTGTGATTCTGTAGCACCAGTCCACAAGGTTCAAAGAAGGATGATCTTTGCCAAGACACTCAGGCTTCATTATTTTCTCTTTGAGTTACATGTGATATCCATTTTAGTTGTTGCTGCTGTTGAATGTCCTCAAGTGATGTGGTTTCTCTTATTTGGTACAGTTCTTTCTTTGTGATTCTGTAGCACCAGTTCACAAGGTTCAAAGAAGGATGATCTTTGCCAAGACACTGAGGCTTCATTATTTTCTCTTTGAGTTACATGTGATATCCATTTTAGTTGTTGCTGCTGTTGAATGTCCTCAAGTGATGTGGTTTCTCTTATTTGGTACAGTTCTTTCTTTGTGATTCTGTAGCACCAGTTCCCAAGGTTCAAAGAAGGATGATCTTTGCCAAGACACTCAGGCTTCATTATTTTCTCTTTGAGTTACATGTGATATCCATTTTAGTTGTTGCTGCTGTTGAATGTCCTCAAGTGATGTGGTTTCTCTTATTTGGTACAGTTATTTCTTTGTGATTCTGTAGCACCAGTTCACAAGTTTCAAAGAAGGATGATCTTTGCCAAGACACTCAGGCTTCATTATTTTCTCTTTGAGTTACATGTGATATCCATTTTAGTTGTTGCTGCTGTTGAATGTCCTCAAGTGATGTGGTTTCTCTTATTTGGTACAGTTCTTTCTTTGTGATTCTGTAGCACCAGTTCACAAGGTTCGAAGAAGGATGATCTTTGCCAAGACACTCAGGCTTCATTATTTTCTCTTTGAGTTACATGTGATATCCATTTTAGTTGTTGCTGCTGTTGAATGTCCTCAAGTGATGTGGTTTCTCTTATTTGGTACAGTTCTTTCTTTGTGATTCTGTAGCACCAGTTCACAAGGTTCGAAGAAGGATGATCTTTGCCAAGACACTCAGGCTTCATTATTTTCTCTTTGAGTTACATGTGATATCCATTTTAGTTGTTGCTGCTGTTGAATGTCCTCAAGTGATGTAGTTTTTCTTATTTAGTACAGTTCTTTCTTTGTGATTCTGTAGCACCAGTTCACAAGGTTTGAAGAAGTATGATGCTCGCGAAGGTCTACCGCAGTCCTACCTGATGGCGTATTCGCACGAAGCTACGTTTTACCATCGATCTGAGAAGCGGTTGTCTACAGGTGAATGTCAAACAATAGAGATTTCTTACTTCATAATATATTAATAATGTTTTTCTAACTATCCAAGTTAATATAAAAGTTTCTGTTCGAATTTTACTGAAGGTTACACTGATTGCCAAGCGCACGATGAAGCCCGGAGAGTATAGCAACACAAATTTTGTGATAACAACAACAAAGATAAGGATAACAGATATATACGTTCATTGCTTCTGCCCTTCTGCCTTATGAAACATGGTCTTTCCATTCGATGTCTACTTTTAAAAACTGTTATTGAAACGGATATATTAAAACAACTGAATTAATATCGATTAATTGATTGATTTGTTCGTTTTGTTTCGTTTTTTTTTTTAAATTATAATAATGTTCACCCAATACAAGGCCCAAGGGCCATTCAAGATAGTTGGTTTGCTTTGTTTTGTTTTACGGCATATCAACCTCAATGGTTTATTTGATGCCGACAAGATTTTTATTGCTGGTAATGTTTTTTTTCACAAGTGTATTGCTGATAATATTTTTATCTTCAAAAATGTATTGATGCTAATAATGTATTGTCGTTAACAATTTTTTACAAAGATCTATTGCTGCTATTAAAACCTATTTTTAACATTCACAGTTTTTTACCCCCAGTTTGGGGGTTACCTATTTGCTCATAGCTGAGACCCAAACAGAGTCAGGGTGGGGCTGGGAACACCACCAATTAAAAGATGATTCCTATCTCCTCAAAACCTCCTGATCAGCGACCTTGCTGTTGAACGTAGTTTATCGTTTTAAGCAGGACGCGGATATAGTTTATTGTCATACCCAGAACGGCAAGGTAGAGCGTTACTGTGTGGAGTCGTATTAGCGTAAGAAAGGACAAGATAACAGGCAGATAATACTAGACTTTAAAAAGGCAATGAATAAAATTTCAGAGTTCAGGCGGAGACATTAGGAGTATAGAGTTGAAGTAGACTTTAGAAGGAACAGGAAACCCAATCCTGAACATGAAACAAGGGATGAACCTATACTCCTGTTCAAAATAGAGGGGAGAAGTGTGAATCGAATGCAGGGGATCGCTTATAATACCCAGTGTTGCCAAAAGCGGTTCACCAACTAACTACTGATGGAAGGCGATACTACTTAATGTTGGTGATCTGGTACTATCGAAAAGCAAATAAATGAACACACAAACGATTGTGTAGAAAGACTAACTTTCCAATCGTACGCTTGTCTCAATGAACTACTGCAGTCTCAATCCTTAAACCCTTCCTCACTAGATCTTTTGTTTCCGTTACAGTCTTAATAATCAGCAATTATGAGCGTTATACAAACATTATTACACAAACTAAACAACAAAAAATTAAAAAAAGATAGATTAACTTGTTTGTCATTCCACTTTTATCAGAGTTCACTCAGGAACGGCAAATAGGTACAGAGACTGAAATCAAGAACACTAGAGACAAGGTGCTAAAAAAACATTCAAAGTTCCCGTTTCTATGATTAAGGCATCTTTTCGTACTGAGGAAAGTTCACTCTAATTTAATGTATTAGAGTCAATTCATATTAAGTCCTTCCAGCCATACCTCCGAAAGCATTGCTGTCAGGTTTAAGTATAATTATCTTTTGATGTTTATATATTTATTATAAATCATTTGCTCTCTGGTGTTGTGGATGTTGGTCGATGTACGCATTCTTCGTCCTCGATTGATCTCTGTCGAGAGAGAGAGGCGACAGAATCGATTAGACTGCTTTTGTTTTTAATTTTTTTTTACTTTTACTACGTCCCCTCAATATGAACCTTTTTTCTTTATTTTTCTATCCTATTGGTTTTTTATCCGTTTTAATCGCATTTATACAGGTTCCTACTTTTTGTATCTTCATGAAATCATTACACCTTAAATGTTGTCCAATTCAATTGACGTCCAATTATGTCTAGTTTGAAATGCTAAATTGTTTTGTGAATTAGTTAGGTGTATTCACGAGAGCTACTCAAGGTAGAGGAAAACTAATTAAGGTTGTGGTAAGAACGCAAAAAGAGGAAGTAGCAAGTAAGCAAGTTGACATGTAGGATAGATAATGTTTGACACTGAACTTGGAGAGTTTAAGATCGGAGTGATCGGGGAAAAATCCTTTCAGGAGTAAGAGTTCTGGGGAAGAAGTTCTTACCAAATATTTTTACCAAAGAAATACGAAGGGAATGCGGATGCTTCCAAATTAAGTTTGATCATCAAAAAAGCAAATGCAATGCAAATCGTTATCTTCTGTCTTCTTAAATCATGTTATTTTATTGTTCTCTTTTTTTAATATCGCTTTTTTTCTCAAACTCTTTCACGGCCGTGGTTTGCGGGAAGAAGCTGTTTCAGTGGAATTTACTTCTCGCCAATGGGAATGTGGGTGTTTTGCTGGCAGAACCAAAGTATGTAGTTCGTCCGAGCACTTTCCATTGAAGTAGCGACAGAGCAAACGAGGCTCGCCTCATCCAGTTTGTTAGAGAGAGTTTGGAGGCTGGAAAATAATCCTTCTCCCACAAGGACTCGGAGACGCTTTTGAAATCAATCAAGACTGGAAAATGTGAACTGGGCAGCTGCGCCCAAATATGACAACAGTACTCCATATTTGCTCTCATAAAAGTAAAGGATAGCATGAGGAGTCAGGTACTTACTGGAGCGGTACAGGGAGCCGATCATTTTACTTGCAACTTTATAAGAGTTCCACTTGAGGTCGGATGTGAGTTTCAGGCCCACTATTCTCTCATGGCACGGAGCTTCCTCGAGGGGACATCCGTTTTATAGCTGCGGCCAAAATGTTCAGAACGGCATTGTTTTCGTCAGGAAAGTGGGTATAGGTTTTTATCAAAGTTGTTTTATATTCTATAATTTTCACAGCTAATAAATACGATATTAATTGTTATTGTCGAAGATTTTGGTGTATTTTGAAAGGATAATACAAAAGTTATGGATGATTTACTGATTTACTGCAAAACCCAAAATGATCAGAACGGTTGTAAAAATAACAAAATAATCAAAAATGACAGAGAATACTGGAATTATTTAATATTTAGTGTGAAGCCCTTTAGCTTCAATCACACTTTGACATCTTCGACTGCATGAGGAAATTAACTTTTCAATTTCTTGCTGGGTGATCTTATTCTATTCTTCCTGAAGGGCATTCCATAATTGCTCGGTTATTTTAGGATTTCTGGCTTTCGAACGTTCTCCTAGAATATTCCACACATTTTCAATAGTATTGAGATCTGGTCTTTGAGCAGGCCAATCCATAACAATAACCTTTTTAGCCTTGAGGAAGTTCATGACCACCTTAGCCATGTGACATGGGGCATTGTCCTGCATGAATATGGGTGGTCGCTTAGTTGAATTTCTCAGCACAAGCAAGACATGATCTTTTACAAGTTGTTTATAAACTCCTGCATTTACCTTTCTATGTAATCTGAGTCAAATAGCATAAACTTAGATTTATCACTGAAATGTACCGTTTGCCATTTTTCTTGAGACCACAACACATGTTCGGTTGCAAAGGTAAGACGACACATTTTTATTCTTGGAGCTGATCAGTGGCTTCACTGCAGGTGCTCTTGCTTTTAGGTCATATTCAATTAAACGACGAGACACAGTTTTTCGAGATAAAGTTTTCTTCAGTACAATGCTCATTTCCCAAGAAACAGCAGCAGCAGTTTTAAATCTGTCCTTTTTAACCAACTTTACCATAGCACAATCTTCTCTCTTGGTCGTTTTTCTTGGCCTACCTGTAGACCTTCTTGCTTCGCACGAACCACAATCATCGTAGACCTTAAGAATACCGTGAACAACATTTTTGACTTGCTAACAATCATCGCATAAGACCCAATACTTAAATTATCCTTCTTTCGAAGCTTAATAATCTGCTGACGAATTGGTAACGGAGTAAGTGGCATTATATTAACAAAGTACACTCTAGATATTCTTACTAATGTTTAGTAAACGAAACGTCACGTAAACAAATTAAAAAAATTAGAGTTCGCCGGTTAAATATACTAAAACACGGAGTAAAAGCAACCGTTCTGATCATTTTAGCCGCCATGGGTTTTTCAGTAAATCACTAAATCATCCATAACTTTTATATTATCTCATCAAATTACACCAAAATCTCAGATAATAACAAATTATATCGTATTTATTGTCTGTGAAAATTATAGAATATAAAACAACTTTGATAAAAAATTATACCTACTTTTCTGACGAAAACTATGCCATTCTGAACATTTTGGCCGCAACTGTATGTCTCTTGTGTGCCGTTGTGCCAGACATAACCTACGTTTATCAAATTACAACATAATTTTCTTGAATACTCTAAATAAATATAAATAAGAATTATGATGTTTTATTTTTCTCGGTCAGCTTTTATAGGCTGATATCACTCAGAGCTATTTACCACTATACCTGGGCTTCGATCACTCAGAAAACCATTTTTGTTCGGGCATTTTGCTCTTTGAAGAGCCTTAAAAGAGGTATCCATTAAGTTTATCTACAATATCATTTTTTCAGTATCATATGTCAAACAGATATTTCTCAAACACTTACAAGCAGTTGTATAACAAACACTGAAAGCATTTATACTCAGTAAGAATTTAATAGCATGATTCTTTTTATGCGCAAACATGTACATGATATTCCTAAAAGGCGGGTTTCAATAATAATAATAATAATAATAATAATAATAATAATAATGTCAAGTTTCTGAAGATAATTTCGTACAGGAAAATCTATATAATAATAGAAAGGAAGATAGTGTTATTGAACTGCGAAAAATGACGAGATTGAAAGGGTCTACGTCAAGATAAATAATGTCTTTCTTTCTGGGATAAATCGAAGCAAATCCGTTTCGCGCCGTTGTCGATTTGTGTGCTGAAATAGACTGACTCTTGTACGGTTTCAGGTCGCTTTCTTTGAAGAGAACCAACAATTTAGACAGCGATTAATGGGAACGTGCCTTGCTAAGGATTCGTTAAAGTATGCTGGACGTGAATAGAAAACGAAAGAAACATTGCCGATAAATCGGCGAAAAGCAAAAGTAAGGCACACAACGATTTGACGAAGATATATATACAGTAGAATACCTCATATCCGGAATTCCTCATATCCGGACATGATTTTAAATATGTATATTTTAACTATTTGGTCGACATGTGACTGATTTGAAATTTCTGTTTTGCAGGAAATTTACTTTGGATAATTGCTTATGCGTATTTCACCCTAATGGCTTATATTAAAGCAAAAGATGATGGGAATAAGAGGAAAAGAACAACTTTGGAGTTATCGCAAAAAGTGGAAATTTTAAACGGATTAGACGCTGATGAAAGTTCATTGTAAGTAATGGCTGTGTTCAACATAGGAAAGTCAATATTGTATGATATAAAATCTTCCAAATAAATTATTCCCCAGCGTTCATAATGAACAAAGAAATAAAAAAAACATGATTGTGATGAAACTTGAACTGAAACTGAAATAGCTATTGAAAAGGTTGTCAGTTTTATGGAAAGAAAGCCAGCAGTCAGCTATGGCGACTGCAGTAACGCACCAGAGTTAAAAAGTGTCTTTCGTTAAAAAAAATTCAAGAACAAAAGCAAAACGAAATGCGGAGAAAGTTGAGAATGACGTTAGAAGAGAAAGAATCATCATGCAACATGGATTAAAAAATCATCGTTACATTATTTCTTTTGCATACGTGGCCGACTTAATTTAATGAATTTTCATTAACATTATATAATTTATTTCTTTTTTCTTAAAATCAGTTCCGTTATATTTCACTCACCATTAGCTTATTTTGTTTACTATAAAACATTGAAAATAAATGTTAGACCTGATTTCAGTTCTTTTATTTTAATCTAAATATAACTCCTCATATCCGGACTTTGTAATAAATTTACTCATATCCGGAAGGCCTTCTTAGTCCTTTTGTCAGGGATTCTACTGTATAGATATTTAGTCTATATATACTCACATGTGTGTATGTTTGAACCCGTGGATGTGTATCTGAGCCTTGCCTCAGATTGTTTATATGGGTTTACATAGAAATCGGATCACTTCTACATATAATAAATAAGCAAGACCGTATCACTAAAAACACACAACTGCAATCGGCTGCTGTGGAAAATTGTAACAATGTGTAATGCTGAACTGGTAGACGTTTAACGAATTAATAGCGGCTTATTAAATACATGAAGTTGCCAGACTAAAGCAGTAGGACTATCTTGGAAAGATATTTTCAATTGAGCACTGTTGAACGACAACCTAATTCTAAAAACAACGGTCAGCTGCGTAAATGCGAAGCTCTTCAGTAAAATGAATAGAGCACTTTGGCTGCTTGGCGTTTGTTTACGATTGTAAAAAAAATATGCTAGATTTGGTTGAGTCGTTCTGTCGAGTGGTAGAAGCTCTGACTGAGTTGGGGTTCGATCCGTGCTTGAGGCAGTTGGGCGTGAAGTCGTACTGAGGAGCTGTGAAACAGTACTGTCTGCAAATGACAAATATATATATATATATATTATTACGATTCCAATGTAATAAATTATAACCATGGAATATTAGAGTGTGTATATATATATATATATTTGGAAAAATATAACATAACTGTTTTATAAAATCACTACAAAAATAGCCATTTTGTTTCAACAACTCTGATGTCATATCAAGTGATGGAGTTGAATGTAGGATAAAGGGTTTTAAAAGATTCAAATTAATTAACAACCCCTCGCAGGGGGAAACGCTGTTACATAAGCTGGAATGACCAGTCAAAATACAAGTATACGGGAATTCAGAAAACTTGACAACGAAGTAAGGTTATAATAACTAGTAAATGCTATAAAGTTGGGGTTATACCAAATAGAATTTATTCTAACTAATAAGTAGTAAATTATACGATAAAATTTGAAGTTGAAATTAAAAATTACACATTTTAAAATCTAAATTTAATCTCTATTAAGTTTAAAATTATAAAATTAGTGAGGAAAAAAGAAAAAATACATATGTTATTCTATTTATTTTGTTTTTATTGAAATTAAGTTGGAATAAACGTTAAGATCGACTGCTCTTAACTTCATGACAACATAGATACATTTGAATTCTAAGCAGAGGCAGGGGATGATGACATCTTGCGAAAGACAATACATACCAGATTATAATACATAAACACGCAGACATAGATATATATAATAGATATATACACACAAAATAGTGACCCTTTACAAAAAATACAAAATAAAAAAATAAAAAACATACATACGCAATTAAATGTGCATGCAAGTTACCATACACATAGACACCGATAAAGACACGTACATACACCCAGATACATTGGCATAGACACTCTGATACAACAATAAAAAACATATTCAAGATTGAAAGTGTTATTAAACGAATTCTAACCACTTATTAAAATATATACGGGCAAATATACATCGATAAAGATGGTCTAATAGAACAGAGAAACAAACAATAGGGAAAAAAGGACGTTAAAACAGATATATACGTATAAAAATAACACCATCTAATATATAAAAACGAAAATTCTAAACACACAAATATATATAAAAATATATATTCCATATATGTCTATATACGCTGTACTGTACATTAGGTGAAAATAAGAAACTATCTACAGATATATGTGTACAGTGTACACACATTCTTCACTACAGACAGAAGCACAGAAAAGCCTACCTATAGACAACCATATGCACACATATATACATATACACGCATACACACACACATATATATATCTACACATATACACACATACATATACGCATACGCATATGCATATATACACATACAGAAGCAAGCATAAATATATCAACCCACACAGCAACGTAAAAAGTAAACAAATGAAATATAAATATATATATACATACATACATACATACACGTACATACATATACACACATTTCATACATATATATATATGTATGTATACATATACATAATAAACTTAAACATACATACATATATACAAACACATATACAAACACACGCATATATATAAAAGAAACCCATAAAAACGGAGACTTAAACATGATGGACTCTCCCGTCGAACTCGACGTATGAGGGTCAGACAGATCAGTTCCCAGAAACTGAAAGCCCGACACCCACACAGGATTTGATTATAGAGGTGAAGGCCTTGTGCAGGGCCATCCACACTTTTTGGAGGGACGAATACGGGGACCTGGTGCAGTGAATGCCACAAGGTCCCCAAACGACCCTCCGCAGGTTTTGAATTCAGAGTTGTCCTTCTCCTAGACCAGTTGCCATCCAAGGCTATAGAACCCAGTCTGTCCTGTTATTTACCCATAGTTGGAGGGAGAAGAAGAGGATTCACACCTTTCCCAAGGGTTTTAGCACGTAATTGAATAATTCGACTGGAATCCGAACTCGGCTCTCCGATTCCTCAATCCAAGCCGTTATCCATTACTCCACCGTGCCTCCTTAAACATACACATATATATACATATATACACACATATACATCTCTCTCTCTCTCTCTCTTTCTGTCTGTCTGTCTGTCTGTCTGTCTGTCTGTCTGTCTCTCTCTCTCTCTCTCTCTCTCTCTCTCTCTATATATATATATATATATATATATATATATATATATATATATATTATAATTTTATCATATAGACAAAACCATTTTACTCACAACAAAGATGCAACTTGGGTTCAGTGCATTTTAACTGCACATCTACGGGTGAGGGTCGGAAATGGTTATGAACGATCCTGTTTGTAGGCAAGCCCGGATGTAAAACGTCACTTCCATTTTCCGTTTTTTGAGAAGAAAAATGTACTTAACAAAATATACCTAGAGTATCTAAGTGAAAACGACAGTTGTTGTTGACAGCAGTTTGGTGTTGGGTGGGTCGGGTAGTTATACGCTCATACATAAATAGTTATATACATACATAAACCTACACATATTCTAACAATATAATCTTATTGACGATAAAGTACGGTAAAAGACCATAATAATTTTAAAATGTAACAAGACACAATTGTTGATTAAGTCTATAAGCAATTAAAAAACCCTTATGAAACAAAAGTAGATTTTAGTTCGTATTGATGATACATTCCAAGACACTAAGATATACATACATATACATATACGAAGACATACGAACATACATCCACATATACATATATATAATCATGTATAAATACCTATATCAACACATCCACATATATACATATATAAGTACGCTCACATCCAAGCATATATATATACACACACACATACATACAAATACACATACATATACATATATATACACATGCACATACAAATAAGCTCACATATGATAGGTGTCAACGCACACACATACACACACACACATATATATATATATATATAATATACATACCTATAATTATAAGTACAGCTATATACGCACATACACATAAACCTATACACATTCAACCATATACATACATATACATACATACATATACACATATATATGTATCCCTACATACATACATAAACATATCCATAAATACAGAAGTACACGTAAATAGAAATATACATACACAATACATCTGGACATATATATATATATATATATATACATATATATACATATATTTTACTCTCCTTTTTACCTTCTTACTTTTTATTAAAAAAAAATACTTATATATATATACATATATACATCCAGTAGTACAAGCCCACACACATCCACACATACATACGCACACATACAAACAAGAACAACACAGTATACGTACACCAACACACACCCACATCAATAGGCGGACCATCAGGTAATAAAAGTAATAACTTATTAAATTTGCAGTGATATATCGTTATCATTGAAAGTATTACAACCCCTTTAATTAAGTACAACCACAATAAGAAAAGAAGATCTAGAATGATCAAGAGTCGTAATTGTTAATTAGGCTAATGTTCTAGAGCGCTAATATTGAGTACTGAGTTCCATCCTGACTGGATACTCATACAACATTCGACACTGAAGTGTTGAAATGTCATAAGACCAGCGAAAAAAACCTCACCCAACAAACATATATGAAAAGATGACCGCAGTGCAGTTAGAAGAATGAAAAATAATTAAAGGCTATTTATTTCAAAATAGATGTATAAATCATCTTCGACCGGGTCTTTCATTACTGGGAACGTTTGCCGTTCAATTGGAGCAGTTTAGGTTTAAAGTCAGCCCACCCCCGAAAATCAATATTAGTAACAATTGGGTGTAACTAAGCCACATTGGCAAATGGGAGGTTAATTTGAATGTGGGGGTGGCTCTGAAAAGGCCCTTTTTCCCGTTCTCTATCTTGCAAAGAAGGAAAAGGACCGTCATAATAATGATATAAAATCATTTTTATTCATAATAACTTTTTTTTTATAATTCTAATAATCTTTTGCGTTAAATTCAACTCTCTAAATTGATTGCACACTTTTTTTTCTGCAGGCATTAAATGTTGCCTTTGATTATTGCGCAGAATCTAAAAAATCAGTTTTTTTCGATTTTTCACCTTCAAGGTTGTAATTTTTTCCAGCCAATTTGGACTCAAAAACGTCACTGAAGAATTATCTATCAAACAAAAAAAAAATTCATCGAAATCGGATGAAAACTGTGGAAAAACATAAACAACATCCGATTACACACACACACAAACAAACATGTTGAGAATTATAGATATAGATTTGGTTGATTGATTCGATTTCTCCGGCTTATCAATCCTTTTGCAAGTTATTTAAAATTAAAAAATATCATTAGATTGTGTGAATTTTTTACCTGGTAGTAATGATTTAGTGGTACAAGTTTTTCTAATTAAACAATAGCTGGGGTGGGATAAGATATGAATTCATACCATTTCTAAGGCTATTTGAACGTATTATAACAAACTCAAAGGTTTAAAATTCCGAGCCATCATCCATTACACCACCCGCACATCCAAACTTACCACACCCGCTATTCTCAAGCGGTCAACCATCTATGTAGTGACCAGACTCGACGATGCTTAACTGGTGTTTCAACATGATGTGGCCGTAAGCCTTATTTCAAATTTATAACAATATATATATATATATATATATATATATATATATATATATATATATATATATACACCTTCTATCTCTGATATTGAGCACTTTATCCCATAAATATAGCACACTTTAAGACTATATATATATATATATATATATATATATATATATATATATATATATATATATATATATATATATATATATATATATATACTCGCCTCTCCCGTCGAATTCGACGTATGAGGTTCAAGCAGATCAGTTCTTAGGAAACTGACAGCCCGACACCAGCTCATGAGATTTGATTATAGTGGAGAAGGTTTTGTAGATAACCATGCAACTTTTTGAAGGGCCGAATACAGAGAATTGTCGCATAACGTGCCACAGGGTCCCCAAACAACCCTCCGCACGTTTTAGAGTTGTCTTTCTCCTAGACCAGTTGCCATCCAAGGCTATAGAACCCAGTCTGTGTGTGTATATATATATATATATATATATATATATATATATATATATATATATATATATATACATATATATATATATATATATATATATATATATATATATATATATAGCATAGTGAGAAGCCACTTATACTTTCTTGATATATATATAGTATGGACACGACAACTGAAAAGTTTCAAATTAAAAAACATTGAATGTTTTTTTGTGAAAGTATTTATTTATATATTTTTTTATATATATATTTTATATTTCAGATCTTCCCCGATCTTTCGTCATAAATAAATTAAATAACTGTATTCAGAAGTCTGTTTTCAAGTAGCGTCCGTCGCGAGACGCGGACGTCACGTGATGTGGAATGCAACTGTGTTTGAATAGTTGTTTTCTCCATATTATATATATATATATATATATATATATATATATATATATATATATATATATATATATATATATATATATATATATTTGTATCTTATAAATCATTAAAGTTATCTTACTGGAATTCTTCGAGGTATTGGATTCTACTTTGAGCAATAAGAATGTATTCTCCAAGCTTAACAGATGAATTGCGATGAAATCGATCATAAACGAAAATACGTTCATCATTTATTAATCTTATCTAAGAATCGGAAGCTCATGAAGGATTTAAATGAAGTTCAAATATATATATATATATATATATATATATATATATATATATATATATATATATATATATATATTAGTTAAGGATTATTTTTCAACTTATTCAAGATGATCTTCGCCCTCGTTAACTTTCTTTTTTCTGTCCTGGGGTAACAAGGTGCCTCACACGGAGGCACCTTGTTACCCCAGGACCATGGAGGACATGTGGAAACTTAAATAAAATTTCAATAAAAGCTTCAAAAATATAGATTTACTTCTTTCTAATCCTTTTTACAAATTATTTCTATCGCAAATACAAATAAAGTTATAATTTTTTTAAAGTGCACACGACTTTATGGACACCCTGTATATATGGTAATACTCGTATGGAAGACTTCGTATAGCTCAACTTGCAGTAGAATAAATCTCTACCCGAGGTAAAAATTGGAAGTAAAAAAAGAAAGAAATAAGAACACTAAAACAAAACGGAACCAATCGTCAAGTGCTTAAGTTCTAAGTCCAAAGAAAAACAAACGAACGAGTAGAAAGATTAAAACGTAGAGTGCTCAATACGCTAAGTAGAGCGATAAACTAGAATAAATCCTAAGGAGCCAGGCAAACCTACCTAGGTTTGACCTAAACGGATCTTCAGGGTAAACCTCGCTAAAAAGGAAAATAATGGAACAATATTTATTGAAAAATCCAAATAAAACCATAACTATGTGATCCGTTTAGGTGAAACCTAGGGAGGTTTACCTGGCTCCTTAGGATTATTTTAGTTTATTTTGTAGTGATGTTATAATATGCTTATTATATAATTTTTGAATAAATAACATTTGCTCTAATTTGTAGTGAACACATTTAAAAATGTTCATCTATACTAACCTTGTATTCGGTTATATATATATATATATATATATATGTGTGTGTGTGTGTGTGTGTGTGTGTGTGTGTGTGTGTGTGTGTGTACTGTCACCCGCAGACAGACTGTTTCGCTGTATCACAACTCATCAGTGTGGATAGACGTGGAATGCAACTGTGTTTGAATAGTGGTTATCTCCATATTATATTGCCTCTAGCTAAATCGAAACCCCGTCGGTGATTCTACCACTAAGCCGTAGGCGTACGGCAGGGATGAGGCTGAATTTAAGCGTATTTATTTTTAGATAAACACACAGTGACTGCGAGAACTCGATTCGATTTATCGAAGAGTCTTGCATTATTAGCCGTAATAGTCACTGTTTACAAACCGCCACTTCCTCCCCAGAGGCTCAACCGAAATAAATTTTTCAGGGGCATATATATTGTCATCCACAGACAGTGTGGATTTAATATCTGTCTATATTTCTGAGATGAGGTATTATGTACATTATTCGGACTATTGTCCTCCACTTTGTCGCCATGTTTATCACAACGTTTCGGCCGTTGTATGTTCCGGTCTTCTTCAGGTGGTTGGAATGTCGAACTGAACCCTTTATTTCGCTCACTGGGGTAGACTCTTCTAGTTCCACATACATGTTTAATGGATGTCAGTTATCAGTTATCTCCTGTTAATTTCCCTCTGAAAGTTCTCCACTGCCTTAACCGGGTATTGAACTCACACTTTTTGGGTCCTGTCACTGGATCATATACTATCTAACCAACGCCTTTATTCAATGTGCCATGTGTCCTTGAGATCTGTGTATTTCTAGATATTATAAAGCTTTAGCAACCATTTTTACCAGTGCTCATATTGCAATTTTTTGCTGTTATCATTACATATTTTTACCAGAGCTTATATTGCAACTTTTTTGTTATTATCGCTTTTCTCTGGCTCTCCTTATTACTGGTTTCCATATTGTATTCATTTCTATGTTTGGTCGGCTCAGGAGATTTTTGTGGCCTAGCATATGTGCTGATTCCTTAAGTTTACGAGTTTTCCAATGGTGTTCTATGATCTCAACCTGATCCCACAGAGGGCGGTGATAACTGATAACTGACATCCATTAAACATGGCACGTGGAACTAGTACAGTCTACCCCAGTGAGCGAAATAAAGGGTTCAGTTCGACATTCCAACCACCTGAAGAAGACCGGAGCGTACAACGGCCGGAACGTTGTAATAAACATGGCGACAAAGAAGAGGACAACAGTCCGAATAATATAAATAATGTAGATTAATTTTAATTTAATTTCCAAATTTGAGGATTTTGGTGATGGTATACGAATTGTTTAATAGAATAAACCTCTATTTTAAACTTTGAGGCATGATTTTTGGAATTGGCTAAAAGTTGACTAAAAGAATCGCCATTTTAGGTTGAGCATTCTCCGATTAACAGTGAAGAGAATGTTAGGTTAGAGGACCATCAAAAAATTCGATATGACTGGGGATTTGAAGAACAAGAAATAACTAGGTCGTCCTCGAACTGCTCGAGCCCTAGAGCTAGTCAAATTGACCCGGAAGAAGTTACGAAGAAATCCGTAGAGGTATCGCAGAAATCATGTCAATAAATTTCCATAAAGACCTTAGGACGTCTCCTTACAAACCCCAAAAGAAACTGATATTATCTGCAAGCACTCTGTAAAAACAAAAGGCCAGATGCCAAGTCCTCGTCTAGAGCATTCAGGTAAGCACGAACCTTGTTTTCAATGAGCAGAATATTTTTACGTTCAAAAGCAATTTAATAGCCAAAATGATCGGATTTGGTCTCGAATTGAAGCCTCGGATTGTTACTCGAAGGAATGAAAAATATTCTGTGATTATGTGTACTGCTGTGACTGCGACAGGAAAAAGTCCTCTGGTTTCTGTGGTTTTAAACGAGAAAATTATGTGAAATACATTCTTGAGGTATCGCTTTTTTCTTGTGTAAAAAACATTTAAAAACGGACGTCTGTCATTCCAACAAGATTCAAGACACTGTAATGCGGCCAAAACAAATGAAGAGTCGTTAACCAACCCTGTTCCTCACTTCATTTTTGTTGTGGTGGGATCCACCTAATCTGCATAGGTGACTACCAACTATATAAATAATGGTTGATACCGGAAGACGAGAGAAAGGAATCACGAGATCCAACTAGAGACTCTGATCGACTGCGACTAGTCAACACATTCTCCAGGAACGTCTTCCCAGAAATATACAGAAATACTATATGTACTTATTGTGTACACTTTCTTGTTATAATACATTCTTGTTCTAAGTACATTTTGTGTTGCATTATTATTCCATGCATTAGGCGAGATTCAACAATGAGTCAAGACTCAACAATTTTCAAGGATGAATGGCCACCATTATCCAATACCCGAATTCTCTTAACTACAACGTCTGGGGTATGTTTGAATAGAATGTTTCTGTTACTCCCATTATTGCTTGGAGTCTCTGAAGTCATTGAAGGATTGGGACAAAATCCACTAAAGGTTTCTCCGTGCCACGTTCGTGTCACTCACAAAGTGTTTTTAGCAAGTTACTGACGCAGAAGGAGGACATATTGAATAGATAGTGTATCAAATAAGTTTTATGGACATTTACTTTTTGTTTCGACTTTGTAGAATATTTACAAATAGTAATGTTTTTGCGAAAATGTACCTAAACATAACGACGTAGCCTCGTTTAAGTGGCCGAGAATGTCTTTCTTCTTGCTTGATAACTGGTTGGCACTTTCCGTACAGAAAGCTGCAATTAAAGTGTTTCAGTCATATACAACAAACTGTTTCTGCAATTTACAGTATCAAGGTGACAAATCAAGGATGACGTGAATATGATATTATCTTGCTTTTCCTTTAACAGTCAATTCATTAAGCAAATGAACCAGACAAACAAAAGTGGAAGCAATTAAAAATACCCAAATACATATATATATATATATATATATATATATATATATGAATGAAAATTTCTCAAAGTTAACTTTTAGAGAAGACAATATTTATAAATAAATGACAATAAGAAAACAGTAACTGCTGATGCATCAGCAGTTACTGTTTTCTTATTGTCATTTATTTATATATATATATATATATATATATATATATACGCAGTCAGACACACATACAAACACACACGCACACACACACACACACACACACACACACATATATATATATATATATATAGTCTGCCTGTGGCTGACAATACACACATGCTCTTGAAAAAAATATTTCGGTTGAGCTCTCAAGAGAATAGTGAATTGGTAACAGTGACGGGGATCTGAGTTCAATTCCCTGTCGAGTTCGTTATTTTTACTTACGCACAAATACCCTTAAGAAAGGTATAACTCGTTGTCTTCTTCCGTAGCTATGAGATGAATAGCAGGAGAGACTGGGTTCTTTACCGCAGAAAGAAATGGCAACCTACTGCGTGGATAAACGTCTTCTGCCTCGTCACGTGTTGCACTGAACTGACTATTTTATAAAAAGAGTAAAAATCTTGTTAGTTCCTAAATTTTCTTGAATTTTAAGAACGCTCATAAAAATACAACAAGCTAACCGAAAGTCAAGGTAAACTATGGAGAATGCAGTGATGTAATTTAATTTCTAATAAACAAAAGTGACCAAATGTTTTATTTGTTGATTTTTTTCAAATAATTTTATTCTTATTAGTTTTATTTTAGTTTGGAAATTTATATATGTATTTGTATATTTTAAATAATATGATATTTTGAATTTAGCCATTTTCTCTTTAATTAATTTTTTTTTACACGCATTTATGTTGGTTTAGGAATGGATATTTCTTTATTTCGCTCTTGATATATATATATATATATATATATATATATATATATATATATATATATATATATATATATATATATATAATAAAAAGATTTGAACACTAATATTCCATGGTCATAATTTATTCCATTGGAATCGTAAAAACGATCCAATTCATCAGACCTACAGATTCAAAAAGAAAACAGAAAAAACAACACCGGGAAAAAATTAGTAAGAGTATATGTATGAGAGTGTGGGAGGACATGAGATCTATATAGAGGGGTAACAGACGAGAGAGGCAGGGTGGTCCGAAGATGGGGGGGGGCATTAAAATTTAACAAAGTGAAGATTTAAAGAAGAGGTTCAGTGAGAAAAATATGAGTATATTCAAACGTCCGAAGATATACCGGAAGAGTGTATACATTTCTTGGCGACATACCCCATAGGTGATAAAATCTTATACTCCCACCCAGACACCTACAACACATACATACACACACATACACACACATACCTATATATATATATACATATACATACACATGCCTAGAAAAACCGATTTCAAAACACATGCTAAATTCGCTATAATTGAGAGAATGGAAAAGTTTAAAGATAACATTACAAAGATTTTAGGATTCCATGAAACTAAGTGGAGACGACATTTAAAAACACATTGTCCAGCCGGGCCAAGCCATAAACTTAACGATATAGATAGTTTTAATATATAATCCTGCAAATCACAACCTACTCATCCACACACACACGGATCTATACACGTACACAAATCATACTCACTCTTTAATGAGTCAAATGATAACACAACCCACCGCAGTATACACGCTTACACATACCCTACTCACTCCCTACCTAAGAACCAAATAACACACACGCCCAGACCTACCCGATGCCCCCACAAAACTATCAGAGTGGCCAAAGGATTTTCGAGCGGCATATATATATATATATATATATATATATATATATATATATATATAAGGAATCAGTTCGGGGTTGCTGTTTGAGCCGATATGATGCAAAACCCGAAATCGGCGATGAAGACAGTGCATCACTGAAAACCACCCTTGAGATATCTGAAATGTATTACTTAACTACACACACACACACACACACACACACACAAATATATATATATATATATATATATATATATATATATATATATATATATATATATATATATACAGGAATTTAAAACTACTTCATTACGTATTTTAGAAGCTCAAAAAGATTAACGGTTTATATATATATATATATATATATATATATATATATATATATATATATATATATATGTGCGTATACACGCACACGCACACACACACACACACACAAAGGACACATGTCACAGTAAATAAAGGTGTTAGTTAGATCCAGTGACAGGACTCAATGAGTGTGAGTTCAATACCTGGTTAAGACGGTGAGGAACTTGGAGAGGGGAATTAACAGGAGATAACTAATAACTGTCAGGGTGGAAATGGAAACAACAGCAATTAAGAGGTTGTTCTACTCTCCTCAAAACATCCCGATCAGAAACCTTGCTGCCTGATGTAGTTTATCGTCATGCCCAGGACATGCGCTCATATGACACCACATAACTCTTTACCTTAAGAGGTGCATGGGCATTGTAGCAGGTGAACATTAGAAAACATTATCTACCATGATTCTTCAGGACGTTGAAGGATGTGTTCAGCAGTTTCAGCAATGTCATATGAAGGGAATGAAGGTAGTTCGATAAAACGTGCATGACAAGGCGGGTCTTAACCATGAAGGTTTGAACTGGTGGAACTAAGGGATGTGGTTCGTCTGAACACTTTCCATGGAAATAGCGATAAGGCAGCGATCGACTTGCAACGTTTCGGTTTATTTGTTTTGTTTTACTGCATATAAACCTCAATGAGTTATTTAATGCCGATAGGATTTGTATTGCTGATAATAATTTTTTTTCCAAAAATGTATTGCTGGTAATAGTTTTTTTCAAAAATGTATTGCTTGTATTAGAATATATTTTTAGACTTTCATAGAGTTTTGACCCCTTTTGTGGGGATGAGTTAACTATTTGCCATAGCTGGTTACCCTGACAGGTGCTACCACCCTGGGTCAGGGTGGACCCTGGAACACCGGAAATTAATAGGTGGTTCCACGCGGTTGAAAACCTTATAATCAGAGACTTGCTGTTGGATGTAGTTTATCGTCATACCCAGGACGAGCGACGTTTCGTCTCTGGGTAGGAGTTTGTAGGGTGTAAAATATTTCCTAACGCACAAGGACGCGGAGACGCTTTTGGAATCTATCAAGACTAGAAAATGAAAACTTGGCAGTTCCTGAAGCACTAGCCTATTTTCGGTCTGATCTGCCTCTTTTAACGGATTTGAAGGAGGTGCCAGGTACTTACTGGAGTCGTACGGGGAACATATGTGTGTGTGTTTGCTTGTCGTGCGTGTTATAGGTGTTTTAGTATAGTAATTTAACACCAGGTAATTTTCATAGAAAAGCTACTGTGATCTGTTCTAGTTGTCTCAAATTTATTTCCAGTTGAGTGAGCAGAAATATTTCGAGTGTAAAAACTCACAAGTAAAAGTTTGAAAGTTTAACTCTGAAATTAATTTGTCGACTAGAAATATTGTCAACAGAAGCGGCGTTGGAAGGGTGTCAAGAAAGAATTTTACGAGTCAACAGAGAATCGCTAATAATGGTAAGAGAAATGAAGGAATTCAATTAGAATGAAAAGAAAATAAGTTAATATAATTCCACTGAAGAAATCATTTAAGAATTTTTGTAATTGGATTCTAATCTAAATTTTTAAAGCAGGTGTCTAGAAATAACGAAATTTCTTTCTTTCCCTAAATCCTATTCTTAACGACTTATATACTTGTATCTATCATAAACAAAAAATTGAATTTCAGGGCGTTTCTTTTATCTATGAAAATAATTTTTCTTAATACATAATCTTCGTTGTCAAGATCAGAGTGTAGTATCTGTCTGAGGTTTCTGACTGCAATCAATTATTCTTTCGGATTGAGAAGCCAATATATTAATATTAAGAAAATATAAGTAAATTTAAGTTAATCTAAAGGTAATTCGCCATATTTATATTTCAAATGTCGGCTAGAATGGGTGTAGAGAGACTCTATGGCGCCAGTCATCCAAACGGACAAATTTTTCTAATTTGTAATCAAAGTATTCGAAATCGTAACTTTAACCCGGTATTAAACATTGACAATACCGCGGGGACAAATGAAAATCCAACAAAACAAGACAAGACACATAATTGTAGAAGTATATTTTTTTATTTTTATAAGAAATGGATAGCAGTTTGGTTTGAGAAATCGGAGAGCTGAGTTCGAATTCCAGTCGAGTTCGTTACATTTTCTTACGTTCAAATACACTTGTGAAGAGTATGAATACATTACGTCCGCCCAGTTATAGGTAAATATCAGGACATATTAAGTTCTATTGTCTTTTGGGTCAATTCGTCTAAGAGAAAGATCAACTCTGAATTCAAGTCGTTCTCACACCTTGGATCTGAGATAGAAATTCACATTTTAAAAGGCTCAAAAGACACTCAAAGTAGAATCCTTGTTACAATGGTGATAATGAAGAGAATAAGATACATAGATCGAGAACGATTGAAACTTGCTCATAAGAGATGAGATTGTGATGTTCAGGAGAGTCGCTATATTTCTATTCTCAAAACTACCTTCTATATTTTGCTGATTTCATTCAATTTTCATTCTCGTTTTATCATTTAACTTCTTGTGTTACTTGCCGACCGATCACCTACCATCAACAAGTTATTCTTTAATCATTCTCATTTACCGAATTTCATTTGAAAATGTTTTACCAGCGATTTTTCCCTATTTACATTATTCGGACAATTGTCCTCATCTTTGTCGCCATGTTTATTACAACGTTTCGGCCTTTCAGTATCAGTTTATATTGCTGATATGAGGAATTATGTACATTATTTACATTATTCGGACCATTGTCCTCATCTTTGTAGCCATATTTATTACAACGTTTCGACCGCCGTACGCTCCGGCCTTCTACAGGGGGTTGGAATGTCGAACTGAACCCTTTATTTCGCTCACTGGGGTAGACTATTCTAGTTCCACGTGCCATGTTTAATGGATGTCAGTTATCAGTTATCTCTTGTTAATTTTTCCCTCTGAAAGTTCTCCATTGCCTTAACCGGAAAAAAATTAAAGGGGATAACTGAAAACTGACATCCATTAAACATGGCACGTGGAACTAGAACAGTCTACCCCAGTGAGCGAAATAAAGGATTCAGTTCGACATTCCAACCACCTGAAGAAAGACGGAGGGTACAACAGCCGAAACGTTGTAATAAACATGGCGACAAAGATGAGGACAATAGTCCGAATAATGTAAATAATGTACATAATACCTCTTCTCAGAAATATAAACAGATACTGAAAGGCTGAAACGTTGTAATAAACATGGCGACAAACATGAAGACAATAGTCCGAATAATGTAAATAATGTACATAATACCTCCTCTCAGAAATATATACAGATACTGAAAGGCCGAAACGTTGTGATAAATATGGCAACAAACATGAAGAAATAGTCTGAATAATGTAAATAGTGTACATAATACCTCATCTCAGAAATATAGACAGATTCTGAACGACCGAAACGATGTAATAAATATGGCGACAAAGATGAGGACAACAGTTCGAATGATGTAAATAATGTACATAATACCTCATCTCAGAAATATTCCCTTTTATTTACTTAATATTATTGTATTAAAAAAAAGAACTTTCTTGGTTTCATAAACTTTGCTTCATCATTTGTTAGTTTTTGTTTTCTCTTATATATCTAATTTCGTATATTATATACGTAGACACCCCAGTCACCCTTCCGTTTCAGATTCTTCGTCGTCGTTCAGCTAACCGTGGCACCTTGATTGGTCTGTAGACCGCTTTGCCTTTAATCAACGCAATTCAATTAAACTACTAATAAAAATCTTCGCATCGAATACGCCGCACGTCAAGTGAGAGGAAAAATGAATAAAATAAAAACTTTTCTCTGTTTAAAATTAAGCAATTCCTTTTCCCTCATCTTTGTCCTCATCTTTGTCGCCATATTTATCACAACGTTTCCGGCCTTCTTCAGGTGGTTGGAATGTTGAACCTAACCCTTTATTTCGATGACTGGGGTAGACTGTTCTAGTTCCACGTGCCATGTTTAATGGATGTCAGTTATCAGTTATCTCCTGTTAATTCACCTCTTCAAGTTCTCCACTGCCTTAACTCACAACTGTTTGGGTTTGTCATTGGATCTAACCAACGATTTTATCCACTGTGCCATGTGTCCTTGAGGCCAACTATTTATGAATTTCTGGGTATTATGAAACTAATGCCAACATTTTTTACCAGTGCTCATATTGTAATTTTAGCTGTTATACCATGTTTTTACCAGAGCTCATATTGCAAATTTTGTTTTTAATATTTCAGTAATAAGGTGTGCCAGAGAAAAGTGATAACAACAACAAATAGCCTTAAAGGTGTTAGGTAGATCCAATAACGGGACCACAAGAGTGTGAGTTCAATACACGGTTAATGCAGTGGAGAACTTGGAGAGGAGAATTAACAGTTGATAACTGATAACTGACATCCATTGGACATGGCACGTGGAACAAGAACAGTCTACCCCAGTGAGCAAAATAAAGGGTTCCGTTCGACATTCCAACCACATTAAGAAGGCCAGAGCTTAAGACGGCCGAAACGTTGTGATTAATATAGGAACAAAGATGAGGGCAATAATCCGAATAATGTAAATAGTGTACATAATACCTCATCTCAGAAATATAGACAGATACTTAAAGGCCGAAACGTTGTAATTAACATGGCAACAAAGATGAGGACAATAGTCTGAATAATGAAAATAATGTGCATGATACCTCATCTCAGAAATATAGACAGAAGCTGAAAAGCCGAAACGTTGTAATAAATATGGCAACAATGATGAGGACAATAGTCAGAATAATCTCAATAGTGTACATAATGCCTCATCTCAGAAATATAGACAGATACTGAAAGGCCGAAACGTTGTAATAAATATGGCGACAAAGATGGGAACAATAGTCCGAATAATGTAAATAGTATACATTATACCTCATCTAAGAAATATAGACAGATACTGAAAGGCCGAAACGTTGTAATAAATATGGAAACAAAGATGAGGACAATTGTCTGAATAATGTAAATAGTGTACATAATACCTCATCTCAGAAATATAGACAGATACTGAAAGGCCGAAACTGCAATAACCAGGTATGAACATCACCCAAACCTAGTTACAGAGATAGGACGATTGCCAATTCCATTGGACTTTACATTACCTACAGATTGAACAATCAAAGCTAATCGCTCAGACATCGGTATCAAAACCCCATAACAGAATATGACTTCTTATTGACATGACAGAAAAAAATGTCAACCTACTGCGGGAAAAATCTGTCTCATCAGTCATCTATCAAAAGATACATGATTGCTTAAGCGTGTAAGATGCATGGCACATAATTGATTGACATTTGTGGCAAAATAAAAAAATAAAAGACAATACAATCCTATCAATATATATATGAAACGACAAAGAAAACAATATTCCAAGTAAATCAAATTGGAAATTAAAAAAACGGCAGTCCCATAATATGTTGACAGTAAAAACTGTAAATGTGCTTAGTGGAAAAATCAGCAATAATTAGTTTTAGAAACTAAAATAAACTCTTAAACAAGAAAACTGTAATAGTCGGTAAGTGTCGACATATAAATATATAGTTACTTTAAGCGCTAATTCAAAAATAAATTGAATAAATAAAATATAATAAAAATAAAATAAATATAATATAAGCCTAAAATCCATAAAGAATAAAATTAAATAAAGAAATAATGATAGAAAAAATAAAAATAAATTAAACATAAATAAACAAAATTAAACACAGAAATAAAAGTGGACATAAAATAAACGAACAAATATTAAATATACACACACACACACATATATATATATATATATATATATATGGGCTTGTGTGCATATATATAAATATATACATACATACACAAACAAAAACAAACCTACCCGTGCATAATACCTCAATATTTATGATACCACAAGGCAAAAAATACTAGTTACTAAACAAAAATGAATCATTACATAAATAATAACATAATAAAATGAATCATTACATAAATAATAACATATATATTTAATTTACTACCCAAACACAATTTAAAAGTATATGTTTGTGCGTGCATGTGTCTGTTTGTGTGACTGGTGAACAGAGAGTTTAGATTATACACATTGTAATAGAAATTATTAGGTGGATTTGAATAATGATAATTTTCTAAGTCATCGAGTCTAGTGTAAATAGATGAATCGTGATTATTCAAATCCCTCTAATAATTTCTACCACTTGTATATCCTTGCTTGATCCAGATTCTAATACTCTCCGCTCGCATTTCCAAAACTGTTTCATTTATATCATTCATTTCTAAAAGTTCTTGGTATTATAACAATTTAACATAATATTTTAGTTAATTCACGCGAAATCATTCCACGTTCGTTTTACGTTTTATCAACCCGGATTATTAAAAGCCAGAAAATATTTTTAGATAGTAAGATTTGAAGCGGACTGGCGATAATGGATTAGTGTCTTATTAATGAACGCATAATTGTGGCGGATTCATACCTTAAGAGAATTTGATGTGACAAACAAGTAATTATACTTTGGATATATAGTGGGGGATTAATTCTACATTAAAGTCAATATATAAACTGATCCCTCAATTTGAGGTAAAAAGTAGATTCTATACATTTATATTCCAGAGAATGAAAATCAATCTAAAAGACATCCCTGTGTAGCTAATCAATATTTCATTGATTAATTGATTCGTTTCCTACAGCTTATCAACAATCAAGAAATTATGTGGATATAAAGTGGGTGATTAATTCTACATTACAATCAATATATAAACTGATCCCTCAATTTGTGGTCAAAGTAGATTCTATACATTTATATTCCAGAGAATGAAAATCAATCTAAAAACATCCCTGTGTAGCTAACCAATATTTCATTGATTAATTGATTCGTTTTCTACAGCTTATCAACAACAAACAAATTATAAGTGGTTATGAAGTCGGGGATTAATTCTACATTACAATCAATATATAAACTGATCCCTCAATTTGTGGTCAAGGTATATTCTATACATTTATATTCCAGAGAATGAAAATCAATCTAAAAGACATCCCTGTGTAGCTAACCAATATTTCATTGATTAATTGATTCGTTTTCTATTGGTTATCAACCATTTGAGGATTATTTAAAATCAGGAAATATAGATTTAAGATTGTAAGAATTGTCTTCGGAAATAATAATGGTTTAGTGATGCAAGTTTTAATAATTAACCCTGGGTGGAGAAGAGGTGGGTATGAGGAAAGAAAGCTTGGAAAATTGAATACTCATAGGAAAGATTGATAGAGGGCCAGAGAAAAGCAAAGCCCAAGGGAGGCACGATGGAGTAATGGATAACGGCTCGGACTGAGGAATCGTAGAGCCGAGTTCGAATTCCAGTCGAATCCGTAACATTCACTTACGTGCTAACACCCTTGGGAAAGGTGTGAATCCTCTGCTTCTCCCTCCAACTATGGGTAAATAGCAGGACAGACTGGGTTCTATTTTTCGTAACTGATCTAGGAGGAGGTCGAATTCAAAACCATTCGGCGTCTTTGGAAATAATAATGGTTTAGTGATGCAAGTTTTTATAATTAACCCTGGGTGGAGAAGAGGTTACTCTGCGTCTGTGGAAATTCTGCGGCAAGTAAGAGCATATTCCTCCCTCCACTGGGATAGGTGTGGGGACCGCGTGTGAAGTTCAAACTCCCTTGTCACTCCGTTTCAAGAATTCGCCGCCGTTGGAATCGAGAATGGCTGTCGCTCGTTTCAGCATTGGCGACGTGCTTGGTCGGCCTTCGTTCCGGACGCGGTGAATTCCTTGGAAGGAGCCGGCTTAACCGATCCAGGGTGAATGCCGCAACATACATACATACAACCTGCCTAGCGAACTTGAGCCAATGGACAGCGGAACAATAGAGATGGCAAAAAGACAAAATTATTAACAGATACAAAGGACAGGATATTGTGGAGCGCCATATTCGCCAACGTTCTTAAATAAATTTGTACTCGGCTTTTCGATTAAAATTCCGAGCCATTATCCATTATACCATCCGCATATCACCTAGTAATCGTAAGCGGTCACCTATCAAGATACTGACCAGGCTCGACGTTGCTTGACTTCGGTGATTGGTATTCTAAAATATATGGCTGATCTGTTTGATTGATTTGTTTTGTTTTACGGCATATCGACCTCAATGGACTAGATTTTTATTGATGGTAATATTTGTTTTTTCAAAAATTTATTGTTGGTAATATTTTTTCCAAAAATGTATTTCAGGGAATAATTTTTTTTTCCAAAATATATTGCTGGTAATAATTGTTGACCATAGTCTATGAATATAGAATCAAGCGCAGTACGTAATTTGTTCAATGAAACAACGTTAAAGATTAACATTCACGGGTCAGACACTCTACTGAATCTGACTATATAGCCAATACCACCAGAAGCTGTTCCGTAATTCTTCAGTCTTCGATATCAAAGGCTGGCAGTAATATTTAGCCACCCCTACGAGGGTTACATGTGGCAGAACGCCGGGTTTAACGTGGGTTTTCCGAGCACGTAGGCTTGGCAAAAAATATTCCCTATTGCAACCCGTAAAAAGGGGTCCAGGGACAATATACCACACCGAACGAGACTCGGCCCCTCGGCGGAGCCTCGTCCGGATTCCTCTCTGCCCGACGGCATAGAGTTCGATTGTTTAGCCATCAAAGACTGGCATTAATATTTAGCCACCCCCACGAGGGTTACATGTGTCACAAGGCCGTGTTTAACGTGGGTTTCCCAAGTCCGTAGGCTCGGCCAAAAATATTCCTATTGGAACCCGTACAAATCTCCTGTAACACTTCTGCTCCCAGCTAAGGGTTAATTAGTATGACTTGTATCAGTATATCATTAATTCTAAGTTTATAAATTCTTTCTCAAAGAAGCACGACATATTTATTTTTAATTGTTTCTTGCACCTTTAGTTACAAAATTTCCGTTTCTTATCCGTTAAAATTGGTGGAAAGTTTGGTTATATCTTTCTTTAACAGAAAGCAGAATAAAACATTCTTAAGAGGAAACCCGGAAAATAATGCGGTCTAAAAACTCTGACAATAGAGACAAAAGCACAAGAATTTTTTAACATTAACCAATACGGATTCGTAGCTTTATGCCGAAATACAGATGACCAAAAAACGGTACTCTAATCATTTTCAAGTTTCCAAGACCTAAAATTCCACAGCGTGCGTGCAATAAATAGGCAAAGCTGAATATCAAGTATGGAAGAATTATTCTGCTAAACAGATCATTAGTAGGTAAACATAATTTTAGGCATCGTGGTTATTATTGACATGGGTAGAACGGAATAGGGTCATTATTATTATTGACATGGGTAGGACGGAATATGGTCATTAATATTATTGACGGTTGTAGGACGGAATAGGGTCATTATTATTATTGACATGGGTAGGACAGAATAGGGTCATTATTATTATTGACATGGGTAGGACGGAATGGGGTCATTATTATTATTGACATGGGTAGGACAGAATAGGGTCATTATTATTATTGACATGGGTAGGACGGAATAGGGTTATTATTATTATTGACATGGGTAGGACGGAATAGGGTTATTATTATTATTGACATGGGTAGGACGGAATAGGGTCATTATTATTATTGACATGGGTAGGACGGAATAGGGTCATTATTATTATTGACATGAGTTGGACGGAATAGGGTCATTTTTATTATTGACATGAGTAGGACGGAATAGGGTCATTATTATTATTGACATGCTAGAACGGAATAGGGTCATTATTATTATTGACATGGTAGAACGGAATAGGGTCATTATTATTATTGACATGGGTAGAACGGAATAGGGTCATTATTATTATTGACATGGGTAGGACGGAATAGGGTGATTAATATTCTTGACGGTTGTAGGACGGAATAGGGTCATTATTATTATTGTCATTAGTTGGACAGAATAGGGTCATTTTTATTATTGACATGAGTAGGACGGAATAGGGTCATTATTATTATTGACATGGTAGAACGGAATAGGGTCATTATTATTATTGACATGGTAGAACGGAATAGGGTCATTATTATTACTGACATGGGTAGGACGAAATTGGGACATTATTATTATTGACATGGGTAGGACGGAATGGGGTCATTATTATTATTGATATGCGTAGGACGGAATAGGGTGATTATTTTTATTGACATGGTAGAACGGCATAGGGTCATTTTTATTATTGACATGTGTAGGACGGAATGGGGTCGTTATTATTATTGATATACGTAGGACGGGATAGGGTCATTATTATTATTGACATGGGTAGGACGGAATAGGGGCATTATTATTATTGACATGGGTAGGACGGAAAAGGGTAATTATTATTATTGACATGGGTAGGACGGAATGGGGACATTATTATTATTGACATGGGTTGGATGGAATAGGGTCATTATCCTTATTGACATGTTTAGGACAGAATAGGGTCATTATTATTATTAACATGGGTAGGACGGAATGGGGTCATCAATATTATTGACATGGCTTGGACGGAATACGGTCATTTTATTATTGACATGTGTAGGACGGAATGGGGTCGTTATTATTATTGACATGGGTAGGACGGAATAGGGACATTCTTATTATTGAGATGGGTAGGACGGAATAGGGACATTCTTATTATTGAGATGGGTAGGACGGAATAGGGTCATTATTATTACTGACATGGGTTGGACGGAATGGGGACATTATTATTATTGACATGGGTAGGACGGAATGGTGTCATTATTATTATTGACATAGGTTGGAGGGAATGGGGTCATTATTATTATTGACATGTTAGTACGGAATAGGGTCATTATTATTATTGACATGGGTAGGACGGAATAGGGTGATTATTCTTATTGACATGGGTAGGGCGGATTGGGGTCATTATTATTATTGCCGTAGGTAGGACGGAATAGTGTCATTATTATTATTGACATGGGTAGGACGGAATAGGGTCATTATTATTATTGACATGGGTTGGACGGAATAGGGTGATTATTTTTATTGACATGGGTAGGGCGGAATAGGGTCATTATTATTATTGACATGGGTAGGACGGAATGGTGTCATTATTATTATTGACAGCGGGTGGACGGAATAAGGTCATTATTATTATTGACATGTTAGTACGGAATAGGGTCATTATTATTATTGACATGGGGAGGACGGAATAGGGTCATTATTATTATTGACATGTTAGTACGGAATAGGGTCATTATTATTATTGACATGGGTAGGACGGAATACTGTCATTATTATTAGTGACATGGGTAGGACGGATTGGGGTCATTATTATTATTGCCGTAGGTAGGACGGAATAATGTCTTTATTATTATTGACATGGGCAGGACGGAATAGGGGCATTATTATTATTGAAATGGGTAGGACGGCATAGGGTCATTATTATTATTGACATGGGTAGGGCGGAATAGTGTCATTATTATTATTGACATGGGTAGGACGGAATAGGGTCATTATTATTATTGACATGGGTTGGACGGAATAGGGTGATTATTATTATTGGCCTAGGTAGGACGGAATAGGGTCCTTATCATTATTGACATGGGTAGGACGGAATAGGGTCATTATTATTATTGACATGGGTTGGACGGAATAGGGTGATTATTATTATTGGCCTAGGTAGGACGGAATAGGGTCCTTATCATTATTGACATGGGTAGGACGGAATAGGGTCATTATTATTATTGACATGGGTAGGACGGAATAGGGTGATTATTTTTATTGACATGGGTAGGGCGGAATAGGGTCATTATTATTATTGACATGGGTAGGACGGAATGGTGTCATTATTATTATTGACAGCGGGTGGACGGAATAAGGTCATTATTATTATTGACATGTTAGTACGGAATAGGGTCATTATTATTATTGACATGGGGAGGACGGAATAGGGTCATTATTATTATTGACATGTTAGTACGGAATAGGGTCATTATTATTATTGACATGGGTAGGACGGAATACTGTCATTATTATTAGTGACATTGGTAGGACGGATTGGGGTCATTATTATTATTGCCGTAGGTAGGACGGAATAATGTCTTTATTATTATTGACATGGGCAGGACGGAATAGGGGCATTATTATTATTGACATGGGTAGGACGGAATAGGGTCATTATTATTATTGACATGGGTTGGACGGAATAGGGTGATTATTATTATTGGCGTAGGTAGGAAGGAATAGGTTCCTTATCATTATTGACATGGGTAGTTACGGAATAGGGTCATTATTATTATTGACATGGGTAGGACGGAATAGGGTGATTATTTTTATTGACATGGGTAGGGCGGAATAGGGTCATTATTATTATTGACATGGGTAGGACGGAATGGTGTCATTATTATTATTGACAGCGGGTGGACGAAATAAGGTCATTATTATTATTGACATGTTAGTACGGAATAGGGTCATTATTATTATTGACATGGGGAGGACGGAATAGGGTCATTATTATTATTGACATGTTAGTACGGAATAGGGTCATTATTATTATTGACATGGGTAGGACGGAATACTGTCATTATTATTAGTGACATGGGTAGGACGGATTGGGGTCATTATTATTATTGCCGTAGGTAGGACGGAATAATGTCTTTATTATTATTGACATGGGCAGGACGGAATAGGGGCATTATTATTATTGACATGGGTAGGACGGAATAGGGTCATTATTATTATTGACATGGGTTGGACGGAATAGGGTGATTATTATTATTGGCGTAGGTAGGACGGAATAGGGTCCTTATCATTATTGACATGGGTAGTTACGGAATAGGGTCATTATTATTATTGACATGGGTAGGACGGAATAGGGTGATTATTTTTATTGACATGGG
>OZ038513.1:73881680-73899180 GCA_964036315.1 Acanthosepion esculentum | reverse complement strand
GAAAAATACATTTTTACAACAATTATTTGTTATTTCTTAAATTATTTTATTGTTAAATTTATGTTTATTGCTTAAAGTTGTTAAATATTTTAAAATTAATCACAATCTTGTACACGTAAGTCAATGGTGTTATTAAGTAGATAAATATCATTTACAGATTATAAAATAAAGCTGGTTACAATCAGAAAGTTGCCTCTAGTTAAAAATCTAATATAACATGTTTTTATTTTGTGCCCCAAAATAGTTAAAATTCAAATATACGGAAGACCTGAAGCATCATGAAAGCAATATTCCGTCACGTGGTTTGCGTTGGTAGTAACATAAACATTTTGACGATAAAATTCTGCTTTCGTCAAGTTTAAGGCCGTTTTTATCATTTGATACCTACTTAAAAATAACGAGGTTAATAAGTTGTTCACATAAAGCTAAACTTGTGACCTTCCGTACTCTAACTTTTCCGCCCGTAAGATGAAATCACGCACATGTCAACACCTCTGTTAAGCCCGGCTTTCTATCATTTGAAAGTACATTTTTTTTTCAGTGCAGAAAGTAATGTTTGTTTCAAAATGCATTAAATAAACTTTATAATTTCTATTTTTCTGAAATTAATTAAAAAACAAAATCATAATTGATTTTTTAAACGAATTTTAAACGTAAAATTTAACTTTTGTAAACAAAAGTAAAAAAAATGCTGACGTTCGATTTTCTGTCAATTTTTCTCATAAAAAAATTGAAGATTTTTAACCAAAATTTTGGACGTGCTAAAAATTATTAAAAATATTCAAAAATACTTTGATCTTTGATAATAACATAAACACTTAGACGATACAAAATTATTTTCATCAAGTTTATGCCGTCTATGCTCATTTTTCAGCCATCTCGTGGTGATCGCTACTTTTAATACATTACGTATTTGCGATGAGATATGGGAATAATAATCGCTTCTCTATTTCTTTGAATATGCAGATTATGGAATAGTTTTTTTTTGTTTTTTTTTTTTTGTATCCGGTTAAATTAGGGCCAGTTCTTAGAAGAGAACCTTCCTTTTCCCTCATTTCCCATCTGGTCTCTCTTATCGCAGGCCAGAAGAACGCCGTGTGTCTAATAAGTGCAAATCACCCTAACAGTGTTCCATGAATAAAACGCCTACTCACTTTCATGTGACAACACGTGACTTAACCCCTAACGGTTTCTTTTCGCGCGTGTTGAGGTAAAACAATTTCACTTAGCTGTTTGCCGTCGGAGTAAGCGGACGTCACCAAAATTAGTCTTAGCTGTTTGCTGTCAGAGGAATCAGGCGCCACCAAAAACCGAACGACCGACGAGAGAATCTTGAACAGTATCCTCAACCCAAGTCGGCAATACTCCTGTAGTTTATCTGCATGCACCTCTCGCCACCAACAAGGATTGGACGGCGTCAGTCAAAAACTTATATTAGGACATTGGCAATTCCACCCTTTAATTTCGGAGAAGTGCATGAACATCTTTTCTATTGAACTGTACCTTTGATAACAACCGATCGACGTCGATAACTGACTTCGTGCAAGTCTTTGCATGTTTATACATATTCGATGTCCCTATATTGTTGTCGATATCTCGTCGCGTTGATATATGTTTATCTGGTAAATTATCTCCCCATCCCTTGTATTATTTAGTTTTGTTTTCTTTCCCTTAATTTCATACCTTGTATATTTCGTAAATAAAATAATTTTAAGGCATATACTCTCGTGTCGTCTTATCCTGTGTCTGCACATTGTTCGTTTTCTCACTGCGTTCACCGACGTCCGGAATTGGAGAATCTCCTTTCCCATCGCTCTTTACGTTATTTTGACATTGAAGCCTGGGATAATCTTGTTTATCTTCTTTTTTATTTTTCTCATTGCGTCACGGCTATCCTAGCCCCAACGATAGATAGATAGATAGATAGATAGATAGATAGATAGATAGTAGATAGTAGATAGATAGATATGAAAATATAGTTATGAACAGACTAATATAGATAAATAGATATGAACAAACTGTAATAGATAGATAGATAGATATGAAAATATAGCTATGAACAGACTAATATAGATAAATAGATATGAACAAACTGTAATAGATAGATAGATAGATAGATAGATATGAAAATATAGTTATGAACAGACTAATATAGATAAATAGATATGAACAAACTGTAATAGATACATAGATAGATAGATATGAAAATATAGTTATGAACAGACTAATATAGATAAATAGATATGAACAAACTGTAATAGATAGATAGATAGATAGATAGATAGATAGATAGATATGAAAATATAGTTATGAACAGACTAATATAGATAAATAGATATGAACAAACTGTAATAGATAGATATAAAATGGCTCAGATAGATTGATCGATGCATATAAAATAATGATAGAAAGATAGATAGATAGATAGATTTTAATAGATAGAAAGATATGAACAGACAGCGATAGATAGATATGAACAGACTAATATAAATAAATCGATATGAACAGAGTGTGTAGATAGATAGATAAATAGATAGATAGATAGATATAAAATGGCTCAGATAGTTAGATAGATAGATAAATAGATAGATAGATAGATATAAAATGTCTCAGATAGATAGAAAATGTCTCATATAGATAGATAGATATGAACAAACATATAGTAATGAACAGACTGTAATAGATAAAAAGATATGAACAGACTGTAATAGATAGACAGATGAACAGATTGTGATATATAGACAGATATGAACATACATTGATAGATCTGAACAGAGTAATATAGATAAACAGATATGAACAGACTGTGATAGATAGATAGATAGATAGATAGATAGATAGATAGATAGATAGATAGATAGATATATAGATAGATAGATAGATGGATAGATAGTTATGAACAGACTAATATAAATAGATATGAACAGACTGTAATAGATAGATAGATAGGAACAGACTGAACTTGATGAGTAGATAGATATATAGATACATAATGAACAGAATGAGATAGATATATCTTCTATTATGAACCGTGTCCCTTCAGGACATGGTTTATCGTAGCCCTCCAAAGCTTCCTATGTCGTGTAACCCTTAGCAGTTTTTTCTCTGTTTGCTAAAACTTCCGACCCCTGTTCCGCTCTCCATTCACACAATTTCGTCGCTGACCCCTCTCTATCTCTCTTGCCCTCTGTCCTCCCTGTGGGGGTTAACCTTCCCAAACCCTCCTTCTTCGTAATGGGCCCAAGGAATCTTAGCTGCCTCTTTCTTATGAGCACGCGTTTAATTTTTGTTGCCAGTTTCTTTAAGACGTCTTAGTTGCTTACTCTCTCCGTACATGACATCCTCAGTATCCTTCTGTAGAAACACATTTTTGTTGCCTCTAATTTCATCTCATCCTTGGTGAGATTGTCTGTCATACAATAGGATGCATATCACATGGCAATCCAGCGCTTTTTTTCTTTCTTACTAGTGAGTTTTCTCAGCATTTTGCTCAGCTTTTGGAATTCCCCTTTCGATAGTTCAATGTGTCTTCGGATTTCGGTGTCACATATTCCATCCTCGGCTAAAATATTTCCTAGATATTTAAATTTATGTAATTTCGTGATTTTGACATGTCCAATTTACAACTGTAGGCATTGTTACCCGATTGCATGTGTGTGAGTGAGTTTGTGAGTGTGTACTGAATAAAACACCAGCCTCGAAATAACTGCTCAACAGCTGTTATTTCTGGTTGAAAGAGAGTGCAAAATAGTACTATTTTGCGGGGGAAAAAGTGGGGTTTCCCAATTAACAATATTCTTGAGTAATGTTTTACAGAGAGATATATCTCCCCTATTTCCCACGGCAGGAACGAGGATTCCGAGGGTGAAACTGCTAGAACAGGCCTGGTCTTCTACAGAAAGGCGTGTGGGTAGTTTTTCTTTTGCAAGTGTCTTGAAAGGAGATTTCTCCGACAGTTTCTACGAGAGGAACAAGAAATCTGAATTCAAACTGCCGGGAAAGTCCTAGTCTTCTGCATCAAGAGTTGTATGTAGCCCTTCCAGTAGGACTTGAAGGTAGAATCCGCTGAAAAATGAAATGTGGGAAAGTGGCCGAATAGCATTTTTATAGGTTTTGGGACTTCCGGTTTTATTCAGCTGATTATTTCTCTTGCTGCTAAATCGAGAAAATTAAGGAAGGCCCCCACCTGCCTCAATAGCTAACACGTGAGGTAGCTTGGTTACAAATCGCGTCTTGAACTTTTTCTCTTCCTGGTGATTATATATTCTGTCTATTTCCACATGGTGATTCTACCTTTTTTCTCACTTTCTTTGATTACACTGTTGAAAAGGTTTTTTTAATTTACTTTCCAGGCCGATTTATAGATAGGTAGATAGATAGGTTATTTGCTTACACCCTTGTGGAAATTAACAGAAACTAAACGAATAATTCAGTTATTATTTACGTTTGTTTCGTATGTTTTCAATGAAAAATGATCCAGTGCCCATTTTAGTACTTCGTATATCCATTCCACGAAATCGTTCCTTGCAGAGTGAACACAGATTCTCGATTGGTTTTAAATCAGGTGCGTTTTCGAGCCAGTCGATAGTAATTTGATTTGCTCACTGGTAAGGCTGAGGAGTGTGTTCGTGCAGCGATAACATTTTCGTACGCTTCCTTGGAGTAACGTCCATCGAAGACAACAGCCGTAAGACAACTAATCGACAGCCGAGACAATAGTGTCTGGGCGTGATAAAAATCTAGAGGTTGACGCAATAATTTTCAAGGCCAAAAAAATTTCATCATACTCCCCGAAAAGACTTTCATATTACTGCACACCACAGCAAATGACGTAATCTGATGAAAAAACAGAAATCGATTACACCCTGTCACTGAAATGGGTCTAAAACTGACCGAATGTTGAATGAAAGGAAACTAAAGCGGTTGTTTCAATTAATTTGAATATGGATATCCAAATACATATATATATATATATATATATATATATATATATATATATATATGAGAGGCACGGTGGAGTAGTGATTAGCGGAATCGGAGAGCCGTGTTGGAATCACGTGCTATTACCCTTGGGCAGGTATGAATCCTCTTCTTCTCCCTTCAGCTATGGGTAAACAGCATTACAGACTGTTTTCTATAGCCCTGGATGGCAACTGGTCTAGGAGAAGGACTACTCTGAATTCAAAATCCGCGGAGGGTCATTTGGGAAACTTGTGGCACGTAGTGCACCAGGTCTCTTTATTCGGCCCTCCAAAAAGTGTGGTTGGTTCTGCACAAAATCTTCACCACTATAATCAAATCATATGTGATGGTGTCTTGGCTGTCGGTTCCTAGGAACAGAGCTGCTTGACCCTCATACGTCGAATACGACGGGAGAGTCGAGTTTATATATATATATATATATATATATATATATATGAGAAATATAGTTTTATGGTGTGCTATATTTAGGGGATAAAGTGCTCAATATCAGAAGTAGAGCGTATGTAAATCTAAATATAAAAGTGAACATTGATGTCAACACTCAGACGCGACAGGCTGTTTCATGTTGGACGCAATCGTCAGGCCACGATTGTTTAATTTTTCCTCGGCTATTTATATATATATATATATGGATCAGTGGTGCATTGTGGGTAATCTATTTTGGCGGTTATTTTTACGGGAGTGGCTTGTTTCTTTCTTTCTTTATTTGTTTGGGTTAATTTATTTTACTTGTCTTTCATTTTAATTTTGTATTATTTATTCTTTTCGTTTTTTGATGTCTTATTAACGTAGTAAAAGATTTTGGAGGGAGATTTGCTCAGGTCACTTATTTAATAGTTTGTTTTGGTCTGGGAAGATAATTAAAGCTATTTATTCGTCCAGTGTTTAGATTGCTTGCTGTAATCTATTCTATTAGTCATATATATAAATAGCCGAGGAAAAATCCAACATTCACCTCCTGACGATTGCTTCAAGCATGAAACAGCCTGTCGTCGCCTCTGAGTTGAATTCAATGTTCACTTACATATATATATATATATATATATATATATATATATATATGTAAGCAAATGTGTGGATGTAGATCCGACGGTATGATGAAAATGTGGAAAAGACAAAGCAAAATCCGAATATGTGAGTTTACTGTTTTTATTTTGTTTTTGTTTTTGTTATTCTGTCGACGTCAGACGTTTCGGTCAAATAGACCTTCTTCGGGACATGGTTAATGGAGACATATTTATATTAGATTTAAGTTTGATGGAGAGACGATATATACAGGACTGGTCAGAAACAGAAAAACTGAAATTCTAAAGTCAAGTATTCTTTCTTAGAGTCGGATATGCTGGCGTCGCGTGGGCGGCAACTACCAAGACGTGACAAACGTACCGATAAGCTATAGTTTTAAATAGTCCCCCTCACCTTCCACTTAGGATACAATCTTTTTCCCTGTGCGCAGGTCTTGGTAGTTGCCGCCCACGCGACGCCAGCATATCCGACTCTAAGAAAGAATACTTGACTTTAGAATTTCAGTTTTTCTGTTTCTGACCAGTCCTGTATATATCGTCTCTCCATCAAACTTAAATCTAATATAAATATGTCTCCATTAACCATGTCCCGAAGAAGGTCTATTTGACCGAAACGTCTGACGTCGACAGAATAACAAAAACAAAAACAAAATAAAAACAGTAAACTCACATATTCGGATTTTGCTTTGTCTTTTCCACATTTTCATCATATATATATATATATATATATAGATAGATGGATAGATAGATGGATAGATAGTAATTATTGTCGAGTCATTATCTTCATTCAGCTGCATTTTTCTTAATGAAAATAAAACATATTCGAAAATTAATTTCATATTCAATATGATATTCCTTAAAATAAAACAGAAAATTATCCTTCAACGTAATCAATTTTTCAAGATAACCCCTCACAAGACGAGAGATAAAGAAAGCAGGTGGTATTCTTTGCATCAGTAATGTATTAAGTCCAGGCAAAAACTTTCAATAAATTCATTGTTCGAATGCTTAAAATTGAGTTAATCATGGAAAAAAACTATATATAAATATGTATGAGCATATGATTGCAAAGTGGAAAAAATATTTGCAATATATTTATCCTCGAGAAGAGTTCATGAGAGAAAGGTTTTTTTTTTTGGGGTGGGGGATAGAAACATAAATTAAATTTAAATTTAAATTAAACGCCAAAACTCTGAAGATATAAGAAAGCTGAATTTAAAATTTTTAAATCTAATTTTCCTTTAGCTCGAAAAGTCCTTCTAGAGTACGAATAGTATTATATACTCCTGAAAAAATTATTTCAGTTGAGCTCTCTGGGGAGGAAGTGTGGGTTTGTAAACAGTGACTATTACGGCTAATAATGCACGACTCTTCGGTAAATCGAATTGTGTTCTCTCTGTCACTGTGTGTTTATCTAAAAGTAAATGCGCTTAAATTCACCTTCATCCCTGCCGCGTCCCAAAGAATCCCCGACTGACGCCAATTTAGTTGGGTTTCGATCCTAGCTAGAGGCAACCGGGCATCTAGCCACACTGATGAGCTGTGATTGAATTACTATATATATATATATATATATATATATTTATAGCGTGAGTAACAGCAAAATTGTACAATTGTTAGATTAAGCTTTGAACCATTGAATCTTAGAAATGATTAACGATATCTTACTGGAAATCTCGGAAGTTTTAAAACATTATTGACTCTACTTTGAGTAATAAGAATGTATAATTACTCTACAAGATTAACAGAATTATTATGATGAAATCAATCATACAAAAAATGACATGTTGATCATTAATTAACCATAGCTAAGGATCGGAAGCTCATGAAGAATTTAAATAAATTCTTATATATATATATACATATATGTGTATGTGTGTGTGTGTATTTAGGCAGCAATCCTTCTTTCATGCACATTTCATTGAATACGACAGACAAGGTGCTTTTATTTAGTTTTTTTATACAATTTCTCATGCGATCTAATATTTTTTTTTCTTTTCAGATGATAAATTATATAAAAACTGTCTGAATGTTTTTTTTTATCCGAGCACTTTCGGCTATACATTTAGCCATTTCAAGGAATAAATATTTTAACTGTTAAATAAGAAATAGTTTGTTGCATGTCTGTTTTATGAATTGTTTTCATTTTTCAAAACACGGTCAAGATATTGTATCCATGCTCATAGTTAATATTTTTAAGAGCTGTCTTTTTTGTTTTTATTAATAAGTTTCCATTATTTTTAGCCTTTTTTTGCACATGTAGATGATGCTATTATATTAGTGTTGTCAACAAGTATGTTACGAATAGTGTCCGGTAGGTTTCCATGAATATTTAAATGAGATCTAATTGAGTTATGGTCAGAAAGGTGTAGAGTGAGTCTGCCTGTCAAAGATGTTGTGTGGCCTATATAATTATTTACGAAAGTTGATTGTTGAGGAATACAATTCCTTAATGGGCATTTGAATTCGTAAATAATATTTGCTCTATTTAACTTTGTTCTAGGAGGTGAATTATTATTTTTAACTATAAGGTTAGAAGTTTTAAATTTTTTGTAATAAATAATTAATCTAATTTTTTGCTATTGTCAACTGGTGTTATGCATTTTTTATAATGTTCTTAATTCTGCATTCATCCTGTTTATAATTTTCGTTCATCTGATTTTTATAAAAAATATTAATATTATTGTTCATGTTTCTATTCTCGCCGTTGCTATTAGCTACCTTAGACAGGAAACGCCTAATGTGGAAATCCAACAATTGATTAGGAAATCAGTTATTAATCAGCGTTTGTTTTACATTGTCTAATTCTTTAAAGGAAAGCGTGCGAGCGGATGAAATCTCGTGCGCTCTCGTGAGGAGATTTTTTTAATAACCCCTATTTTATATACAAGAGGGCATTCACTAGAAAAATTAATATGGAAATAGTCTTTACTAGTTGTTTTTTTCTAAAAAGAACTTTTAAAAGTATTATTCTTAAAATCGACGATTTTGTATAAAAAAACTAAAGGAAGTTTATTTTTTTCACTAAGTTCATAAGTAAAGTTTAGGAGGGAATTTTCTTGAAATTTAACTTTCAGATTTGTTATCTCTTTATTGTTTTCAGCTAAAATAAAAATATCGTCGACATAACGAACATATATTTCAGGTTTAATAACTTTAGTAAAAACCTTGTTTTCAACATAGGACATATAATAATTGGAGAAGCACAGCCCGAGAGGGTTTCCCATACTTACTCCATCAGTCTGTGTGTAAATAGTACCATTCTGGTTATAAAAAGAAACTCTAGTTGTGCAAGCAAGCAGTAGATTTCTTAAAATATTGGGTTGTATTGATGGAGGTGGAATTAAATTATTTTTATACACCGAATTAATGATAATATCGATAGTTTCGGAGACGGGAACATTAGTAAATCAATTCTCTACGTCAAGTGACGCAAGAATGCCGTGGCTTGTTTTTAATTTTGTGCTTTTAATTATTTGGAGGAATTCATGGGTAGATTTAATGCTATAATTAGTAGGGGGATATGGGGTAATAATATCATTGAGAAATTTTGATAGTTGGTATATGCATGTTGGAATCTGGGAAATAATAGGTCGTAAATGGGTATCCCGGTTTGTGTATTTTAACATTACCGTATAAGTAACCAGGTTGGTAATCTCCAATAATTTTGTTTATTTTTAAGGATCCTGCAACAGCATTGTTGGATGTTATAAGTTTATTAACATATTTCTTTAGAGGTTCAGTGGTGTTCTTATTCAATTCTGTAAATTTAGTACGATCATCAATAAGATGCTGAAGTTTTTTGTGATAATCCAATTTATCCAAAATTACGTAAATATTGGATTCATCCGCCTTTCTGATGACTATATTAGGGTTGTTTTTTAATTCTGTAGCAGCAATTTTTAGTTTTGTTGGAATGTTCTTGTTTCTATTACGTGGAATATAATCTTTTAGACGTTCTACCTTGAGAAGATCTTTGAGGTTTGGATGGAGTATTATCAATTTGTCCTTTTCCAGTTGACATAACGATTAATGTAAGATTTCTGCCATCTTTGTCGATTTAGGTTGGAGATAGCAATTTGGGTCTAGATTTAAAATTTATATAGACCATGCGTTAATACGTGAGTTGATAGGTTTATGTATTTAACATGGTTGTTGGGAAGTAGAATATTTCCTTGGTATAAATTGCACAGCGTTTGTGTAATTATTTATCGCTGGTCAAGTTCATCATTATTAATACTGATATTGATGTGGTATTGTGCTTTATTATATTCCGTTTCGGTCAAAGTGTTTTTTAGTACTGCAATATGTTTTGGGATTTCATTATTTAGATGTTGAGTTTCATTCTTAGCTTTAGTCATGTATGTATGTATATATATATATATATATATATATATATATATATATATAATCCAGGATCATTTTCCAAATTATTCAACATGATCTTCGCCCTCTCTAACTGTCTAACTTTCTGACATGTGTAACAAGGTGCCTCATGAGTTTCACGGAAGATTTCATTTTCAAGTATTTTTCACTGCTCTTTGGACTGTCATAGATGAAACTGCTCTCTCACGTGTCAAACGTCTTAGGGATTGAGTTGAATCTTTTCTAATTGATCTCTTTAGCTCTAAGTTGAAATGATGATCCCTTTTCCTGTTGTGACCTCCTGATCCAGTTTTCCACCCTGCAGTTCCCTCTTTTTTAAACTTATTCACCGTTCTCTTGATGGTTCTTGAATAGACTTTGGAGATAGAAGCCAGAGTATCAATATTGGTACCATTACTGAAAGCCTGAATGATCTTTTTCCTCTAACCATTGCTTAGTTGAAAAGACAGGGGAGCTGACGCAAAATGATTTGATCCTGTTCTCTTTCCAGCTGAATAACTCAAAGGGCTTTTTGTTCCCGTGATTCTTACGACAAATGATGTCAAGATGGTTAAACGTCTTATCTGAAAACCTGGAAAAAAAGAAACACAATTAGTTTAGTGTTTTTTTTTTTTAGATATGAAACATTTTGTGGCATGGACAATTATACTGTAACACGATTTCCACAATTCTGCTAACACACCAGATACACACACACACACATATATATATATATATATATATATATATATATATATATAATACAAATATTTATTTCAAAATCTCTAAGTAAGAGAATTTGATCTGAAGAGATAAATTTATAGATATTCATGGAATAAACTGTAACCAAAATGAATCGTCTTCTTCTCCTCCTTCTTCTCGTTATTATTATTATTATTATTATTATTATTATTATTATTATTATTATTATTATTATTATTCTCTGTAGTCTATAATGAGCTCTCCCTGGATAAATATGCTCTTTGGAATTATCCGAAAATTGGTAATATATATATATATATATATATATATATACATATATATATATACATACAACTGAATATGTTAGCTCTATCACTGATATTGAAAAATTTTCATTAAGTACTGCGCATATAATATATATATATATATATATATATATATATATATATATATATATATATATATATATATATATATATATATGACGAAATATAGTCTTAAAGTGTGCTATATTTATGGGATAAAGTGCTCAATATCAGAGATAGAGCGTGTGTAAATATAAAAGTGGACATGGAAGTCAGCACTTAGAGGCGACAGTCGGTTTCATGCTAGTGCAATCGTCAGGCAACTCTGACGATTGCACTAGCATGAAACAGACTGTCGCCTCTAAGTGCTGACTTCCATGTCCACTTTATATATATATATATATATATATATATATATATATATATATATATATATATATATATATATATATAGCATAATTTCTGCAAACAAATTTATTGTATTCCACCGACAAGGTTTAGTTTATCTATTCAACATTGCATTGTATCTATTTTTCGAAAGTATTTTAGTTCACTGAGATTCACATTATGAATACATTTTCCAAAGTTCATATTTTTGCTTGTTACATTCAAATACTTTCGACTCTCGCAGTCATTGTCTTGAATTCGGAGTTATCAATGTGGTAAACAAGATTTCTTTGACTAAATTGTGCAGTTTTTCGATTGCTAAAATTGGAATAGTAATCAATTCAAAGTAGATTTATTTGTGACGGTCATTTTTAAAAAATATTATAGCCATTTCAATATATCATCTTTTTCACCAAGTGACAAGTGAACCTACAAGAGAATGTAATGCATTTTTAGCCAATGTTATAATTTAATATTGTTTCTTGGTTATTAGTAATTGACATACAATCACCTAAATGACATGAGAATCTATAAACATCATTCCTTTATATTGTGAGGACTCTTTACGTGCTAAATTATTGGTAACTAGAAGATATAACCTGTTTTCAATTGGTTCGTTCATTACTGAGAATTTATGCCGTTCAATTGAAGCAGTTTAAGTTTAAAGTCAGCCCACCCGAAAATCACTATTAGTAATAACAATTGGGGGCAACTGAAGTACATTACCAAATGGGGTGTTAACAATTTGAATGGCGGGTGGCCCTAAAAACGCCGTTTTTGCGTTCTCAATCTTGTTTCAGCCTCACACGCAGCAGCAGCTGAACAGGCGTTTCTCCTCAGCCGTTGAGTCGTTTGATCAGCAGTTTCAAGTATGAAAAAAGTAAATTACATTTTGCCTTTGATTTTTGCGTCAAGTGTAAAAATTCGGGTTTTTTTTTTTCGATTTTTCACCTTCAAAGTTGTAATTTTTTCCAGTCACTTTGGACTCAAAACCTGCACTGAAGATTTATTTATCAACCAAAAAAAAAATTCATCGAGATCCGATGAAAACTGTGGAAACGCATAAACATCCGATCACACACACACACACACACACACACACACACACACACACACACACACACACACACACACACACATTTTGAGAATTATAGACATTTTTAGGGTCGATAACTCTGAGATGCAAGAAAATTATGTTGCTTATTCATCTTACTTGATATTTGGTTAAAAGAAAATAATTTAATGGAGTCTTTATTTTTAATCATTTCACCACAAAGGAAGGCAATAAAGTCACTAAAACACGAGAGGTTACTGAGTGTAAAAAAATATGAAAAATTAGAAATGTTATTAAGGAGAGAGAACAAAAAAGAGTAATCTAATAAACAGAAAATAAATTAAAATTATGTGTCATGCTTGATACACGCTTAAGCGTTCGTGTATCTTTTGATACATTACTGACGAGGCAGATTTTTAATTTATTTTCTGTTTATTAGTTATGTATCATGCTTGATACACGCTTAGGCGATCATGTATCTTTCGATATATATGACTGTCGAGGCAGATTTGTAATTTATTTTCTGTTTCGTTACGTATCATGCGTGATACACGGTTAGGCAATCATGTATCTTTCGATACATGACTGACGAGGCAGATTTTTAATTGTTTTTCTGTTTATTAGTTATGTGTCATGCTTGATACACGCTTAGGCGATCATGTATCTTTTGATATATGACTGACGAGGAAGATTTGTAATTTATTTTCTGTTTATTAGTTATGTTCATGCTTGATACACGCTTAGGGATCATGTATCTTATATATCTCAAAGAGACTTTTGAAAATAAATTAGTACTTCAATCCACTTATAAACTAACCATTAGCACTAGTATTTTTTCCTTGTAATGTTCCCGCTAACAGGTTCCTAGAGTCATAATTTATTGTATTGCTATATATTAAATGAAATGTATTAAATCCCTCAAATATTTTAATATATTTTCTGTTTATACGTTATTTTTTTGGGGGGGGGGACTTCCTCGTACTAAGTTGATGTGCCAACTCATATGAGCACGAAAGAGAAAAACTCAGAATTTTAAATTTTAAAATAGTCCGAAGAAGTTAAGACTAAACGCAATTCACGAAAACCTTTTCATACTTCTTTCCCGTAAATCTGTTATTCATACATACAAATTATATATCGTTATCCCATAGGCATATATATATATATATATATATATATATATATATATATATATATATATATAATCTTCTAACAAATGATAAAAACAAAAACAAGCTACTGACTTCTAAATAAGGAAAATTAAATAAAGTGTTATTGAAGAAATATAAACAAATATTCACTTTGGCATTTAGGCATTGATTAAAAAAATATGAATTATTTAAACAAGAAATAAGTCAAAAAAGGAATATATCTTTATTTGCTAAATAATCGAAAACATAACATTCGTGTAAAAGAATACTCCTAAAAAATCTCCAGAAATTATATCTGTATTGAGAAAAATCACATTGTTACATCATCTTTGGCACTAAGAGACGAGAGAGAGAGAGAGAGAGAGAGAAAGAGAGAGAGGGAGAGAGGGAGAGAGAGAGGGGGGGAGTGGGGGAGAGAGAAAGAGAGGGGAGGGAGTGGGAAAGGATAGGCAGAGAGTATAATGAGATATGTAAAGAAAGAAAAGGTCGATAAAAACCAAGACATTGTACATTCTTTCTCTCTCTCTCTCACATATATATATATATATATATATATATATATATATATATATATATATAGATAGATAGATAGATAGATAGATGATGGCCATGTTGGCCGAAACTAGTCGAGGAATCTAAATGAAATAATAATAATAAAAGCATAAGAATATTAATCTACAACCCAGTATGTCTGAAGATTTTAATTGATTTTTTTAATAATTTTTATCGTTCAATATATATATATACATATATATATATTTTAAACATGTTGTGTTGAATGTCTAAGACAACATAGTCCTGCATATTCTCTTTTGAATTTTCTCATATTTTCTAATGAGACTTTTTATTTGAAAATATTAGAAAATATGAGAAAATTCAAGAGAATATGCAGGACTATGTTGTCTTAGACATTCAACACAACATGTTTAATATATATATATATATATATATATATATATAAACGTAAAAATTACGTACATTATAGATGTTCTTAAAGTATTCATAGTAGAGGGAGACATTAGTTGCTTGCTAAAATATAATGGCTTTCGGGGTTTTTGTCCTGTCTAAAACAACGGACCATGTCGGTCAATTTGCTGTAAAACTCAATGTACAGAGTTCCAAACTTTAAAAGAAAAAAAAATTCTTCGCTTGTTTAAGCTTACTACTCTCCATTCCTCCTTTCCTTTCTCCCTTTCTTTTCTATAAACGCTTTTATTTTTATTTTTAATTTCCTAAATTTATTTGTTTTATCTATCTGTATTTAAAATCCCTTCCTTTTTGCCTGATATTATGGTCATTATTTTAATTTCTATTTATTATTTGTATTAAGGACGCTTTTATTAGACTAACTAATTTGTAATTGGGTTGCGTTGTCCCGCCCGAAACAACGGGGCATACCGTTCAATTTGTTGTATGACTTAAGATACAAAGTTCCAAACTTAAAGGAAAGAAATTCTTGATCGGGACAATCTGTTCAGGCCTACTACTACCCATAAATTTTTTCCTTCTTACCTTCCTCTATTTCATCTATTTAAAAGTGCCCGTCCACCCGTCAATTTTCTCCTTCTCCTCTTCTATCTTCTCCCTTGCTTTTCCTTCCCCCTGCCAGTCTAATTCCGTCCGGTGTATTGTCTCCATTTACTAAAAGACTTTGGTCAGAAGAGTGAATATTTCGATATTCACGAAATAAATTATAACCAAAATGGATACTTAACGTTTTCTTTGTGATCTATCTATCTATATATATATAATATCTGGATAAAATAAATGAAACAAAATTGGGTGTTTTTTTTATGAAAGTATTTATTTCTGTGTTTTTGTATATATTTATTTAATATTTCAGACCACCTCGGTCTTTCCTCAGAAATCAAATGAGATACTGTGTTTGTGTGTTTGTTTACAGCGTTTGTCGTGAAGCGTGCATGTCACGTGATGTGGAATGCGACTTTGTTTGAATTTTTGGCGGAAGACTGATGATAGTGTCTTAAATGTTGTTTAAAAGGTTTTTTGACCGTATCTCAAGAAATATTTTAAGAAATATTTTTAACTGTTGAAATATTTATGTAGATTTAAAATATCCACGTGTTTGTTTACCCCTAGTTTATGTGTCTAATTTTAGAATTCAGTATTTTTCTTTTTTTCTTCGTATGTGTGTTGTACTTAAATTACTGTGTTTGTGTGTTTGTTTTTAGACATATATATATGTTTTATATATATATATATATATATATATATATATATAAATATATATATATAAATATAAATGACAATAGGAAAATAGTAATTGCTGACGCGTTTTGTCCAATGTGGACTTTTTCAAAGTAAGAAACTAAATGAATCTAATTAAATAAAGAAAATTAATAAAAACAAAAAACAGTGTTCTTAGCAACTGGAATGTAGGAAACGCTATTTTCATATTGTTAACTGAAAATGACGTCAGTTAATGTCAGGCGTGGAGAATATTATCATTAATCTGTGTTGATGGATTCAACCATTTTCTTTTGATTTTAAGATGTTTTTGTGTACATTAGTTGATAATATTCTCCAAATATTTCCTTAATGTGCCAACATGTCTCCAAACATAATATAAAAAACGGCAGCAAATCAATCGCGTGTGGACAATAACTATGACGTTTAGAGTAATAAGAAATCATGTCGGATAAGAAATCCTTTCAAAAAATGACTGTTGTTTACGTTGTTGTTACGAAACTGAAGCTAGCAGATGTAGATTCGTAGATGTCCCGACGACAAATGTGCTTTCCTTAACGTGCCAAGAGGTTCGCAAACGTAATATAAAAAACGATAGCAAATCAATCGCGTGTGGACAATAACTATGACGTTTAGAGTAATAAGAAATCATGTCGGATAAAAAATCCTTTCAAAAAATGACTGTTGTTTACGTTGTTGTTACGAAACTGAAGCTAGCAGATGTAGATTCGTAGATGTCCCGACGACAAATGTGCTTTCCTTAACGTGCCAAGAGGTTCGCAAACGTAATATAAAAAACGGTAGCAAATCAATCGCGTGTGGACAATAACTATGACGTTTAGAGTAATAAGAAATCATGTCGGATAAAAAATCCTTTCAAAAAATGACTGTTGTTTACGTTGTTGTTACGAAACTGAAGCTAGCAGATGTAGATTCGTAGATGTCCCGACGACAAATGTGCTTTCCTTAACGTGCCAAGAGGTTCGCAAACGTAATATAAAAAACGGTAGCAAATCAGACTCGTGTTGACACTAAAAATAACGTTTAGAATAATAAGAAATCATGTCGGATAAAAATCCTTTAAAAAAATGACTATTGTTTACATTCTTGTTACGAAACTGGAGCTAGCTGATGTTGATTCGGAGATGTCCCGACGACAAATATGCTTTCCTTAAATAGGAAGCTCTAACGTGTAAGCAGATGCTAGTTTCAGTGGCCAAACTAATAACGGGACTTTTTCACTAAAAGTTGTTTTTCTGATAGAAAAAAAAAATCGGATGCAGGTTCGTTCCTTATCGGAGGCACAATATTTTCTCTAAT
>OZ038513.1:73856680-73879180 GCA_964036315.1 Acanthosepion esculentum | reverse complement strand
TTTTTAAGGATATTCGTAAAAGGTGTTTTTCATTTGATATCTTTGCATTTTACTCAATTCTTTCTAACTTATCATTATTACTTATTTTATATAATTTTTGTGCCGCAGATTTTCACCTGTCTTGAATACATGCATTCCTGAACTTCTTCAATTTCCATACGCCTGACAAGTGAAATAAGGAATTTATCTGTGGATTTAAATTCAAAACGAGCTTTGCTGAAAACCGAAATATAGATTCAGTGTTAATCTCACCTAACTTTATGATTCGAATAAGCCAGATAAATCAAGAATCGGACCATTTTTTTCCCTCGAATAAAATCTTGGATTCTGTATAAACGAAAATGTCTTCTCTCACATTTCTCTTACATTTTTTTTAGAAATATTTACATCTTAAGTTAATCACCTTATTTGCTAAAAGTTGTGTATCTCTTTATTAATTTGCTTTTAGTAGAAATATTTAATATCCCCAGGAATTTTCTGCATTCCTTTCCATCGTGGAATTTTAAAAAAATACAATTTATATGAAATTATACTTGTAATAATTGATTTGCACCAACAAATACCCGATAGTCTGAATCAACTTTAATGCCAATAACCAATTTTGTTCTAAGAGAAGTTGATCTGTGGTGACCCAATATGTAATGGGTTCACCAAAAGATATTATGTTGGCCTGAAACGTGTCATCGTTGCATCTACGTGCAGATTTAATTAATGCGGTTGCTTTGCCCGACATGTATATTGGTGGACGACCAAACCAAGATTTGGATATGCACATGTGTAACAACCGATGACGCCAAGGCATATAAACACCCAGAAGAAAAGTAAAATAGAGAGTCTATCACATACCCTCCAGAAGAAAAAAAAAACAAGTTTCGGAGAAAGCTCCCAAAGGCATACAAACGTACGCCGTTTTTAATCAACAAAACCCCAATTTAAATAAACAGTAGTTTTACAAATGGGAAATTAATCTCCTGTTTTTATTAGATAACATCAAGTCCTTTCATGGTGGAGGTGATGATGGCTCTCCACAGTTACTTACCATTTGTAGCTATGAGAAATTTCTGTCTCTTTTGTCCCTGATCTTCCATCTATTCACACAAAAGCGTTAGCTATGTTGTTCCTTGTTTACTCGTTGCTTTTCTTATATTTTGTGAGCGTTAAATTCTCTAAGCCCTTTTTTCTCGTTGTATTTGTGTGTGTTTTTCATTGGCTGACGTTGACTCACATATGTCAATAAGAACGGCCGAAATCCGTGCAAGGTCGGAATGCTTTTTGCAATGTCGCGTTGCGTAGCAAGACGCATTCAAGGAGGCGGCTTGACTTGTCTTGAATCACAGGTCGGGGTTCAGGTTTAGGCCGATATAATGTAAAACCCGGAAATCGGCGATGAGGACAGTACATCACTGAAGACCACACTTGATGCATCTAAAATGTATTATACATAAATATATATATATTCAATTCTGTAGTTTACTGCTACAAGCAAGCAGAATTTTTTTTTCTCCTGATGATGGTCATGTTGGTCGAAACTAGTCGAGGAATCTAAATGAAATGAAAAAAACGAAAGAATATTAACATACAATCCAGTGTGTTTTAATTTTTTAATGTTTTTTTATTGTTCAAAATGTGTATATATGTGTATATATATATATATATATATATAATGCATTATTTTTATGCATACAAATATTTACGTGAATGCTCTGTTTATAATGAACAGTATTAACAATATCTACCGGCCTGAATGTTCGAAAATATGCGTCCTCTGACAGGAATCGAACCTGGATCCTATACGGACCGATTTCGCCACAGACGACCATTTCGTTTAGCATGGTCGATTTTACTGTTTTCAAACTACAATTTTCCATGATTTTCTCACGTACATTCATATCTGCTCGATGCGTATCCAAATGTAAACAAATGACGTCATACGTTATGAAATGAACAAAGTCCGACAATTATTTTAAGCCATTTTTATGCTTATACGTTCTTTTTTTTTATAGATATTCATATTTTATAGATAAAAAGAATGTATAAACATAAAAAGGTCTTAAAATATGGTATCTTACTGTTGTATCTTTTAATATATTTATATATTTATATATATATATTTATATATATATATATTTATATATATATATATTTATATATATATATATTTATATATATATATATTTATATATATATATATATATATTTATATATATATATATATATTTATATATATATATATATATTTATATATATATATATATATTTATATATATATATATATATATTTATTTATTTATATATATATATATATATTTATATATATATATATATATTTATTTATATATATTTATATATATATATATATTTATTTATATATATATATATTTATTTATATATATTTATATATATATATATATTTATTTATATATATATATTTATATATATATATATATATTTATTTATATATATATATATATATATTTATTTATATATATATATATATATATTTATTTATATATATATTTATTTATATATATTTATATATATATATATATATTTATTTATATATATTTATATATATATATATTTATTTATATATATTTATATATATATATATATTTATATATATATATATATATTTATATATATATATATATATATATATATATATATATATATATATAGATATATATATATATAGATATATATATATATATATATATATATATATATATATATATATATATATATATATATATATATATATATATTTAAAAAAAGAGAGAAATCGCAAAAGGTTTTGGTTGTAATGTTGATTTTTTTTTTTTAATATATATTATGCTTTATTTTCCATAATAGAAAAAATATATATTACGCTTTAATTTACATTATGTAAAATAATGCATAATATATATTTAAAAAAAAATCCACATTACAACCAAAAATATTTTGCGGTTTTTCTGTTCTTTTTAATATATATACTTTTCTTTTTCTTCCATATATATATATATATATAGATATATATATATATATATATATATATATATATATATATATATATATATATATATAATATTTCATTAAAAACGACGGAAAAGCTACTGCGGTTAAGTATTTTATTTAATTTTTGTTGTATTCTTGTAAGTTTCTTCTTTTCTGGACATTATATAGAAATTGCCCGAAGGTTTTGTATGTCCAAGCGCTTTCGCTGGTTCTTTTAGCCATTATCAAAGATGATTTTATTTTTACTTTCAACTGAATGCACGGATTGTTTTATGTACATATCTAGAGTTTTACGACTGTTTTATTTTTCAAACACGTTCATCAAATTGTGATCGTGTTCACAGTAGATATTATCGAATGTTGTTTTTTCCTTTTTTTATTAATGTTTCCATTATTATTACTCTTTTTCTATATGTGGATGATGCTGTTATATTTGTATTATCAACAAGTAATACACGATTTTTATATATATATATATATATATATATATATATATATATATATATATAGAATTATATTGTCATCCACAGACAGACTGTTTCGCTGTTTCACAGCTCATCAGTGTGGCTAGACGTCCGTTTGCCTCTAGCTAGGATCGAAACCTTGCGTCAGTCGGAACTTCTACCACTAAGCCGTCGGCGCACGGCAGGGATGAAGGTGAATTTTAGCGTGTTTATTTTTAGATTTAGACAAACACACAGTGACTGACAGTGACTCAATTCTGCCGAAGAGTCGTACAGTTAAATAAAAATAAAAACAGACGACTTTAAGGTTCCATGTAATAAATTATTTCACCACAGCTCTTTTAAAGGACTGCGAATCATCAGACTTTACTTCCAAAGGGTGAAACGAAAAATGAAAAGAACTTTACACACTTTTGACGGGCAGTATTAAGCATATGTAAATTAAGGAAGTGAGTGGGGAGAGACATGATTGAGTTAGATGCAATTTAATATTTCTATTCTTTCATACTTAATATTATTGAGGTTGTCTAGACATTGACACATTTAATCGGTTAACTTAACGGAAGTTATATATTGATATAGAAGGGGAAGAAGAGAAAAACATGTACACATGTACCGATATACACGGGTAATTTCATGCATTAATACCTACATATATATTTTTAAATGTTTACTCATACTTACACATATATGTATATATGTGTACTTGGAATTTCCCTAAAAATTTTACAGTTAATATTAGGTGATGACTTTAGTATTCAAATATCAAAAAATCTTTCCAATTTAAATATTTTATCATCAATAACGATTATTAAAGGGTAATACATTTTGAAATTAAATTATCAATTTTAAAATTAAAAAAAAAAATTTCCTCCATATTATAAAGAATTTTAAACTCACAATTCCAGTTGGAGAATATTATAGGAGAAAATGGGGTAAAACATTAATAACAGAAGTGTAAGTCCTTTTATAATTCTATATATCCACATATATACACATACACACACATATCCGCACACATGCACACACATATATATTCATACACATACAACCCCCATATATATATATATATATATATATATATATATATATCGGGTGACCCCAAAAACGGGAATTTTGAAGTGCGTATTGCCAGACATGAGCAAGTGGCAACACTGCGAGACAGGGACCTTGAGCAAGTAAACATTTCGCCATTTTAGTAAGGAGAATGAAATTCACAGTATCCCAGCTGAGATGTTGCATCAGTCAATGAGGAATCTCAACAGCAGATTTCAAGAATGCATTCGTACAGGAGGACGCCATCTACAGGACGTAATTTAAAAAAAATGAAAATTCCGTCATTGTTTCTTAAATGGTATGTTTTAAGGTTTCAATTACTATGAATTGAATATTTTTCTTCCATCACTCTTGGTTTTATTGGATTGTTAAAAAGTTCCGCAGATTTTGAATTCAAAGTTGCCCTTCTCCTAGACCAGTTGCCATCCAATGCAACAGAACCCAGTCTTTCCTGCTATTTACCCATATCTGGTAAGAGAAGAAGAGGATACATACCTTTCCCAAAGTCATTAGCACTTAAGTGAATGTAATGGTTCCGAGTGTAATTCGAACTCGGCTCTCCGATGCCTCAATCCAAGCCGCTATCCATTACCCCACCGTATATATATTCGAACTAGTGCCTCCAGCTTATTTATTATTATCGTAAAGTTTCAACTGCTGTGTTCTCTCGTCCTGTGTGAGCCAGTCCTTTTTGGACGTCTCAGCTATTCGGTCGAACTCTCTGCCTCTGAGGCAGAGGGGAACTCTCTGCCTTTGGGCGGAGAGGAACCCGGACGAGGTTCCGCCGAAAGGCAGAACCTCGTTCGGGGTGGTTGACCACCCCAATCCCGTTTATACGTGTTCTACGGGCAATTTTGGCCCGAGCCTACGGGCTCGGAAAGCCCACATTAAACCGGCTTTGTGCCACATTTGACACACGTGGGCGTGTTGATGAATATAGTGTTCTCTCGTCCTGTTCTGTTGTCTATTGATCCCGGGACCTTTAGGGATGTGAACCATGTACGTGGTTCCCGTTCCGTTTTCCGTGTCTTATTTACTATGAACTAAATCTAAGTTATTAATTCCCCACTCAAGGATTGAACTCACAATACAGTCAGTTAAGTACCATACGTGATACATGCTTGGGTGATCATGTCTCTTTTGTTTCATGACTGACGAGGCAGAAGATTTTGCTGAAGTAGGTTGCAGTTTCTTACTGCAGTAAACAGGTTACCAACGAAATCTATAGTGTCTAGTATGTTCTGCTATTTAACCCATAGATTGGGGAAGAGGAGATGGGTTCATACCTTTCGGTAGGATATCTCCGCGTAAGTGAACATTATGAACTCGACTGAGACTCAAAATTACTAATACGCGAACCAAGACAAGAAGTTTTGGAGGGAGAGTGCCAGACGTATTTTGGAGAAAGACCAATGATATCAAATGTACTATAATAAATTGTTTCGATCGCAGACCGCTTCGTTCTGAGGGCTGCCTTTGTCTAGAGACTTAAAAAAACAAGCAACGAAATTAATGCTCTCTATTTACATTATTCGGACTATTGTCCCCATCGTTGTCGACATGTTTATCACAACGATTCGGCCGATGTACGCTCCGGCCTTCTTATTTCCAAATAATTTTTCAAAAATTAAATAAAAATTAATTATTATCGAATACGGATGCCTACAGTTGTTTTAACAACAAATTTAATAATGAGCTTAGGAAATTAATTTTCCAAGCATCGCTTAACATTAAAGTAAACAAGTGTATCTCTACTCGATATTAATGAGATAATTAGGATCCAGATGTTAAGCTGGAGGGCCACACAAAATTATTTCGGGAACAGGATGTGGCCCGAGGTTTGTCGACCCCTTCAGTAGACTATTGTCCCATGGCGCAATCCAGAAGCTAGAACACTAGGGCCATCTTTCCAGAATAACATTTCAATACCTTGAAAAAACAATACCTGTTTTGTCACTACAGCTATAGATGCTGTCAAATTTAACCGCATTTGCCGCCGCTTGTCCTTTCTTAATGACGTCTTGCCGTCATTTCTATTTCTGTATTTATTAATGACCCCATATATTAATGATTTATTAATGACGCCATAAGGTAATTATTTATTAATGACCCCATATATTAATGATTTATTAATGACCCCATATATTAATGATTTATTAATGACGCCATAAGGTAATTATTTATTAATGGTCACACACAGAATTTATTTACGTTAACTATCATAGGCACATCACTGTATATTCTTGTGTTTTAGAGGGTCAGAGACACTATAGACATATCACTGGGTATGCCTGTGTTTTAGAGGGCCAGAGACAATATAGGCATATCACTGTGTATGCCTGCGTTTTAGAGGGCGAGAGATACTATAGCCATATCACAGTGTATGCCTGTGTTTTAGAGGGCGAGAGACACAATAGGCATATCACTGTGTATCCCTGTGTTTGAGAGGGTCAGAGACACTATAGGCATATCACTGTGTATGCCTGTGTTTTAGAGGGCGAGAAACCCTATAGGCATATCACTGAGTATGTCGGTGTTTCAGAGGGCGATAGACACTATAGACATATCACTGGGTATGCCTGTGTTTTAGAGGGCCTGAGACACTATAGGCATATCACTGTGTATGCCTGCGTTTTAGAGGGCGAGAGATACTATAGCCATATCACAGTGTATGCCTGTGTTTTAGAGGGCGAGAGACACTATAGGCATATTACTGTGTATGCTTGTGTTTAGAGAGTGAGAGACACTATAGGCGTATCACTGTGTATGATTATTTTTTAGAGGGAGAGAGACACTATAGGCATATTACTGTGTATACCTGTGATTTATAGGGCCAAAGACTCTATAGACATATCACTGCGTATGCCTGTGTTTTAGAGGGCGAGAAATACTATACGCATATCACTGTGTATGCCTGTGTTTTAGAGGGCGGGAAAAGCTATAGGCATATCACTGAGTATGTCGGTGTTTCAGAGGGCGATAGACACTATAGACATATCACTGCGTATGCCTGTGTTTTAGAGGGCCAGAGACACTATAGGCATATCACTGTGTATGCCTGTGTTTTAGAGGACCTGAGACACTATAGACATATCACTGCGTATGCCTGTGTTTTAGTGGGCGAGAGACACTATAGAAATAAAGGGTTCAGTTCGACATTCCAACCACCTGAAGAAGGCCGGAGCGTACAACGGCCGAAACGTTATAATAAATATGGTGACAAGATGAGGACAAATATGGTGACAAGATGTAAATAGTGTACATAATACCTCATCTCAGAAATATATATGTATATATATATATAAAGAGAGAGAGAAAGACAGAGAGAGAGAGACAGAGAGATTGAATAGATAAATACATTCATACATTCATGGCCGTCAACTCGTGGTCGAGTATCACCATCACAAGATATTTTAAGATAAGTCGTGCTTTTAACGGATGTGTTTCTTTAAACATGATAAAGTTTTAAAATCTATGACACAATGTTGGCAACCATGAAAAGCATAAACTTTCTAACCATTAAGTCTTTTTTTTTTTTTTGCATTTTGTTCATCCCAAGTGACTTACTATCTTTTCCGCTAAGGTGACATGAATCCTCAATTCCATTATATATTTGGTTGACGGTCTGTTACGATGACTTTGCATATGATATCACTATCCTGATTTACTCAGGCACATCTTACCACAAACATCACAAGTGTGTTCACCCGTGACACATATATGGTCATTGACTTAATATTAATGAATAAATATTTACTGCGATATCTAGTATAAAATATAAACGATCATACTTTGTCATGTTAGAGGTCTTACCCCTCCTGGTTCCAAATCCTGTAGGGCCATCCATGGCGGTTAGGTCGAAGAGGAAGGTTCAGACTGAAGGCGATCAACTCAGGAAGACCTCAAAAGTCGAATAGGCAAATATCTACACAATCTCAACGACCAAACCGGCGAAGAGGCCAGCGTAAACAAGGCGGACCTAGACAGACCTAGTATCTGACAGGCCGATGCAACTAGCTTTGCCAGATCTCGCCTGTATAAATGCGCTTTGATCCGCGAGGCTGGCGCTTCTGGACAACTGTGTGGGCTTCTCAATCGCCAAACACCCTCTGATTCAGAACCCTTTCCAACACCGCCACTAGTGGAGAGAGAGAGGGGGGGGGCATGGGAAAGAGAATGACGACCCCGATTATCGGATGCGTGCTGCTGCCGAAAGTAAATATTGTCTGGAGATTCTACAGTAAGACTTTTTCGAACATTTCTGTTTAGCTTTTCTTTGGCATTCCGAGAACTCTCGGAAGCAATCTTTCCGCCACGGAACTTCTTCGGTCAGGTGCTACGATCATTTGAATGAAACTTCCAATTACATATACAAATGTTTGCAAGAATTAGTGATTACTTTTATCCTTATAACGCTTGTTCAGCTTAGGCTGGTCACTTCCCTTTAGTAAATAATCCATACAAAAATTTCTTTGGGATTCTACTGTTGCTCATGCGAGCAATTTCGGCGCAACCTGCGTCCTGGGTAAGACAATGAACTGCATCCGCGTCCAGGGTAAGACGATAAACTACATCCGCCTCCTGGGAAGACGATAAACTGCATCCGCGTCCTGGGTAAGACGATAAACTACATTCCACATCAATGCCTCTGATCAGGAGGTTATGAGGAGCCCGGAACTACTTTTTAATTGCTGGTATATTAAAAAAAAACAGCATATTACCAACAATACATTTTTGAAAAAAAATTATCATCAATACATTTTTAAAAATAATATTACCAACAATATATTTTGGGAACAAATATATTATTTACAATAAAAATCTTGTCGCCATTAAATAACTCATTGAGGTTAATATGCCGTAAAACAAAGCAAACGAAATCAAATTAAAACCAAACGCAACCTATATACAGTGGAACTATGGTTCACGAATTCAATTCGTTCCTGAAACCTGTTCGTAACCCGAAACGTTCGCAAATTGAAACTATTTTTCCAACAGGAATCAATGTAAAATGCATTAATCCGTTCCTAGTCCTGAGATCATTGCTGATTTAAACTTTGACAATAGTACATTGTGCACAAGTTAATACACAAAACTAATGAAAATCATTAAATCTGCGAAGAGAATGACAACTAAATAGATAAAGTATAGACGGACATTTTAATTTTACCGTGTCTGTAGGTAGGAAAGATGATGGAGTAAGTGGAAAGGGAAGGAAAGAGATGTCATTGTTTGGAAAAAGTGAAGGAAAGACATGATCGTCTCTTTATTTATAAGAATAGTAGAGATCGCTGATTTTTCCATATGAAACTGAGGAGGAAGTGACAAGATACATCAATTGGTTTTCTCTGAGCTTTTCTTTTCCCTTTACCAGTTTCACTACTAGCTTCCTTTGGAGCCATGACTGACGACTAATAAAGAGAGAGAAAAAAAGGCACAGTAGAATAAAATTGAAAAAGAAATTAGAAAAGCACAGAAATGTCTAAAACACGGCGGTCGCGACTCAGAAAGGATTCCGTTCGGGTTGACTCGGTTCGGCTCGGTTCGGCAATGTGGTTCAAGAACCGAAATTTTCTTCCATCATCGGAGCATATTTTCATCTCGAAAATTCTGTTCGAAAACCGATTTGTTCGACATGTGAGGCGTTCGAGAACCGAGGTTGGTCTCTATTAGAAAATCTGGATGTAATGAATGGACGCCCTTCCATTGCTCCAAGAAAGCGATGGCATTGTTTAAAAACGGGAATGATGATCATTTTTAATTTATCTTTTTATTCTGATGTTATTCTTTGATTATAATAATATTATTATTATTATTATAATTTTGATTATTATTATTATAATTGTTATTATTGTTATAATATTGATTATTATTATTATTATTATTATAATTATTATTATTATAATAATTATTATTATTATAATTTTGATTATTATTATTATAATAATTATTATTATTATAATTTTGATTATTATTATTATAATAATTATTATTATTATAATTATTATTATTATTATTATAATTATTATTATTATTATAATTTTGATTATATTACTATGCATGTATTAATATTATGCATTAATATATATTGTTTATATTTTAAGTTTAGTCATGTTATACATCGAAAGTTTAAAATATGTACATAGAAAGATATATAAAGAAATATGGTGTATATTATTAAATTCCACAAGGTTTATAAGAACATTTTGCGTCTATAAATACAATTTATAAGCATATATAAATATACTTCTATTGTATCCCATATATATGAGAGAAAGGTGCTCCATGTCAGGGTCAGAGCGTATATTATTATTTTCCATGTTTAAATGGAATCAACACACACATATATATATATTATATATTATATATAGAGAGAGAGATAGAGATATATGGATAACGGCTTGGATTGAGGAGATAGAGATATATGGATAACGGCTTGGATTGAGGAATCGGAGAGCCGAGTTCGAATTCCAGTCGAATCCATTACATTCACTTACGTGCTAATACCCTTGGGAAAGGTGTGAATCCTCTTCTTCTCCAACTTGGTTCTATAGCCTTGGAAGGCAACTAGTCTAGGAGAAGGACAACTCTGAATTCAAAACCTGCGGAGGGTCGTTTGGGGACCTTGTGGCATCCGTTGCACCAGGTCCCTGTATTCGTCCCTCCAAAATGTGGCCCTGCACGAAGCCTTCACCACTATAATCAAATCCTGTGGGGGTGTCGGGCTTTCAGTTTCTGGGAGCTGATCTGTCAGTCCATTATATATATATATATTATGAAATGGACAAAGTCCGACAATTATTTTAAGTATGTATTCTTTTTATATGTATCCCTTTTTGTAAGAAAAACGACATTTTGATCCGACGTGCTTTAGGGAGAACGTCACTAATAAGCAAGTCTTTATTTCCCCCTTTAAGATAAGGACACTTTTTCCTCCTGGTAATTTTCTGCTCAGCTCTCTATCCGAAATATAAACAATGCAATTTATATATTTATGTATTCTATGATAGACAGATATATTTAATATATGCTCTGTTTATAATAAACAGTATTAACAACATTTATTGACTGAATATAGTTTTTTAGGAAGAAAAGCGAAAATGGCTGTCAAAGTAACGCCTATTGTTCAAGTATGAAGCAGTTTCATACCTGCAAAATCACGATTTATTTCCTTGGCTGATCACCTGAACACTGAACCCTTGTGACATTCATGTGGAAAGTACTTTTAGAAATAAGCGAAAAATGCATGCTTACCAACGCGACATTTTGTTAAAAAATGAATCGTAGGAAACCTACGACCAGATTTTACGGTAGAAATAAAAACGTACCCTGAAAGGCGTGAAAATACTTGGAAATAAAACCTCAAGGAAATTAAAATCTTTACACATATATAGAAACAAACAGAATGCGATAGATAGATAGATAGATAGATAGATAGATAGATAGATAGATAGATAGATAGATAGATAGATAGATAGATGTGAACAAACAGATAGTTATGAACAGACTAATATAGATAAAAAGATATGAACAGACTGTAATAGATAGATGAACAGATTGTGATATATAGACAGATATCAACAAGCAGTGATAGATATGGACAGAGTAATATAGATAAACAGATATGAACAGACTGTGATTGATAGATAGATAGATAGATAGAGGGAAAATGGCTCAGATAGATAGATAGAAAGAAAATGGCTCAGATAGATAGATAGATAGAAAGAAAATGGCTCAGATAGATAGATAGATAGAAAGAAAATGGCTCAGATAGATAGATAGATAGAAAGAAAATGGCTCAGATAGATAGATAGATAGAAAGAAAATGGCTCAGATAGATAGATAGATAGAAAGAAAATGGCTCAGATAGATAGATAGATAGAAAGAAAATGGCTCAGATAGATAGATAGATAGAAAGAAAATGGCTCAGATAGATAGATAGATAGAAAGAAAATGGCTCAGATAGATAGATAGATAGAAAGAAAATGGCTCAGATAGATAGATAGATAGAAAGAAAATGGCTCAGATAGATAGATAGAAAGAAAATGGCTCAGATAGATAGATAGAAAGAAAATGGCTCAGATAGATAGATAGAAAGAAAATGGCTCAGATAGATAGATAGAAAGAAAATGGCTCAGATAGATAGATAGATAGAAAGAAAATGGCTCAGATAGATAGATAGAAAGAAAATGGCTCAGATAGATAGATAGATAGAAAGAAAATGGCTCAGATAGATAGATAGATAGAAAGAAAATGGCTCAGATAGATAGATAGATAGAAAGAAAATGGCTCAGATAGATAGATAGATAATGATATATAGACAGATATGAACAGAGAGTGATAGAGAGTAATATAGATAAATAGATATGAACAGACAGTGATAGATAGATAGATAGATAGATATTTAGATAATGAACAGGTAGTTATGAACAGACTGATATACATAAATACGAACAGACTGTAATAGATAGATAGACAGATAGAAAGAAAATGGCTCAGATAGATAGATAGATAGATAGATAGATATTGTTGTATTAACATTATCAAAAAGGACGCATGACCCAGGGTATAAAAGCGTTGGCTGAAGTAATACAATGATTGACTCAAAGAGTTGTCAGTCCTGTGACTGGTCACAACAGAGGTGAACAAATACTTGCAGAGTTAATTAACTGAAACTGAGATATTCCAAAAAGGCATGGCACGTGTAACTAGAACAATATACCCCGGTGGGCGGTATAAAGGCTTCGATTCGAAATTCCAAAGTATATCAACTGAAGAATGCCAGTGTGTACAAGTGCTGAAACGTCGCGAATATGACAATAGAGATAAGGACAAGATTGTGAAAAATGTTTGTATTGACATATGTCAATACAGACATAGACAATGTCTTCTCAGAAATATAGACAGGTAATGAAGAATGCCGGTGAGTAGAAAGTGAATATGGCAATAAAGATGAGGACAACAGTCCGAATAATGTAAAAAGTGTAAATATTTACAATACCTCATCTACAAAATATAGGCAGATCCTGACGAAGGCCGGAGCGTACAACGGCTGAAACGTCGTGAATATGACAATAAAGATGGGGATAACAGTCCGAATAATGTAAATAGCGTAATTAGTTACAATACTCATCTAAAAAATATAGACAGATCCTGAAAAAGTCTGGAGCGTACGACGGCCGAAACGTCGGGAATATGACACTAAAGATGAGGACAATAGTCAGAATAATGCAAATACCGTAAATAGTTAAAATACCTCATCTCAAATATATAGACAGATCCTGAATATTGACAGATGAAAAAGAAGTAATTACCATTTTGTTATGTTAATCCGACTATTTAAATACACACTGTTTTAAAAAAAGGGGGGAATCTATTACAAATACGAGTATCCACGATAAACAGTCTTGAAGTAATAAAAATATCGGGTTAAATATCAATTCATTAATTCTTTTGAAATTGCTTTGTTTATATTTCGGATAGAAAGCTGAGCAGATATTAATTTTCCAGAAAATTACCAGGAGGAAAAAGTGTGCTTATCTTAAAGGGGGAAATAAAGACTTGCTTATTAGTGACGTTCTCCCTAAAGCACGTCGGATCAAAATGTCGTTTCTCTTACAAAAAAGGATGCAATTTGATCCCTGTCGGAGAGCACATTTTATTTATGAGTTAACCAAAAATTCCCTTGCCGTCTTTTTTTTTTTTTTTTACGTCGTGTGGGAAAAAGTGATCACTGATATGGCAAAGAGTGCGTCACGTCCCGGGAAAGCGGTGGGATCGTGTTTGCATTCATTGCTCTTGACAAATACAAGTGCATCGGAAACACACTTTAGTCATAGCTCGAGCAGCGGCGAGGTAACTTTGCGTCTGTGTGTATGATTTTACTGTTATAGAGATCTTTCATTTTCCGAATGCAGCACATTGGGGCCGTGTTAATAATATTAACTACGAACACGGCCACGGAAAATAAAACATCTTTGTAACAATAAAAGGATAGACACAACGCACACAAAGCAAAAATAAAATCATCCTTGACAATGGGTAAAAGCATAGCCGAAAGCGCTCGGAATTACAGAACATTTGGACAGTTTCTACACACTCTGTGTCCAGAAAAGAAAACACTTGTTCGAACACAAGAAAAATTATATAAAAAGCTTAATCGTAATACTTTGTCTGTCGTCTTTAATGAAAGACACACACACACATTATATATATATATATATATATATATATATATATATTTTAACAATTAAATATAATCCTTGAAAATGTCTAAATGTATAGCCGAAAGCGCTCGGATAAAAAGAACATTCGGACAGTTTTTATATAATTTATCATCCGAAAAGAAAAACATTATTAGATCGCATGAGAAATTGTATAAAAAAACTAAATAAAAACACCTTGTCAGTAGTTTTTAATGAAATGTGCATGAAAGAAGGATTGCTACCTAAATACACAAATATATATATATTTTAGAATTGGACATAGTCCGACAATTTATTTAAAGACAATTATATTATGTTTAAAAAGAACGTTAAACATAATATAAATGTCTTTAAACAAATATATATATATATATATATATATATATATATATATATATATGCGTGTGTGTGTGTGCGTGTGTGTGTGACAACGTTGATATTCACATCTCTTGTCCTTACTGAGGGCCAATATAATTTAAACCCACCACTTCAATTAAAATTCTTTCACATGATCAGCACTTTTATGCACGACCGGTATTTAATCTATCCTGTACGTTAGTCACGTGTTTATACACATAGGTAGACATGATTCTATTGCGTTTTTGGCGCTTAATTTCCAACAACACCTTGTATGCGTGACTCGAAAATGCTATTGTATTAACTCGTGTCCTATGAAATGTTCTTTTTTTTTTCTTTTGGGTAAAAGCACACAAATATGTCATGAATCATTTTGATATTTGTGGACATTCTTTCTTGAATTATTATAAAGTTTTTTATATAAAAAAAATATCACCAGTCTTTTGTTTCCCCTGGCGGGGAAAGTAAGAATTTTTTTTGTTCATTTTTTATTTTTTTGTAAAAATTATTCACCTTTTAAAACTAAGAGCAATATACCGCCAAACATCTTGGTGGTCCAATCTTAGAGTGAGGACATCAGAGAGTGATGGATAGCGGCTCAACTTGAAAAATCGAAGAGCCAAGTTCAAATTCTAATCATGTTCGGTACATTCACTGACGTCATTAAACATGATTAAAAATAATCCGAGATTAACCATTCTTACCGAAAGCAACTTTCAAGAATGATCCTTGAAAGACCAGCATTTGATTTCGTAAAGCAAAAGGAGTATTACTTAACTGAAAGAAAGTCCTGCAATGTGAGATGCTAGGCTAATTCAGAATTTATGAGGGCCTCGAGTACTTTGCTAAAATTATATAGAACGCTAAATAGTTGGATGGATCAGACGGTTCACACCCTTAGGTACATAAAAACAAAGATTTATTCTCAAAATATTTGTTATTATTAAGGAGAAAGAGCAAAGCATTTATTATAAAATTGTATTTTTTATCCTTTTTAGAACTGTTAAGGGGTCTCCCCTTTTCACACAAATGGACTCACCCAAGGTATACATATACTACTACCAGTGAATACCCAAGTGAGTCAAGTAAGTGAAGCAATCGAGACGGAACGACCGAAGAGTAGTAGAGTTCAGTAGTAGTAGAGTAAGTCACACACAGAGACGGCGGCAAGCGTCACAGTTAGCGAGCACGTAGACTCAGTAAGGAGTCATACCGCGATACTTCAATACCAAGACTGTATATATATTAGTGTTACTAACCCGCATTCCTGGATCTACTAACTCGTATTACCAGTTTGTATTATTACGTTAATACATTTATTTTCCTTATCCATTCCTGGCGTTTGTTATTCATTGATATCGGATTCATACCGGAATCCACAACAAGAACCCTGAAGATTTTGGTTAAAACGTTTTTTATTGCGTCAGCGGAGGACCATAAATGAGTAGAGTAAATTTGACTGTCGTTTTGTAGTGCAAAACAAACTGATTTGGAAAAATACATCAAAGACAGATAATTATGACCTTCTGTTTTACGTTCTGTTGTTTTAGATAATATTTTAAAAATATCTTTTACATCTATTCATCCACCGCTTATTTAAAATTTATGGAATTCTGAGAAATTATTTTTGTAACGCCTAATGGTGATATTAGTTATAAGGACAAGTCCTCGGAGAATTTAAATCATTATTTGTTTCTGGATCAAACAGGATTACACGTTACAAAATATCTACGCTGAATCGTAAAATAAGAAATGCAACAAAACTAAGACATTATTCAATTAGAAAATCTTGTAATATTTTTGAATCCTTTCACCCCAAGCAAGGCGGTAATACCACTAATGTGCTGCGCGGTACAAGGAATGAAAGTGAAAGAGAAGACTGTGAATAGGGAGGATTGAGGAAAGGACAAAAGATGAACGGGATTCGAGAAGTCGGAAGATGGCGATTGATGTTGCATTTAAATCTTTGAAGATTGTTATTAGGGAAGCAAGTAAACGGAAGGGAGTTCCTCAGGTGGGAAGTGCGAGAAAAAGAAATGTTGGAATAGAAGTGGCGGTTGCATTTTGCTATTTTAACAGTAAAAGAGGCCAAATTCATGCTTAAATTCATGGATTCTGGGCACCATGGAAAAAGCACGCCAGAACAGTTGCCATGAATATATTTGTAGAAAAGACAGAGTTTAATAAATAAATAAAAACAAAACATCTACTATATCCATTAATATATATATATATATATATATATATATATATATATATATATATATATATATATATGTATGTATAAATGGTTGGATTTCTCTGTATCATTGGAAACAAAAAATTATGAATTGTATGTGCGTTTAAAACTCAGTAAATTTAAAAAATTAAGTTATTCCAAAATTCGCTTCAAGATGAAACAGAATTAATGCTTTTAATTTAATTATATAATTAAATTTTATGTTTTTAGCTTCGGTTTTTGAAACATGGTAATTCCTGTGTAGTTAATTTATTATATTTATGTTCTGTAAATGTACATTGAGCAGTCTTTTGTAAAAATAAAAATATCAATCAGAACACCGGATTATATATATATATATATATATATATATATATATATATATATATATATATATATATATATATATATATGAGCATAGAAGTCAACACTTAGAGGCGACAGTCTGTTTCATGCTAGTGCCTAGACGATTGCACTAGCATGAAACAGACTGTCGCCTCTAAGTGTTGACTTCTATGTTCACTTTTATATTTACACACGCTCTATCGCTGATATTGAGCACTTTATCCCATAAATATAGCACACTTTAAGACTATATTTCTTTATATATATATATATATATATATATATGAACATATTTTCAACAATATACGTATATATTATCTATCTATTTAGATATTTTAACATACATATATGTAACAATTAGACAACGAAAATATATATGTATATGCGTGTGTGTCTTTGTGTCTGTACCTGTGTGTGCGTATGTGTGTGCAAACATATATTTGGATAATAATTATGGCCAGACGTTATGCTGAAATGTAATTAAGGTATCTGCTTTTAAAATTCAAAATATCTGTTTATTATTGTAATATTAAAACTGATTGACTGTTATACTTAAAACACACTCACACACACATGCAAATAGATAGATAGATATGAAGTGATTGACATAGGAGATAGATAGATATGATATGATCAGAATCTGATAATAGATAGATAGATAGATAGATATGATATGATCAGAATCTGATAATAGATAGATAGATAGATAGATATGATATGATCAGAATCTGATAATAGATAGATAGATAGATATGATATGATCAGAATCTGATAATAGATAGATAGATAGATATGATATGATCAGAATCTGATAATAGATAGATATGATATGATCAGAATCTGATAATAGATAGATATGATATGATCAGAATCTGATAATAGATAGATATGATATGATCAGAATCTGATAATAGATAGATATGATATGATCAGAATCTGATAATAGATAGATATGATATGATCAGAATCTGATAATAGATAGATATGATATGATCAGAATCTGATAATAGATAGATAGATAGATATGATATGATCAGAATCTGATAATAGATAGATAGATAGATATGATATGATCAGAATCTGATAATAGATAGATAGATAGATATGATATGATCAGAATCTGGTAATAGATAGATAGATAGATATGATATGATCAGAATCTGATAATAGATAGATAGATAGATATGATATGATCAGAATCTGATAATAGATAGATAGATAGATATGATATGATCAGAATCTGATAATAGATAGATAGATAGATATGATATGATCAGAATCTGATAATAGATAGATAGATAGATATGATATGATCAGAATCTGATAATAGATAGATAGATAGATATGATATGATCAGAATCTGATAATAGATAGATAGATAGATATGATATGATCAGAATCTGATAATAGATAGATAGATAGATATGATATGATATGATCAGAATCTGATAATAGATAGATAGATAGATATGATATGATATGATCAGAATCTGATAATAGATAGATAGATAGATAGATATGATATGATATGATAAGAATCTGATAATAGATAGATAGATAGATAGATATGATATGATATGATCAGAATCTGATAATAGATAGATAGATATGATCGGAATCAAATAGGTATGCAAAAAAATTATTTTCTCATTTAATCATATATGGGGAAATGGCTAATTCTGAGAAAAAGTTTTCACCATTCTATCGAAGAGATATCAAATGCATTATATACAGGATGTTCGGACTAAATTTGAAAGTTATTTTTCCAGGAAAACAAAGTAAATATCTAAGCAAAAATTCAGTTCATTGGAAAACTAGGAAAGTGGCCTACATGTTATAATAATCAACAGACAATTCCCTCAAAGAACCCACCTTCAGAATCTAGCAGGTCCTTGATTCGACTCTGGAATCTGGCACTTGCGGCCTCCACCATGTCCCTAGGGAGAACCTCAAATGCCTCCTTAATACTGACGATCAACTTGGGCTTGGTGTTACAAGCAGTGCGATTGGTGTCTTTCTCAACAGCGCCCACACATCCTTGGGATTACAATCAGGGGAGTAATAGAGGCTGGTGAAGTCGTAAACACTTTTGTCTCATCCTGGAGATGTAACAAGGAAGTAAATCTTGCTGCCACACCAATGATCACCCATCTGTCACCCTGTCAAGTCTTGTCCACAGTGTTCAGCAACTCTACAATCGTCCAAAATGAGCCTGATACCCTGTTCAAAGATGCGGGGTGGCATTAAATCGCCCTCTTTGGAGACCCACCCCCAAAACAGTTTGGGGAAATTTGGTCTTCTTGACACGAGGAACGTAATACGGATTGCAGGCAGGCTGTTTGTTGTTCTCCGTGCTGTGCAACTGGGCTTGATAAAAATTATTTTCATCAGAGAAGAACTAGATTAAACATGGTTCATATATTCTTATCAAACACACAGAATATATATATATATATATATATATATATATATATATATATATATAGAGAGAGAGAGAGAGAGAGAGAGAGAGAGAGAGAGAGAGGGGGGTCACGGTGGAGTAATAGATAGCGGCTTGGATTGAGGAATCGGAGAGCCGAGTTCGAATTCCAGGTCTAATCCATTACATTCACTTACGTGCTAATACCCTTGGGAAAGGTGTGAATCCTCCTCTTCTCCCACCATGGGTAAATAGCAGGACAGACCGGGTTCTATAGCCTTGGATGGCAACTGTTCTAGGAGAAGGACAACTCTGAATTCAAACCCACAGTGGCGGATGGACAGCACTTTGTGCTACCTTCCTGCACAAACTGTATTGATTTATCCTCTCCTTTGAACTCTGCTAGCAAGGCCGAGAGGGGCAACTAGACGTCTGGGCAGGCCTAGTTCTCCATATATTCCGGCCAGGCTCGTGGCGCACCGCGCTATTCCATCGTCTCTCGAGATGAACGGGTGCCGACTATATATATATATATATATATATATATATATATATATATATATATATAAGGCAGGATGTGTGTGTATTGTGTAACGAATGCACGGCCGTCTCTCGAGATGAACGGGTGCCGACGATATATATATATATATATATATATAAGGCAGGATGTGTGTGTGTGTATTGTGTAACGAATGCACGGCCGCGATTTTCGACGGATTTGCACCAGAATTTACTTGCACATGCTCCAAGTTAGCGGGAAAACCAAGACCGACTTTGCATTTCCCAACTCCCATCGATAGTGGAAATAATCGATTTTTTCATTCTTCTACAGCAGTTTTCATGTAATTTGCGGCCTTTTTTCTACTGGCCTGTGTGAGAGCCTATAGCTGGCTGCCACGAATAGGCAGGAAGATTCTATTGGCCAGCGTGAGAGCCAACAGCTGACTGACACGAATGTTACCTAGCATGCTAGCATGCAAAAAAATCGATAGCTGCATTCGTCACAAGTGGGAAATATTTAAATCTGCATGGCACTTTACTCCAATTGGCTCATTCACTTGCTTAAACTCAACGTTGATTCTGATTCCGCAGAACTGGGTTGGGTGTGAAAAAGTATTTGTTGTTAACATTCTTTTTTCATTTGGTTTTTCCAGTTACGAGTCCTTTTTTAAAGTTGATCGTTTTGTGTTCATTTTGTTTAGTTCTTTTTTCGTAACAGATTTAATGTTTAGTATAGAGCTTAGAAAAAATTCGCAGTGTGAAATAGGCAAGAAGTAAGGCATGTAGCAACATCAGCACGGCAAATAGAACTCCTTTAAAGGCAAGGAAGGGCAAAAAATATTTTAAGTCAAGTGATAGCGATTGCTGTACGAGTCGTACGATTTTTAAATCAAGCACGGGCAACACCGGGCCATGCTGCTAGTATATATATATATATATATATATATATATATATATATATATATATATATATATATATCTCGATAGAGAGACAGATAGATAGATAGATAGATAGATAGATAGATCTGGGAATATCATATATAAATCTTTCTACATCAGAACACTATTAGGCAATTAAAAATTGATAAATTCCATCTAACGCATTTTGTTCTCTAAAATTACTTCATCAGACAAAAATAAAAAATAAATAAAAAATAATCTTCATATTAATGGAATTTTATATCTGAGGTTGAGTAGGAGATATAAAAGTAAATGTCGGTTATAATTTTGTTATCAAGTCTCAAGAAAATGTATAAATGTATTTTCATTTGTTTATGTTTGATTTCAATTCTTACCATTGCCTTTTAAAACAATAAACATTGCCGAAGAGTGAATGTAGTTAAAAAAAACGGGGACGTGGGAAAAATGTCCTTTTGACACTTCACGGGCACTTTCTCTATATTTGCCAATTTCTTTTTAAGTTTAAAATTTCAAACATCTCTCATTCGTACGCATGCGTAATCGCATCGTAAATATAAACTTAAATGATCAATGATAAAATGCGTCAGACGGAAACTTTTTCCACTCTAGCATACCATTTTCCAAGGTGCGATGTCGCCATTTTATATTTTTAAATTCGCGCATGCGCGTTATTTCGTTTTGAATTTGTCGACTGCCCAGTATAGTAGGGACAGTTGGGCACTGTTTGTGAGTAGAAGAGCACCATGACGCAATTCACACCGCCAGATATTTGGAAACGAAATGCTATACTGCTTGACATTCGCGCCTAAAACGCCAATACGAACATTTCAGTGTTTAGTTTTCAATCTGATGACAGTGCAGAGGGTTCGGAAAAAGTTGGATGAATCTAATAGTGATTACGAAGGTACAGTAGCTCAGAAAATACCCTCTGATTGTTCTGATGAGAAGAGAACACCCGAATTGGTTGGTGAGAGCCTCACACTCAACACAGAGGCCTAAATCAAGTGTCTTGAGGAA
>OZ038513.1:73689180-73849180 GCA_964036315.1 Acanthosepion esculentum | reverse complement strand
TGCAGTTGCTAATCCACATATTTGCAGCGCTGGTTTAGTACCACCGAACAGAATTGTAAGGTGAGAATGTCGGTTAAGGAAATTGTGCCCTAGAACTACTTCACAGCAGAGGTTCCTCATTACAAGCAACTTGATTTTAGAATAGAAATTTCCTTTTAGCTCGAGGTTAACCATGCAAAATCCAATTACACGGCAGGATAAGGACGAAGTGGCCATCGATATTTGATTAGAACAGGAAAAGATTTTCCATTTGCTTGTTTCCACGATATGTGCATCGATAAAATTTTCAGAACTCCCCGTATCAATAAGAGCGTGGAGATTTAGTCCGTTCACTCTGGCCGGCACAATTGTTTTAGAGAGGCATTTGGGAGAGACAGTCGATATTGTAGCGGCTAAACGGGTTTTCTGTAAAGGGGCCGACCGACAAACCTTTAAAAAATGTCCCTTCTTGCCACATCCATGACATCTACTGTTTCGAGCCGGGCAGGATGAACGAGCGTGTTTACGAAGACCGCAGAAGTAGCACTTAATCTCAGCTGCAGCGATAGTAACGGGTTGTTCAATAGTATTTGAAGAATCCTTATCCTGGGGGTCACAATGTTGTGAATTTGAGATGGGAATTTGTTGAGAATGAGAATGGGCAGGAATAGTAACCCCTGAAAAATCAGGTTGCGAATAGAGATCTGATTGTCTCTGGGCTATGTCCAACGTAAGGCCTAGTTCGTAGGCGGTAGCCAGATCCAAGTCCTTGTTTTCGAGCATCCTTTGTCTGATTTGATTAGACCGTACTCCACTGATGAAGGCATCTCTTATTGAGATATCTCTGGCTTGGCTTGCTGTCAGGGCAGTAAAATCACAGTCGCGACTTAATATTTTCAGGTTTTGAAGATACAGCTCTAGACTTTCTTCAGTCTCTTGACGCCGAGTAGCAAGTAAGTATCGTGCAAAAATGGAGTTTTTCTTCTTAATGAACATACCATCCAGAGTGCTTATAGCAGTATCGTAATTTTGACACTCAGACAAACACTTATAAATGGGAGTGGAAACATGGTGTAATAAGAGGGTTAATTTCTGTGAGCCAGTCAATGCCGACGTAGAAGAAGACTGCAGCTCCGAAAGAAATCCCTCGAACATATCCCTCCAATGTTGCCATTTGTCACTAGAGTCAGGGTCTGATGTATCAAGTTCCAGTCGGTCTGGCTTGAGGTATCGTTCCATTATATTAAGTTGAATAAATTGTAATGAATAACTCGAGGCGAATAAACTTAAGAAAGCTTTATTTTATTTTTCGTTGTAATACAACAAATGTGGCACAAGGCCGAAAAAGGGGAGGGGTAAAGGCTGGTCATTACTTACTATCCTATACCTAGCTAAGAACTCATCCGTCGCCATTCAAACCTTCATCCACCATATTACCACATCCACTCCAGGGGAACCTACAAAAAACGCGCCCCACACCATAAAAATTTGATGATAATATACTACGTTAAAATTCCAATAATGAATAGATGAACCCAATAACAAACTAAAAATTCAACAAATATTTAAACTAAACATAATTTATGTTAGTAGGGCCCGTCCAACCCTCAAAACAGAGAGGCCGCTGTATTCTGCCCCGAGGACAAAATCAAGAAGCACTCTCGCTAAGGGAGTGGGAAAGAGATAAAATAACTCGGACATGGGGAAGTAAAAGGCTGATCCGGTCGAGATGAAAAGGAGGCCAAAACAAACTAGGGAGGTTGGAAATCCCGATTTGGATCATAACTAAAAAGATGGCCGGGAAACAGGCCGGGAACAACACTTACTCATATTAACTAGGTACACTTAAGCTTGTCTAATCTGACCAAGAGGAGGGTTCCACAGGAAACCACCCCGATGTGACTTAGGTTGACCTAGAAAAGAAAATCAAGGCTAGCCCCGTTCAAACGAACCAAGCTCGCCACTTTTACCCACCTTTCGCTAAAGACTGTCGAATGCAATCGTTTTCTATCAGTTCTAATCTTCATCCTGAGCTGATGCTCAAAGAATCGGATCAGATCCTGATAAGAAAGCTGATTGCCTCGCAAGACTTCCTCCATGCGTGTCGTCCATATCACCATTCGAGCCGTGGCTAGCAGCATCAGAAACACCATTCGTTTCACCCCGGAATACGGGGGCGACACATTGTCACACGCGTATGCACGATCAATGGACACGAGTTCTTCGGGAGCGAGGAGAGCCGTCAGCTCACCGACAGTCCCATAAGGGGCGGACCCGGGGGCAATGGTAGAAGGCGTGCGAAGCCGTTTCCTCTAAACCAAGGCCACACCGTTCACAGTCTGGCAAATCCGCCAAGCCCCATATGAAAACCCTGTTGTTGAGAGGCAGCCGATTCCGAGTCAATCGCCAGGTAAGCGAAAACTAAGGGTTACTGAGATAATTCGCCGCTGGCGTCCAAGACCAGTAGGAGCGATACTCCTCCTCCGAACAGCAGAGCGTATCACGTAGGGGATCCTTCAGGCGACCCTCCACTAAAGCCCCCAGCCTATCTTCTGTTATATCAATAGGCACTCCATATATGGTAATCTTTGTCCGCCGCGTTCCCATATACTCAGTCTGGAGTCGCAGTGACTTCGAAGTCAAGACACTCCCTGATAAGTCTTTGGCTTCCTGCTCAGACCTCATGAGCAAATCCCACATTGCCCTTGAGCACCTTGCAAGAATACATGGGGTGATTTTTAGAGCTTTCTGGCTTTTCATCATCGTTTCCCTACTAACACCAATTAAACTGACTTTTAATGTCAGACGTCAGTAGGGAGATGGTTCTGGTGTTGACTTCTTTGAAAGCTTCCTCAATTGTCAGAAGCTCATTGCCCTTTGTATACTCCTTATATTTCTCTTGCAGTCTTTCATAATATTCATGGTCTTTTATGGGCCTTGTTACTGACCAGGCCGATTTTTGGGGTGGACCATTTTGCTCAATCACCGCCGGTGTTTCCACTGGTTGCGTATCCATTATTTTGGAGTCCGCCATAATAGCGCCAAGCACTATTATGACGGCGAAACAGTTTCTTTTTTTAGAATTTTTCCTTTTGGAAGTAATTTTTTTAAAACCAAACTTCAAAACGTAAAATAAAATAAAATCAAAACAAAAAGGCTAGACCGAATTCGGGAGCAAATAAACAAAATAAACACACAAAACCAAAACGAAATTAATAAATAAAGTAACCGAAGGGGAGGGTATCAACACAAAACAGGAAAAACTGAAAAATGTCAAACTGAAAAGAAATAGAGAGATCAAAATAAGTATTTCAAAATCACTCAAACTTTCAAGTAACTTAGCTTTTTTCCGTTAGCAGTCAATACTGGACCTCAATACTCAAGAAAACACCAAATAATGCTGAGTCAGTATTATTCCTACTTAAGAAAGCTTTATTCAACTTAATACAACTACTACTAAACGAAAGAATTAAGTTGGCTTATTTGTAAGCATTTGGTGTCTGTACATTACCAAACAAAGTGGGGAAGCAGGTTGTAGGAATTACTCACAACATATATATATATATATATATAGAGAGAGAGAGATAGAGAATTGCTAACAACAAATGTTTGTCAAATATTAGCATTAGAGTTGCTGAAATATGTTAGGCTCATCCGAAAAACCCTATTATGTTTTGGTCAGCTTTTCGCCATTAGGAAAGGAAGAGAACTTTTCAGCTCTCACTCTTGTCTCTTCTTCATTTACTTCCCCATGTCCGAGTTATTTTATCTCTTTCCCACTCCCTTAGCGAGAGTGCTTCTTGATTCTGTCCTCTGGGCAGAATACAGCGGCCTGTCTATTTTGAGGGTTGGACGGGCCCTACTAACACGAATTATGTTTAGTTTAAATATTTGTTGAATTTTTAGTTTGTTATTGGGTTCATCTCCCTCCCCACTTTCATCTTTTCATTATTAGAATTTTAATGTATTTTATTATCATCCAAATTTTTATGGTGTGGGGCGCGTTTTTTGTAGGTTCCCCTGGTGTGGATGTGGTATTATGGTGGATGAAGGTTTGAATGGCGACGGATGAGTTCTTGTGGTGAATGAGATAATTGTAATGTATGAATGGGTCGCGAATCTGATTAGCTAGGTATAGGATAGTAAGTAATGACCAGCCTTTACCCCTCCCCTTTTTCGGCCTTGTGCCACAATTTGTACTTTTTGTGCAAATAAATCATGTCTCTTCTTCATTTAATTGTACCTCTTCTCTTTTTTGTTATTTAATTGTGCCTCCCTCCCCCATGAGAAAACTCGTGTTATTCGTAACCCCCGTAAATCATTCGTCTTTTTTCATCTTATCTATTCTTAAATAAAAGATTTGCAAAAATAATTTTCATTCTTTTCGAAACCTCCACGAAATAAAAAAAAAAATAGCAAAATGAAACTTTCTATTCTAACGAAACACCCATGTTGCAAAAAATACGAAACTATGTAGACATTTTCTCTTTTGTATGCTTTTCATTTTCCTCTTTTGCATCGCCATTTTTGCTTTCGCCATAAACATCGACATTTTCTTCATGTGTTTCATAAAGTTCACTGAGTATATATCCCACTAACGTTCTTTTAAAACGACACAATAAATACAAAATCAAAAATGAATATGATTCTGTTGCGTTTTTTCTACCGTATAGATAAATTCATACTTGCGTTACACAGTCATTGTCACTCATAGAGCGATTTATTAAGCGTGTCTTGGATGTCAGCCGAGTTCGAATTCCAGTCAAGTTCGTTACATTCACTTACTTGCTAATAACGTTCAGAAAGGTAGGATTTTTTTCTCCCGCCCCCAACTATGCGCAAATTGATGGGCAGATAAGATGACAAGCGATCTAAGAGGAGGAAAAATTCTGAATTCAAAACCAGCCTGAAGAGGCTGTCTTGCCAAGGAATCACCACTGCTACTTCAGCGACAGTACATGCGGAGCCCCTACCAATCTAGAGGGTTACGAGGGTTAAAAAAATAAAGCGATGTGATACCAGGTCGAAAGTATAGAAAACTCAGTGAGCAGCGAATCCACTAAGTCTTAATTGACCTAGCGAGACTTGCTTGTACTTACAATACGGGAAGTGTGATATAGGTACCTCCACGAGATCGCTAAAAGAAGATCATAGCATGATGAAAAAGACGCCAAACTTGACGAAAACAAAATTTTATCATCTAAATATTTATGTTATTATTAAGAGGAAAGATCAAAGTTTATTTTAATTATTTAAAAAAAATTTTCCGTCCTTTTAGAACAATCTGAATTTTTATTTCATTATCATTGTTTCACTTTGTATCACCGGAACTAGTAAAATAACATATACAATATTTAGCACATTTTTTTTGTATGACGCACATTAATTTGGAAAATCTGGCAAAAATGCAAATAATTTTCGAATGTTAATGTAACTTCCAGAAAGTATTCACAGATGATCGAAATTATTATAAATATGTTTTCTTTTATTAAAGTCATGGCAGAAATATTTTTTTTAATATTTATTACCCCCCACCTAACTAATTTTATGAAAACGCTAGAAATTCGATCGCATTTAGTGATTACAATAGTTAAAAGCACCAGAGTTTGAGGAATACAAATCATTTTTTTTTAATTGGGCCCCACGTACCTGAAAATCAGCTCTGAATTGTAACATACAAAACTCAATAAAACAAATATATTATTTAATTTCAAATGCTTTTATTTGCTTTTAGTTATTTTTATAAATATGGACAATATTTTCTGAAAGCAACAAAATTTTTCGATGAAAAATGAATTTTTAATACAATTATTTGTTATTTTTTTAATTATAATAGATTTTTACATTTAAGTTGTTAAAATATTATAAAATTAGTTAAAAGCCGCATCGGATTTTGTAAGTGTCCTGATGAGATAGATCTTTGTTTAGTGCGTTGTAAATTGTATCGTTTTGACTAATCAGAAGACCCGCAGTAATTAAGAATGTAATTTTGTGTTTATAATCGGGCTCTAATTATAAAGTACGGGAGACCAACCAGAATAGAATTAAGTTGCGTTATTTGAGTTAAGCATTGTTCTCGCTGTTAAGGCCTTTAATTTTGCAAAACACGTGTGGAGAAGTTTATTTGATTTTTCAATTTCAACTGCGAAGGGTACCTGGAAGTATCAGTATCATCTTATGAAATTTATATGATCTTCTTTTTATATTAATCTCAGTTATGGCATTTTTTCCAGAAATGTAATATCAAAATTAATAATAAAATGAATGGAAATACAGATAACACAGTAAAATGTAGTAAATGTACATAAAATTATAGTATTTCATGTACACTTCTGATAAAATTTCATGAGAAAGGTTCCTATAAATTAATTAGATACCTTTCTTATGAAATTTAGTCTCATTCGTAACAGTCTTGTTTTAATTTCTTTATAATATATTTTCCATAAAGCATCATAAACGTAAAGGTGAAAGCTAAGTACAAAAAAAAATTAGAGCATTGAAAGTTTCCCTTCAAAATAACGAGGTAAATAATTTGTTCACTTAAATGTAAGATATTTCAATTTTCTCCTTCCGTAGAACAAATTATCCTCACGGAATCCATCAATAGGTCATTCAACACCTGTCAAATGACGCGAAAGTTTATGACCTGCTTTGTTTTATTTTCGAATTACATCTTTTCGGCGCAGAAGCTAAGTTAAGCTTGGTTCAAAAAATTATAAATAAACATTATAATTTCTGATTTTCTTAGGATAAGTTTTGAAAAAATGATAATTGATATTTAAAAGAATTTCAAACTGAGATTTTCATTGATTCTATAAAATGGAAAAATGGTCAATTTTGCTGACTCAAAAAAAAACAAGATTTTTAACGAAATTTTCGGACGTATTAGGAACGATTAAAAAATGTAAAAAAATACCACAAAAATACTTTGATCTTTCCTCTTAATAATAACATAAACATTTAGACGATAAAATTTTGTTTTCATCATGTTTGGCGTCTTTTTCATCATGCTATGCTCTTTTTGTTTACATTTCGTGGAGGTACCTATGTGATAATGATATCCGAAAAAGCATTGTGATAGCCAAAGTTACATTTCATTAGAAACAAGGAAAAGAGAACTGAACTATTATGTAATATCTGTCCCCATATATGGCAGTGGATGTGGGGCAGTCTCCTCAAAGATGAGGAAGAGACTTGAGGCAACAGGAATATGGTCCTTTAGAAGGATACGAGGATAAAAATTAAATTGATACTAAGTCGAAAGTACGGAGTAGCCGATGAGTATCGAACTCACTACTAACTCTTAACTGATCTAGCGAGACATGCTTGCTATTACCCCCGATCAAAGTGAACGGGTCACTTATATATTAGTTGTCTGTTTCATGTCTTATATAAATATTAATATAAAATAAAATGATGAATCTAAAACCTGAAATGGGAATTTATACTATAACCGATAGTAATTGCCACAAAAATCTATAGGTGAGACTTCGAGAAATTTAACTATTGTATGAACACAAAAGAGATAACACACTCAGTAGCTGAATTATTCATCATTAAATTTAAATGCAATATTAGCTGTGATCTTACGCCTTCTTAATATCTGTACTTTTATTGTCCTCCTACTTAATTATGTTTTACTCCTTCCCATATTGTTTCACACTCATTAACCCAGTGTTTCTCAACCTTTTCCCGCTTGTTGAAACCTTGAAATAATTTCCATGCCTCTATGAACCCCTCATGAAAAATATTATATACCATTATTAACATCTATCGCTTTTGTTTACACTATTTACATTGTTTGGATTGTCGTCCTCATCGATCGTTGCCATATTCACGACATTTCGGCCGTTGTACTTTACGCTCTTCTTCAGGATATGTCTATATTTCTGTGATGGGGTAATGTAATTATTTACACTATTTACATAGTTCGGATTGTTGTCCTCATCATCGTTACCATATTCACAATGTTTCGCCCGTTGTACGTTCCGGCCTTCTTCATGGGAAAATAATTTCGAGCTGCCCCTTCCCGATGTCTCAGTATCAGTTATCTCCCTTTAATTCAATTCGCCCAGTTTTGTTCACCTCTGCTATAGAATTTAGAACTGAACCCTTTAATTTTATATTATCCACTGAATCATGTCTCATCGAGGACATATGGCCCAGAGGATGAAAGCGTTGATTGAATCCAGTGTCTTGACCCAAAGTGTTGTGAGTTCAATACCTGACACCAGCAGAGGTGAATAAAATGGGAAAAAAAAACTGATACTGACACAAGGAACAAACAATGATTCTCCAAAAATATAACTAACGAGTATAGTAAAATTACGAATATAAATTTTAAAAAAATACAGAAAAATGCTATCGAAAAAATAAAACATTCGGACAGTTTTTGTATAATTTATCTACGGAAAAGAAAATTTTTTTTAGATCATATGAGAAATTATATAAGACCTTAAATCACCTTGTCTATCATATTTAATGAAAGAAGGATAACTTCCTAATTGCAATATATATATATATATATATATATATATATATATATATGTGTGTGTGTGTGTGTGTGTGTGTGTGTGTGTGTGTGTGTGTGTCGGTGTGTGTGTGCAGGTATGCAGAAAAATAGGAAAGAACACGTTAGGTAAATAATCCGGAGTTCCTTAGTATTTTTGCTTTTATTTTTAAAAAGACAGTGCTCCATACAGAAGTAGAGCTTATATTATAATATTTTTTTAAAAATATGATTCTTTCGCTATATAAGAGTTCTCATGTTTCAAAAGCGAGAGCCGAGACCCCTAATATAATTTTTTAAATTAAGTTGAATTAAGGTGTCTGGTCACGCTTCCTCGTCAAGCGAGATTTTGGGAATAAGCTCTCTTGTGGTTAGTGCGTGTTTATAAGTATGGTCTCTTGCAACATTAGTTACTATGGAAACGGCAAGGGTCAGCTATATTGGTTAGGTTGTCTACGAGTTAAGAATTAATTTTTATCTACAGACTACCTTCGAAAAGTTTATGTCAGGTTATATTGGGGTGCCTATTTCAAGTCTGATAGTAGCGGTCGACGTCTAGTTGGTCAAAAAAGGCATTTTTATGGCCTTGCGCAACACGTACATATCTATATGTATAAAAAATAATTCCAAGAGGATAGAATCAAGGTAGAACTCAATGTCCAGGACAGAGTAAGAATATAATAAAAAGGCTTAAACACTAATATTCCATGGTCATAATTTATTCCATTGGAATCGTAAATACGATCCAATTCATCAGACCTACAAATTCAAAAAGCTTTTTGAATTTGTAGGCCTGATGAATTGGAAAAAGCTTTTTGAATTTGTAGGTTTGATGAATTGGATCGTATTTACGATTCCAATGGAATAAATTATGATCATGGAATATTAGTGTTTAAGTCTTTTTATCATATATATATATTTTTGAATTGAAGTTTCAATTTTGAATCGGCGGAATTTCGGTGTTGCGATGATAATATAAAAAAAACAATTATAATATATACATATATATATATATATACATACACATATATATATATATATATATATATATATATATATATATATACATATCTGCTATTACATATATATGATTTAATCAATATAAACATAAGTCTGATGAAGTTCTTTTAAAAGATGAAACACATTATATATAGCTTTTTCTTCTTCTTGCTATTCAATTAAAGGAATAGATAGAAAGATTAGTAGACCACGTAATCTCTGGAAGCATTATCACTAAATCAAATAAAGTGTTTATCAGAGGCGTACAGCTTAGATCTGTTTTGTTATGTTTCAGAGTGAAAACAATGATTTCATTTGTTTGTTTAACGACCTCGCATGGTATTATGAGCTTCCTTCTTTAGAACCAGATTTCTGTTGCTTCGTCTCTTCTTTACCTGTGAGAAGATTGTCCAGAATTCAGTACTCGATGTTAGCTACCTTTCTCGGGGGTCGATTTAGCAGTAATCATTCGGTATATGACTTTCATATGGAAATCATTGATTCAGCTATGCCATGCACCTTATTTCGCAGTTCTATTCACAATGTTTAATTGATGAGCCCAGCTGCACCTATCCTTAATATAAAACGTTAATTTCAGTGCACCTTTCCGGATCAAATAACTAAAATAGAGGCGAGGTGGAATAATGGATAGCGGCTCGGATTAAGGAATCGGAGAGCCGAGTTCGATTTCCTGTCGAATCCATTACATTCACTTAGGTGCTAATACCCTTAGGAAAGATGTGAATCGTCTTCTTCTCCCCTATGGTTTAAATAGCAGAACAGACCGGACTCTACAGCCTTGGATGTCAACTGGTCTACCGCAGAAAGAAATGGCAACCTACCTCGTCAGTCATGTAACGAAAGATACATGATCGCCTAAGCGCGTATCACGCATGGCACATAACTGACTAGCTAAAATAATCAGAACTGTGAGCCTGTTGTGATCTCGGTAAGTTTCCCTAAACTGTGCCAACATCAAAAACAAGTTAAAAAAATGTATACTGAAATAATGAACCTTGGAGAACCCGCAGAAAGTAAACTCACCGAGCCGAGTTCAATTCCACTTAGTTTCTTCTTCGCGCTAATTCCGTTGAAGAAAGCATGAATCCATTTTTCTCCAGCTATCGATTAAAAAACAGAACTCTCGTCCTAAGGTGGCAAAACCAGGCACAGAACCAGCGAAATCTGGGAACCAGCGAAATCTGGGAACAAGCGAAAGCGGCTCATCAGAGCACTTACCATGAAAGTATTTGTAAAAATGACCGACAGGCGACTACACGTCTGTGAGAGAGCGACTGCAGACGAGATGCCAGATCAGGGCCAATTACATTGCATATCCGTCTCTGGATCTTATCAAGAACCCCGAGACAAACAGAAGGGGCTCTAGACCATATATGACAGAAATACTCCATGCAAGGTCGAATGGTTGATTTGTAGATTTGAAGGATCGATTCCGGGGAGAAAAATTTACTGGCGCAGCACAGGGAGCCAACTTTCTTTGCGGTGGGTCAAGCAATTGACTCAATGTATTTGTTCCATCTCAGGTCAGCAGTCAATGTGAGAATGAGCAGCCGCAAAGAGGCGCTCTCGAAAAGTTGAGCGTCAGACATTCTAATGAGGGTCTCTGTCGTGATTAATAGAGAGCAGTTTTGTTTTTGTGGCGTTAAAGTTAGCCAGCCAATTCCTACCCCAGTTCACAACCGATTGGAGGTCCTTTTCGAAACGAATGGCCAGGTTAGTTTTGTCAGCGACACTAGATTTGTTTTTGTAGTAAATTGTAGTGTCGTCCGCGTAGATGCCTACTTGGGAATCTATGACGTCAGGAAGATCGTTAATGAAGATAAGGAACAGAGTAAGGCCTAGGATGGAACCTTGGGGAACACCTGCGTTTGTGGAATAGGTGCTGGAGGAGAACGACCTTCAATTCACGGTTTGACAGGAATGATTGTATTAAGTCAAACAATCAACCTGTAATTCCATATACCTAGAGTTTGCGAAGAAGGCCAGCATGCCAAACTATATCTAACGCTTTGGAGATGTCTAGAGCCACGGCACGAGCTTCTCCGTTATTCTGAAGAGCTTGGTAGACAATTTCAGTGATGGACGTAAGCACATCAGCTGTAGATCGGGCAAAGCGGAAACAATATTGCTTGTCTGAGAGCAGATCGTGGGATGTAAGGTGGTTAACCACTTCGGTGTTGATTAAAGCTTCGAAGACTTTGCCGAAGAGGAGTAGGAGACTGATAAAACAGTCATTAGAAGGGTCAGAGGGGTCGCCAGAGTTCTTAAAGACCAGAACAAGATTCCTTGAGGCATTATTTATATAATTTGGAGAAGGCTGGCGCCAATTCAGGCGCACATTACCTCAAGACAATGGCTAGTATCCCATCTCCACCACTAGCCTTGTGGGGGTCTAAATTAGAGATAATTCCCAATACCAATGACGGGGTTATGTACAACCCGCTCAATAGGGCCTCAGTTCTAAGAGGGAAATCGGGTATGGGTACACCGGAAGTATCGAGCGTTGAATTGAATGAAAATTTACGAGCAAAGCATTCAGCCTTGTCGGTAGAGGTGGTCAGGACCTCAAAATGTTTGAACAAAGAAGGTATAGAGGGTTTGCTATTGTTAAGTACGCTCTTGCAGAGCGTACTTAACAATAGCAAACCCTCTATACCTCACTACATACATTCACTAGTTGTGTAATACTATTCTGTTGTACTTACTGTTTAATATATGATATATCTGCAACATTTGTTCTGTTCTTTTTTTACCATTTACTTGGTTACAACATCTTGGCGACGAGGATGAGATCCAAGATTTTGTGACCAAGTAAATGGTTAAGAAATAGCAAAACAAGTGTTTCAGATATATCATATATATATATCAATAAGTACAACAGAAGAGTATTACACGAGTGTGTGTCGGTTGACCCAGCATTCAATCTATTCGACTGTTCCCCCAAAAGCCTTCTCTCCTACTAATCTTATAGTAGGCGGAAGAGTCCAACATAGATTCTTTAGAGAGAGGAAACCACAACACTATTATAAGTAAAATAATAATTTTCGCCAACGATTTTTCTCTGAAGAAGTGTTGGTCGAATGATTCCTTAGAAAACTCTCTGAATAAAGCTACAAAGATGAAGGGTCTTTATGAGTGTGAAATAATAAGAAAACATTATTAAGGCGCGAGAACAACAAAAGGACAGGAATTAAGAAGACGGTAGATAACGATGGACATTGAATTTAATTTTTTGAAGATCAAAGTTGACTGGAATTGACTTGAATAATGTAAATAGTGTGCATAATACCTCATCTCAGAAATATAGACAGATACTGAATGGCCGAAACGTGATAAATATGGCGACAAAGATGATAACAATAGTCTGAATAATGTAAATAGTGTGCATAATACCTGATCTCAGAAATATAGACTGAGACTGAAGGGCCGAAACGTTGTGATAAATATGGCGACAAAGATGAGGACAATATTCCAAATAATGTAAATAGTGTACATAATACCTCATCTCAGAAATATAGACATATACTGAAGGGCCGAAACATTGTAATAAATATGGCGACAAAGATGAGGACAATAGTCCAAATAATGTAAATAGTGTGCATAATACCTCATATCAGAAATATAGACAGATACTGAAGGGCCGAAACGTTGTGATAAATATGGGGACAACGATGAGGACAATAGTCTGAATAAAGTAAATAGTGTGCATAATACCTCATCTGAGAAATATAGACAGATACTGAAGGGCCGAAACGTTGTAATAAATATGGCGACAACGATGAGGACAATAGTCTGAATAATGTAAATAGTGTACAAAATACCTCATCTCAGAAATATAGACAGATACTGAAGAGCCGAAACGTTGTAATAAATATGGCGACAAAGATGAGGACAATAGTCCGAATAATGTAAATAGTGCACATAATACCTCATCTCAGAAATATAGACAAATACTGAAGGGCCGAAATGTTGTGATAAATATGGCGACAACGATGAGGACAATAGTCCGAATAATGTAAATAGTGTGCATAATACCTCATCTCAGAAATATAGACAGATACTGAAGGGCTGAAACGTTGTAATAAATATGGCGACAACGATGAGGACAATAGTCTGAATAATGTAAATAGTGTACATAATACCTCATCTCAGAAATATAGACAGATACTGAAGGGCCGAAACGTTGTAATAAATATGGCGATAAAGATGAGGACAATAGTCCAAATAATGTAAATAGTGTACATAATACCTCATCTCAGAAATCTAGACATACAGATTATGATTTATGGAAAAAGCATAGAATAAGAGCAATATATTGTTGATTATTTTTAACTTAGTCCTCTGAGTACAGCAGAATTAGTTGTCGCTTAACTGCGTAAACACAGAATGAAATCCATAGATATCATATTTCCTATAGCTGGTGTGAAAGCAATATGTAACTGTTATGCCATGGAATGAAAGTCATTTATTTTAACCGTCTGTCCTGATGACAGGGACAATTTAGATGTTTTCAAAAGTTAACAGCTGTGTCGTTTTAGAAAAGCTGACATAATACACGAGAAATGACCTTTTATATATGAGATGTTTTGCTGAAATACTCTTTGCCCAGATCAAGATAAATGAGCTTAGGGCGTTGAAACAAAAATACTATTCGATCTATTGTTTCATCATTTCAATATAATCGGCAATTTTATCTCAAATTTATTTAACCAGTTACGTCAAAAATGAAGAGGCTTACTTATTGAAATACTGATACTAGAAAGTTAGTCGGATCGAGAACATTTCTCCTTCACGTATGAAAATCAGTGGAAATACTTTCATACATCTAACGAATGAATGTAAAAAGCAAATTTTCACAAATAAGGAAAAAGTATAAAAATTTTTCACCATTTTCAAAAATTTTCATAAATAAGCAAAATGTATAAAAAAATTTCACAAATAAACAAAAAGTAATAAAAATTGTGAACATTTTTATTACTTTTTGCTTATTTTCACTAATATGTGAAAAGTATAAAAAATTTTCACAAATAAGCAAAAAGTAAAAAAAATTCACAATTTTCACAAATTTTCCCAAATAAGCAAAAAGTATTAAACATTTTCCCAATTTTCACAAATAAGCAAAAAGTATAAAAAATGTGCACAATTTTCACAAATTTTCACACATAAGCAAAAAGTAATAAAAATTTTCACAATTTTCACAAATCTTCACAAATAAACAAAATGTATCAAAAATTTTCAGTTTTCACAAATCTCCATAAATAAGCAGAAAGTATCAAAAAGCTCAAGTATTTTTACAGAAAAAGATTTTTACTGTATTTGACGGCATATAAGGCGCACATTTATTTTACTAAAGATATTAGCTACCTGGTAATTCTTATTACTAAATCTTTAGAGTAACTTTCATATACCAATTATCATTATTTAAAAGGCTATTATACAGATTAAAAGTGTTATCATTGATAATATTCATTGTATTAATTTCATCACGTTTAATATTAGTACTTTGTTTCACTAATATTATACGCAGTAAATTCAAATTATATATTTGTAAAATATATTTGTTTCATTAATATTTTTCTTGCGATAAATTCCAGTTGCATTGGTATAAATACAATCCGAATTTTTATATCCTAATTATTTCAATAAGACGTTTAAAACGCACGTTGTACAAATCATATAAAGTATATACTAAATGTTTATAGACTGTTTTTTTCCTATTACTTTTCATTTAATTGTAACATGGGTTATTTAACCAAAATAACACCTCATAAATATAGCTTAGGCTATACCATTGATTACTAATTTTACTAATTACTAACTTTTTTCTTGATTTGCTCTGCTGAAATTGGGGTGCGTCTTATACACCCGTGCGTCTTATATGCCGTCAAATATGGTAATTATTTTTTTCATCTTATAAAATACTGACTATTCTAAGTTTTTATTTCAGCATTTAGAAACATTAATGAGGATAATAATTCACACCAAAACAAAGAAATGAATTTCACGCTATTATTCCAGTTGTTTCATATGGTTTGCATGTTGTCTTGTTGTTGTATTATTGCTGCATTGTGTGCAATTGATGCAAATCTTCTCAGCTCAAACTGAAACATTCCGAAACCATAGGATGCGCGTCATCACAGATCAAAAAAAAAATGACCATAGTCAGAAATGGAAACAATTTGTCTATATCCTTCGAGATATCCGGAGCGAAGCGTTGAGATTATTAGGACACATTAAACGATCTAGTGAAAGGTGTGCAAGATTGTGTCTTGGGGGATGGTGACTGGAGAAAGAAGATGAAGAAAACCAAAACGGATACAACGATAGGAGAATTCTGTGGTCACCCATAAATTATAAACTCGTTCAAGATCTTAATAAATGTTAACAAGTTGGTCTTGGTAGTTCGCGATCAGGCGTAGGTGGAAAAAGCGACTAATGATAAACCATCGTATGTACACCCTATATATATGTGAGGAAGTATGATGACAAGTTATTTAAATACCCAAGATTACTATTCAGTTATATATTCCGATGCTAGACCCAACTTCTAATGCTCTGGATGGAGCGGCTTGGCCAAGGACGTCGTTCTGTTGGGGCCTGTCCTGTGGGTTATGGATATTTGGATTAGTATCACCGCCGGAATAGGATTAGCTGCGATTTATTTTATCTCGTTACTTAATTTCCTCTTCGTCATCTAGGCCCGCTGGATCAATAGTGTGATGCCTCCGTTGTATCTTAATAGTCCGGGTTCGATTCTCAGTAGTAGCTAAACGAGTCCCAAAATAGGTGTAGACATGTTGAAGAATTCATATATATATATATATATATATATATATATATATATATATATATATATATATATAGTCGCACTGAGGAACTGTGATAAAGTACACTCTGCGAATGACCTAATTTAGCTCTTGAAAATATATTTAAGTTGAGCAAAGTTGAACGACAAACTAATTCTATAAACAACAGCCACCTGCGGTAATGCAAAGCTCTTCAGTAAAATGAATCGAGCCCTATGGCTGATTGGCATTTGTTTGCATTTACGCTAGATTTACCTAGCTCATTCTGTCGAATGAAGATAGCTCAGTGGTAGAAACTGTGACTGACGACAAATCGGTTGGTTTTCAATCCTGTTGAGGCATTCGGATGTCTAGTCACACTGAGGAGCTAAACAGTGCTCTCTGCGAATGACACGACATTATATATATATATATATATATATATATATATATATATATGAAGTAATATAATCTTAAGGTGTGCTATATTTATGGGATAAAGTGCTCAATATCAGAGATAGAGCGCGTGTAAATATAAAAGTGAACATTGAAGTCAACACTTAGAGGCGACAGGCTGTTTCATGCTAGATGCAATCGTCAAGCCACCGTACGTCAATCAGTGGCCTGACAATTGAATCTAGCACGAAACAGCCTTTTGCCTCTAAGTGTTGAATTCAATGTTCATTATATATATATATATATATATATATATATATATATATATATATATATATATATATATATATATATATATATATATATATATATATTAGTAGTAGTAAACTTATAAGTATAAGTAACTACACTACTCGTTTCGGAAAACCTTCGGTTTCTGGATTTGTAAAAAATCAAATTAATATCGAATGAAAAAAAAGAAAGAGCCGAGAAAATGAACGCCTGTCGAAAACAATCGTTCGGCACGCAAGTCCAAAGCCCAAAGAAAACAAAACCGATACGAGAACGCAACTAACTAAAAAAAAGTGCTCAATACAGTAAGTAGAGCAGACCTAGTTAAACCTGCACTCTAGGTTTAACTATATATATATATATATATATATATATATATTTATAGCGTGAGTAACAGCAAAATTGTACAATTGTTAGATTAAGCTTTGAACCATTGAATCTTAGAAATGATTAACGATATCTTACTGGAAATATCGGAAGCTTTAAAAAATTATTGGACTCTACTTTGAGTAATAAGAATGGATAATTACTCTCCAAGCTTAACAGAATTATTATGATGAAATCAATCATACAAAAAATGACATGTTCATCATTAATTAACCATAGCTAAGGATCGGAAGCTCATGAAGAATTTAAATAAATTCTTATATATATATATACATATATGTGTATGTGTGTGTGTGTATTTAGGCAGCAATCCTTCTTTCTTGCACATTTCATTGAATACGACAGACAAGGTGCTTTTATTTAGTTTTTTATACAATTTCTCATGCGATCTAATAATTTGTTTTCTTTTCAGATGATAAATTATATAAAAACTGTCTGAATTTTTTTTTATCCGAGCACTTTCGGCTATACATTTAGCCATTTCAAGGAATAAATATTTTAACTGTTAAATAAGAAATAGTTTGTTGCATGTCTGTTTTATAAATTGTTTTCATTTTTCAAAACACGGTCAAGATATTGTGTCCATGCTCATATTTAATATATAAGAGCTGTTTTTCTTTGTTTCTATTAATAAGGTTCCATTATTTTTAGCCTTTTTTTGCACATGTAGATGATGCTATTATACTAGTGTTGTCAACAAGTATGTTACGAATAGTGTCCGGTAGGTCTCCATGAATATTTAAATGAGATCTAATTGAACTATGGTCAGAAAGGTGTAAAGTGAGATTTGCTCCTATATATATATATATATATATATATATATATATATATATATATATATATATATATATATATATATACATGTATATATATATATTTAAAATGGATGTCATTATTTTACCTTGAGGAGCCTTTCGGCCAACACTTTCTCAAAAGGTAATCGTTGGCGAAGCAGGAAACAATCGTTGACTCATTAATAAATAACGAATAAAGCGGGAAAATTGGTACACGATTAAAATAGATTTGAATTATAAATAAATTAACGACTAAAAACAAAATACAAAGATCCAAATGAGTGCAAAGAAGAAAAAAAATCACTGACAGTCCCTCGATCTAACGTAAGGAAAGAAAAAAATATTCTTTTTGCTTACATAAGCTCGGCTGATGAACAGCGTCATGGACACGTAGATGGTGAACCGAGTGAAAAACGAGTGTCATTCAATAAATAAGGTGCATTTGTCGGTATAAGGACTTCTAATACAGATAGAAGCTTACTTTTTTTTTATTTTTCAACGTAGTCTCCCAGCACTGTCACACACTTTTTCCATCTGTGCACAAGCTTCCGTATTCCCTCAGCGTAAAGATCTTTGGATTGATGTCTCAGCCAGTCGCTCACAACACTTTTGGCTTCATCGTCACTTTTAAACTTCGTGCCTCTCGTGAACGCTTTCAAGGGACCAAACAGGTGAAAGTCTGAAGGGGCAAGGTCTGGGCTGTAAGGGGGATGAGGGAGCAGTTCCCAGCCCAGCTCGTTGATGGTCTGCACCGTTTGTGCTGCTGTGTGAAGCCTTGCGTTGTCATTATGCAAGATGACTCCTTCTGACTGATGACATTGACTGATTCGATCACCTCAGGAGACCTCATTTCTGTAGGCCTCCCAGGCCTGTCTTCATCCTCAACACTGCTCCGTCCTTCTTTAAACAATTTAACCCACTTGTAGACTTTTTTTGGCTGAAACATGTGGCACCATACACAGTTGACATTCTCCTATGAATTTCAACTGGTTTGCACCCTTCAACAACCAAAAACTTGATAACTGACCGCTGTTCAATCCTGGAGCATGCTTCTTGGTCGGCCATCTTTGTTAATCGCCAAAACTCTCTAATTTTTTTTTTAATCTGCAAAAGAAATTAAATCCATGTGAAAAAGAAGTAAAACAAAAAAAAATAAAAAAGAGTAAGCTTCTATCTGTATTAGAAGTCCTTATAGCGAAAAATTTATTTCAAACTTATTTATTGAATGACCCTCGTATATATATATATATATATATATATATATATATATATATATATATATATTATATATATATATATATATATATTATGAAATGGACAAAGTCCGACAATTATTTTAAAACATTTTTATATTTATGTATTCTTTTTATAGATACAAATATTTAAGTAAATGCTCTGTTTATAATAAACAGTATTAACAACATTTATTGACTGAATATAGTTTTTTAGGAAGAAAAGCGAAAATGGCTGTCAAAGTAACGCCTTTTGTTCAAGTATGAAGCACCTTCATACCTGCAAAATCATGATTTATTGCCTTGGCTGATCACCTGAACACTGGACCCTTGTGACATTCATGTGGAAAGTACTTTTAGCAATAAGCGAAAAATGCATGCTTAACAACGCGACATTTTGTTAAAAAATGAATCGTAGGAAACCTACGACCAGATTTTACGGTAGAAATAAAAACGTACCCTGAAAGGCGTGAAAATACTTGGAAATAAAACCTCAAGGAAATTAAAATCTTTACACATATATAGAAACAAAAAATGCGATAGATAGATAGATAGATAGATAGATAGATAGATAGATAGATAGATAGATAGATAGATAGATGTGAACAAACAGATAGTTATGAACAGACTAATATAGATAAAAAGATATGAACAGACTGTAATAGATAGATGAACAGATTGTGATATAAAGACAGATATGAACAGACAGTGATATATATGAAGAGAGTAATATAGATAAACAGATATGAACAGACTGTGATAGATAGATAGATAGATAGATAGATAGATTATGATCTATAGACAGTGATAGATATGAACAGAGTAATATAGATAAATAGATATGAACAAACTGTGATAGATAGATAGATGGATAGATAGATAATGAACAGTTAGCTATGAACAGACTAATATAGATAGATAATGAACAGAGTGTAATAGATAGATAGATAGATAGATAGATAGATAGATAGAAAGAAAATGGCTCAGATAGATAGATAGATAGATAGATAGATAGATAGATAGGTAGGTAGGTAGGTAGATAGAAATAAAAACGTACCCTGAAAGGCGTGCAAATACTTGGAAATAAAACCTCTTATTATTTATGTGTATGTGTCTGCAGCATTATTAGAAATAAAAGATTAGATTTCGACAATTTAATACAGACAAGTACTAAGAGACAGAAACAGATTAAGCACATTACTAGACAGGAATAGGTTCAAAGTTATTAAAAGCATTTTTTCAATCTTCTTTAAATGCTTCTTTTCATTTTTCTTTCAATTTAGTTTCATTTATCCTTCCGTTTGTGCTGTTAGGCATCGCTGGGAAACACAGTCGTCTGTCCGTAGCAAGGCGATGGCCTGAAGGAGATATATCTCGTGGGCTCTGAGAGTATCTGCCACTGCGTTACTTCAGTGTCTTCTTGGTTTGCATCTTGCTCTCTAACCAGCCAGAATATCTGAGGGTGTATTCTCGTTGGGTTGGTTGGTTGATAGGCACACGTGTGCCGTGTCCAAACCACTTGATCGTCTGTCGTCTGATGTGTTGTATAATTGGTATTGCTCCTTCCACATCTTTTATTGCCTCATACTTGATCTTACCCTGGGGCCCACAGAAATGCTAGGATGTTGGAGCAAGTTGGTAACTGACTGCGTTAGCTTTCTGATATCTGGTCTCGATTTCTCGGTCTAGTTTGCCGTTTTCAGTAAATCTGCTGCCAAGGTATTTGAATTCACTGGTTTGCTTTATCTGGGTTCCATTGATGTTAATGTCCAATTTTTCTGGTCTCTTGCTGAGGGCCATGCCCTCAGTCTTACTGACACTCTGATCTTCATCTCGTATTTCTCACAGCTTGAGTTGATTTGGTCAGTGTGTTGTTCTTTCAGATTTTGTATAAATTAAAATTTCTATAATTTGTGGAAAAGAGGATTTTGTTCATCGTCTGTGGCCCCCAGGTCACAAATGCTTACCCCATACGAGTTTATTTGTGTAGGTATATAAAAGAATGTCTGTTCCACCTATGCCTGCTACTCTTGAAGATTTGAGGCAACAAATTATTGGAGCTATGAAGTCAATATCCCCAGATTAAGTGATTTGAGAGTGGCAGGAATTGGAATTACCGTTTCGATGTTTGTAAGGGCAACACATGGTGCTCTTGTTGAGGGCATAAAGTTAAACAAACTTAATCTAATAAACTTTGAACCTTTTTCTATACAGAGATGATTTGAATGTGTCTGTCTCTGAGAATTTGTTCTCATTAAATTTGTGAAATATGATTTCATTTTTGAATAACTGGGGCAAAAGTTGGCTTGTTAATTTTAACGCCTCTAAAACTAAACTTCTCTTCATTAATCATCTGAGAGACCCCTCTCTGCCTTCCATCATCATGACTGATGAAAATCTCCCGGAAAATGACTCGTGGCTTCTCCACTTACACAGTAGCAAACCGGGGCACTTCGAGGCGGTGTAATTGTTAGCAAGCATGTCTCGCTGGAACAATTAACACTGCGTGAAAAAATTCTGCTTCGTCAGTCATGTATCGAAATATACATGATCGCCTAAGCATGTATCATGCACGGCACATAGAGGACTGAGTGTCGCAACCGTACTGCCCGTAAAATAGCAAGACAGACCGAGTTCAACAGCCTTAGATGACAACTGGTCTATCGCAGAAAGAAATGACAACCTACTGTGGAAAAAAAATCTTGTCAGTCATGTATCGAAAGATACATGATCACTAAACGTGTATGACGAATGGCACATAAGTGACACGTGACTGGGAAAGAAACAAACTAAGAAAGAAGTGGAAAATAAGAAGCTGAAGTCGAAGGTGAAAATCTGTCATAAATTTCATTTTATTTCTTTTGTCAGAGAATAAATCGATTAGTGAAGATTGAATTCGTTCTGTTAAGGAAAGTGTTTTGGTTTTTATAAAAAGCTAATCTTTGAATATCTTACTTATTTTTATGATATATTATTCGGACACACGTCCAACAAACATTTGGGGCGTTCAATAACGGAACCCAATCCTGACCAAATCGCCATTCCATCAAAAGAGAAAATGAACGCCTGTAGTCTATAGACGATATTCTTTCTGCAATTCCGGTATTTAGTGTCGAGACATACAGCCTTTCCTTCTGTTTCAGTTTCCCGCGCCGCCGGGATCAATGTCCATTTACTATGCAGAAGCTCATTTGCATACATAAGGCCCCAATCAGTATTCGCAGCAGTTACATAGGAGCGCACATGCAATGATCATTCGTTCTCTTTCTCCCATTCTTCTTCCATAAACAAAAAAAAAACAACCTAAGATGGGGGAAAAATCTAAGTTACGTAAAGGATTAGTTAAACAAAGGAAGCAATATAAAATAAGGCGAGAAAGGGTTTACTGTAGCATTGGAGAGGATTTCGTATCTCCTGTTAATTCGCCTGATTGTCCTCTCCAAACGTCAGGTAAAACTGTAGCTCATTCCCGATTATCCTCGATGACGGAAAACAGAAAATACCGAAATGTTATTTATTTTCTATTTCTACATACGTATCGAGGGTTATGTTTTACTTATGAATTAGATGCAATAATACAAGATGTCCCTAAAGTGATCCATGGATTGAAAACAATGCCGGATGTCCAAAAGTAATCCAGGGATTGAAAATTATACGGATGCCCAAAAAAATGATCCATGGATTGAAAATAGTACAGGATGTCTCAAAAGTGATCCAGGGATTGTAAATAATACGGGAAGTCCAAAAAGAGATCCATGGATTGAAAATAAAACAGGATGTCTCAAAAGTGATCTATGGATTGAGAATAAAACAGGATGTCCAAAAAAATGATCCATGGATTGAAATTAATACAGGATGTCTCAAAAGTGATCCATGGCTTGAAAATAAAACACGATGTCCAAAAAGTGATCCATGGATTGAAAATAATACATGATGTCCAAAAAGTGACCGATGGATAGAAAATAAAACAGTATCTCCAAAATGTGATTTATGGATTGAAAATAATACATGATGTCACAAAAGTGATCCATGGATTGAAAATAAAACAGAATGTCCAAAATGTGATCCATGGATTGAAAATTTAAACAGGATGTCAAAAAAGTGATCCATGGATTGAAAATGATACAAGGTGTCCAAAAAGTGATCCATGGATTGAAAATAATACAAGGTGTCAAAAAAGTGATCCATGGATTGAAAATAATACAAGGTGTCCAAAAAGTGATCCATGGATTGAAAATAATACAAGGTGTCCAAAAAGTGATCCATAGATTGAAAATAATACAGGATTTCCAAAAATGATCCATGGATTGAAATTAATACAGTGTGCCCTAAAAGTGACCCAGGGATTTTAATATATCATTGTTTTTGTGTGCAAAAGTATTTTAATTCAGAATGAAAATTCAAACATAAAATATATTCACATTTAATTATGAAAAATTACGTGGCGTAAGTGTCGTCCATTTTTGTATTCAAAGAGATTTGGGCTGCAGCACTCGATTTCTTGCCCAGATATTCCCCGTCAATTGATGAATAGTTTGTTGGTCCATACACTTCGTCTTACACAGTGTAAAAAGTCGCTTACTGGAACATATTTTCTAAAATGTCGAATCAACTAATCATGAAGTCTGATAGTAGTTTTCTGGCATTATTCTCTTTTGGTGTGAATGATGGATTGGTTATAATCTACCAGGCAATTCTACGATATTGGCCTTTGTACAGTCGTGATACACTACATGGGTAATTTCCCCATTTTTATCTAAGTTCTGAAAATATGACATATGTATGACATCCTTGTAGATCAGTGATTTATAAAGTAGGCGGCATCGGCCCTGGGGAAGTGTTGAAAAGATCAATTGCAGTGGTAAGTAAAATGTGGGCAGACAGTGGATAGCAGTGCCACCAGTGAGACATAACATGCAAAACACACGTTTATAGTGTATTCTATTTATAGAACAATTATTACGGAATATACTAAAAGATTAATTTGACATGCAAAACTAGCACGAAGATAATGCAATCAAATGTCGATAGTACATTTGGTGTTTTGTTTTGATGCAGAATGTAGCAGCAACCAAAATAGGTTTTGGTACCAATGCTGTTGATTAAAACTAAAAAGAAAAAAAAAAGAGCGGCCCTCTATCTGGACTGTTGGCATTTTTGAAACATATATTAAGTGATATAAACTATATTTGAGTTGTCGTCTCCTCAGGAGTTTTGAATAGGAGTATAGTTTACTACTCGTTTACTCTTTAGTATTGGTGATCTAGTTTCCATAGGAGTAGATTCGTTCAACTATCGACGGGTCCATACTCCTTTCTTAACTTTTAAACAGGAGTAGAGGTTTATACCTTGTTTCTTGTTTAGGATTAGTTTTCAGGTTCCTAAGAGTCATACATTGGTTCGCCTATCGGCCTATTCATAACACTTTCGTGTCATTTAACCAGGAGTAAAGTTTATTCGTTGTTTCCTGTTTAGGATTCGTTTTCTGGTTCCAAATATAAATGCATAGGTTCACTTTTCTTCATGTCCACACAACTTTTCGATCTTTTGAGCAGTAGTAGATGTTAATCCATTGTTTCCTGTTCAGGATTGGTAACTTGTTTCTGATGGGAATAGTTTCGTTCACTTATCGCCCGGTTTACTCTCCTTTCCGATCTTTTGAACAGGAGTAGAGCTTATCCCTTATTTCCAGTTTAGGATAGGTGTTCTGGTACAAATTATAGGTGTACATTGATTCACTTATCGCCTAATCCAAAGTCCTATCCGGTTTTTTGAACAGGAGTAGAGTTTATCCCTTATTTCCGGTTTAGCATTGTTATCTGGTTCCTAATAGATATAGATTGGTTCACTTATTGCCCGGTTCACTTTCCTTTCCGATCTTTTGAACAGAGATAGAGTTTATACCTTATTCCCTGTTTAGAATTCCTTTTTTTTAATTCCTAATAGGTGTCCATTGATTCATCTATGGCCCGATCTAAATTCCTTTCCGGTGATTTGACCAGGAGTAGAGGTTCATTAATTATTTCCTTTTTAGGATTAGATTTCTTGTTCCTAATAAGAATAGATTGGTTCACTTATCGCCCGGTTTACACATCTTTCTTGTCTTTTGAAAAGTTTTAGCGTTTACCTCTTGGTTCCTCTTTAGGATTAAGTTTCTGGTACCTTCAAACGTCTTTGTCTTTCACTTCCAGTAGCCTTTTGCGTCTTAGTGGCATTATCGCCTTCCTTTTCGGTGATTTGATTGATAAACAAAAGTAATTCAGAACTAGTCTCTGTCATAGTTATGGTTACACATTTTTTTAAATGATCATTTAAAGATAATTACGTTTATGAAATGGACAAAGTCCGACAATTATTTTAATGCATTTTTTAATGTTTATACGTTCTTTTTATAGATACAAATATTTAATATTCAGGCCGGTAAATGTCGTTAATACTATTTATTATAAACATAGCACTTACTTAAATATTTGTATCTATAAAAAGAACGTATAAAGATAAAAAAATGTCTTAAAATAATTACTTTTGTTTGCCTCTTTTTGCAGGCATTGCCATCGGAATCTTCTTGAAATTTATGCTATGACAGACTTATTGAACTTAAAACTTTTTATTAATCACCTATATCAAGTGTGTTTGGGGTGGTGGTGCTAGAACGCAAAATATTGCTAAATTTACACAACGTTTTACTATATTTGTCTGCTATCTTCTCTCTGAAGCCCAACGAATAATGCTTACAAAAACGAAACCGTTTTTTCTACTTTTCTCTAAGTTCATAAATATTAAAATAATTTAAATCTGCAGAATGTGAGTCATTTGTTATTGTGAATATATTTAAAACTTTCTTAGTTACTTTGATGCATTAAATTTATCTCCGCCATTTTTGGTCCCATATGCCAGTCACTAAATGTCAGTTTTAGACAAGCATTCTCTTGTATTTATCGAAAAATCATTGTCTAGATATCTATTCCTCTAGTCTCAATGGGTTAAACACCAAATGTTAGCACCTTATGGAAATTTGTCTCTGTTGTGGATTCCGGGATGAATCCGATATCAATGAATAACAAACGCCAGGAATGGATACGGAAAATAAACGTATTAACGTAATAATACAAACTGGTAATACGGGTTAGTAGATCCAGGAATGCGGGTTAGTAGCACTAATATATATACAGTATTGGTATTGAAGTATCGCGGTATGACTCCTTACTGAGTCTACGTGCTCGCTGACTGTGACTCTTGGGCTACCCTCCTCTATTACAGACAGTATTTACTGCCCACCCCACGAAGGATAGATGTGGCACAAGGCCGAGTTTAACGTAGGTATTGCCGAGCCCGTACACTCGGCCAAAAATGTTCGTAGAACCCGTATAAACGCGATCGGGTTTGTCAACCTCCTCGAACGAGACTGCCCTTCGGCGGAGCCTCGTCCGGGTTCCTCTCTGCTCAGAGGCAGAAAGTTCGACCGTCTGGCCGAGAAGGCGTCGCCGTCCCCTCTATTACAGACTGTCCGGGTATTCACTGGTAGTAGTAGATGTATACCTCGGGTGAGTGCATTTGTGTAAAAAATGGAGACCCCTCAATACCCACTCCTTAAATCCCTTTTGGGGGCAGTTAATATGTTTTCCTTTCTCTTATGGTCGACAATTAGAGGCACTGTAATTTTTCTTTTCCTGCTAGTCCTTTTAATTTCTGTGTCTTCTAGTGGTCTTTGAATCTCAAAAACTTCAAAGATCGTCTCCATCGACTCGTCATTTTCTGCGGGTGACGATCTTGGTTCTTCAACCCGTCTTTTTTGTATTTAATCAATATGTTTTTTGTGGGTAAATTTTTCGCTTTTTGTGTACATCACGTTTCCTAGTCTGTTAATTATTGTATTTGGTTTCTCATAAGCCGTATTGTTACTGAAATAGACCCATTCTTGTTTGAATGATCTCTTGAGTACTGTAGGTGTATACCGGTTTTTATTTATTTTTTCCTTCGTCCTCTGAATAAATTCATCCTTTTTCGCTTCTTTTCCTATCTCTCGCAAGGTCACAGGTAGTTCCTTTACTGCCTTGTATAACTCTTTACTGTTTTCATCTGTGGTAGCCAATGGCGCTTTTCGCTTCTTTTTACCTACTGGTTGGACATTTTCTTTCAATTCAATTCTAGCTGCACCCTTACAAAACGAGCTGATAGGTGAATCCCATAGGTCGAACTTTTGCATACAGTCTGTACCCACTTGATTTTCTGTGTCTTTCGTTACGTATATCTTGATTTTTTTTTTGTTTTCCCGTGAAATTTAACATTTACGACTTTTTCTCCTGCGAATTTTATACGCTTTCCTGTCACCGACTTAGCAATTTTTTGTGTATGTAACATGGTTGGTCTGTTACGCTTTTTCCATGTCTGTAAGTTAATTATCGTTAGATCGGAACCCGAGTCTAGTTGCAATTTTATCTTTTTATGTAAGATTTCAAGTTCCACATATTTCCTTATGTTGGTGTTTTCTTCGTCATGCATCCTAGTAGCTCTTATCCTACTAGTAGCTTTTCTGTTCCTACATGGGGATGCCTTGTGCCCCATTTTTCCACACACAAGACAGTTTTTATATTTAAAACGGCAATCCTTATTCCAGTGTAGTCCTTCACATCGATAACATGCAGATGGGAGGGGGCTTATATTTGCTTCGATTTTCGTCATAATTTGCCCTATATGTTGTACTTTTTCCCTTATTATAGAATGTTTGTTTTCTTTCCGGGGAGGGTGAAGAACGTAAACTTTTGTTTAACTTACGTATATGTGATACTCCTGACTCCTCAATGTTCTTCGAGTCTTTCTTTATACTCAGGCATTTTTGGCAATCTTCTGATAATTGTTGTAGGTTCATTTTGTAGTTTTGAAAGCATTCTTTTGCGCATATCACTATCTTTTGCTGAGACTAACCCTTGAACAAAAATGAGACACTTGAAATTGTCCGGTGTTTATTCTGCCAACTTGAAGTCGTCGCAATATTTATTCACGATTGCGGCAAACGCCGAATAGTCCTCATTTTCGCCCTTTACCAGGTTAAGACATTTCCATCTCTTGTGAAAGAGTGACGTTTTTGGACTGAAAAGCTCTGTAAGACATGTAACTGCTTCGTCAAACGTTAATTCGTTCGTCTGTTTTGGCAAAATGTAAACCACAAATTTTGTGTATTCCTCAGTTCCTAATTTTCTGGGCAACAGACGTAGCTTCTTTGCTTCTGTCCAGTTTTGACACTCGATGTTTAAGATGTCTTCGTGGCGTCTAAAATAATCCTCGAAATTTTTATCCTCTTCTTGAGTGTATTTGAAAGTTTCTATCGTATTCCACACTGCGTTTTGGGAAAATGTCGCCTCTTTTTCGATATTTTGTTGTTTGTTGCCCGCTACATTTAATATTAGTTCCTGCGTTTGTAGTAATTGTTTTGCCATTTTTCTTCCATTCTTTCCTGGAGTTGTAATTGCTGTTCATTTTGGTATTGTCAAAGTTCTACTAAAATATTTTAAAAATCCTCCATGATAAAAGTCTTACGAAAAACTCGCTTTTCCGTATTTAAATCCTCGTAAATCTTTTGTCGCCAAGTTGTTGTGGACACTGTCAAAAACGGCAAAGGAGACATTTTTTTTCTGTGTGAGTTCGAATACCTTGTCGTCAATTTGTTGTGGACAACGTGGGAGAATTTTGTTTCGATTTCCTTCATGTGTGAATTCGAATACCGCGTCGCCAATTTGTTGTGGACGAGGGGGAAATTTTCTTTTTTCTTTCTTTCCCGTGTCAGTTCGAATTCCTCGTAGCCAATTTGTTGTGGATTACGGGATAAATCCGATATCAATGAATAACAACCGCCAGGAATGGATACGGAAAATAATTGTATTAACGTAATAATACAAACTGGTAATACGCGTTAGTAGATCCAGGAATGCGGGTTAGTAGCAATAATATATATACAGTATTGGTATTGAAGTATCGCGGTATGACTCCTTACTGGGTATATGTGCTCGCTAACTGTGACTCTTGGGCTACCCTCCTCTATTACAGACTGTCCGGGTATTCACTGGTAGTAGTATATGTTTACCTCGGGTGAGTCCATTAGTGTAAAAAGAGGAGACCCCTCAATAGTCTCTTCATTGAAGAATCTATAAATTCTGGATCTACATCCCTAATTTTAATTAGAAATGTGAAAATTTTTCTTTATTAAACTTAGTACAATTATCATTAATAAAGTTTATTTTATTATTATTAAAATCTCCTCTTTTATACCGTCCTGAGTATAAACTACATCCGCTTCCTGGGTAAAATGATAAACTACGTCCAGCAACAAGGCCTCTGATCAGGAGGTCTTGAGGAGCGTGGAACCACCTCTTAATTGCTGGTGTTCCCAGGTCCACACTGACCAGAGGTGGTAGCACCTGTTAGAGTTCCAGCTATGGGTAAATAGTTAATCACGAAACTGGCGTCAAAATGGGTTTTAATATCAGGAATACTTTGTAGAAAAAAAAATTATTATACGCAATAGATTTTTGAAGAAAAAAACTATTGCCAGTAATACATTTTTGAAAAAAGTATATTACCAACAATACGTTTTTGAAAATATATTACCAGCAGTACATTTTTTTGGAAAAAAAATTATTACCAGCAATACATTTTTGAAGGAAAAATTATTACCAGAAATAGATTTTTGACAAAATAAAATATTACCAGCTATAAAAACTTTGTCGACATTACATAACCCATTGAGGTTGATATTCCGTAAACCACAACAAACGAAACCAATCCTCTTTTCTATTTCACAATATGATTAAAAATATTTGTTTTCCTCGTTTTTTATTTTATTTTTAAGCGTTTTACCCCAAGCAAGACGGGAAGCCACTAGCACGCAAGTGGTTACAGAGAGCTGGAGCGAGAGCAAATAGGAGTGATAGAGGAAAGGATGAAGAGAATGATAGGGGATAGATCGAAGCATCTGGAGACGTCGATTGACATTACATTTGAATAGTTGGAGATTATAGCTATCAGGGGAACAAGAAAAAGGGAGGGATTTCCACAGGCGAGACCTGAAGCTATTGGAGTAGAAGGGACGGCTACATTTAACAGTTTCGACAGTGAAAGGCTGAGAGAGAGAGAGATGCCAGCCGAGTTGAACGCTTAAATTCATGAAGTGTGGGAACCTGCGAAAGCAGCTCATCGGAGCAGTTACCGTGAAAGTATTTGTAAAAAAAAGAAAGAGGGAGGGCGAATGGATAAATAAGAAATAGTTGAGTGTAGTTGGTTGACATATTTTAAAAGTCTCGTTAATTAAAATGAATCGATCAAGTTTGCTTAATGTTTATTGGACTTGATGAATTTTATGCTGTTTCACAACAGGTTCAAAATTCTGTCTATATTTCTGAGATGAGGTATTATGTGCAGTATTTACATTAGTCGGACTATTGTCCTCATCTTTGTCGCCATATTTGTCACAACGTTTCGGCCACAAAAATCTCCTGAGTCGGCCAAGCATAGAAATAAATACAATATGGGAACCAGTAATAAGGAATGCCAGAGAACAGCAATGATAACAAAAAGTTGCAATATGAGATCTGGTAAAAACATGAAATGATAACAGCAAAAATTGCAATATGAGTACTGGTAAAAAAATAATTGCTGGAAAATTAGGTTTATAATACCCAGAAATTCATACCCAGATGTCCTCAAGGACACGTCGTACAGTGGAGAAAGGCGTTGGTTAGATCCAGTGACAGACCCAAAGAGTGTGAGTTCAATACCCGGTTCAGGCAGTGGAGAACTTTCAGAGGGAAAATTACCAGGTGATAACTGATAACTGACATCCATCAAACATGGCTCGTGGAACTAGAACAGTCTACCCCAGTGATCGAAATAAAGGGTTCGGTTCGAAATTCCAACCACCTGAAGAAGGCCGGAGCGTACAACGGCCGAAACGTTGTGACAAATATGGCGACAAAGATGAGGACAATAGTCCGAATAATGTAAATACTGTACATAATACCTCATCTCAGAAATATAGACAGATTTTAATTGAAATACAAATATACGGATTTCGTATAAGTGTTATCATGTATTATCATGGGCACGTGGCCGAGTCGTTAGAATGTTAGACCATGAGACACCTGTTCGAATCTCACCATGGTTGATTTGTCAGGAGGGATACTTCCTGATATTATCGGAGGGAGCGATTCCAGCGTGCGGCACCTTTGGAAAGTGCCGGGTTGACCCAAGCCTTGTTTAGTGAAATTGGGTAGACGGAACACATGAGAAGTGTCGATAGCTGTGCCAGCACGAAATCACAATCGTGACCGAGAGTTTGAGCGTGCTAGATAACACGATCTTTCCCATAAAACTGTAACCATGGTCTGCTCAGCATAGTTGCAGTATAAACCAGAGGTGGGCTCTCTGAATGTTGGATAAACAAAACTGTGCCTGAGCGAGTGTCTGCAATAGGGATTGAGTATACGCTTGGCTATATATTGTATACGAGTGGCCAGCTATTATCATATGGAAATCAGTTTCGCAGAACTTCAATATATTAAAAACCAGTATAGAGCAACCTCAGTTTTCGGATGTTTCACTTGTCGAACAAATCGGTTTTCGAATAGAATATTCGAAATGAAAATGCCTCGATTGTCAAACAAAATTTCGGTTCTCGGACAACATTACGGAATCATTTCTGAGTCGACCGCCATGTTGTATACATTTGTGTGTTGTGCTGTGCTGTTCTTATCCAATTTTATTGTACTGTGCCTTTTTTCCTTTCTTAGTCTTTAGTCATGGCTCTAAAGAAAGCTAGCAGTGAGACGGGTAAAAGAAAAAAAGTTAAGAGAAAAAACAATTGTTGATGATATTGTCTCTATGATTTGTTCAACGATCTATACTATTCTTATAAATAAAGAGATGACCATGTCTTCTCTTTCCAAACAATAACATTTCTTTGCTTCCCTTTTCGCCATCAACTCTCCTACATACAGGTACGGTAAAATTGAAGTTTTCGTCTATATTTTATCTGGTTAGTATTGGGTTTATTTTTTTTTCTTAGATTTAATGATTTTCTTTAGTTTTATGTATAAATTTGTGCACAAAGTACTGGAGTTAAAGTTTAAATAAGCAAATATTTTGGGACCAGGAACGGATTAATCCATTTTACATTGATTCCTATTGGAAGAATAGATTCGGTTCACGAACCTTTCGTGTTATGAACAGATTTTAGGAACGAATTAAATTCGCGAACCGAAGTTACACTTTCTATTACCATATTTATACGAATTTTAAATATTTTAATCGGTTTTTAAAATTATGACATGTATGAGAAAAGATATTTTATTTAATATGGTTTGTTTTAATGTATAATAATAGCTTCAAGTATTCGGAATATTTTCTTTAAATTATGTGTGAATTCTATATTTTGTATTATTAAATAATATTCGTCTAAGGCTCATAGATTTCTTTTTTGGTTGTTTGTGGTGTGATGTACAGTAATTTTATTCAGTTTCAATATTAGACAAGTCAACCTCGGGATTAAAGTTATGTTTGTGGCACCAATGTAAACATTTAATGTTGCTTTGTTATTGCATTGCTTATGCAATGTCCGTAAGACAAGAGAAATTATAAATACTTTTGAGATCAGGTGTTATTTTTTATGATTAGGTTAGATGTTTTCAATTTTTTATAGTAAATGATAAAATAAAAGTATTTATTAAAATTATCAAGCGATACATTTCGACAAATTTAATTTCAATTTCTTTCTGATCATGTTTATATTTAAGGTGCATCTAGTAACGGTACAATAAGTTAATGGTGATTTTTTTTTTACTTTTGTTTATATCAGAAAGGTGACTTATTTTCTTGAAATTCGTTGGATCTAACTTTAGTTGTTCATTGACGATGTGCTTGGAGAATTCATTATTGACCAAAGTTCTTTTTGCGTTGCTGATTTTTTAAATTCTTCTTAGAACACGTTTTATCTAAATATGAAGTGTTTCCAGCAGTAAAGTCTAAATGCCAAAAACTTCAAAGAGGCCACCAATTGCTAAAAAAAAGAAATAGAAAACAAAAATAACTGAAAACTTTCAGGAACATGTATCACTTGGCCGGAAGTTTTAAAGTTCCGCTGTAAAGTTCCGTCTAGAATAAGAAACGAGAAAAACCTTCCGCCCCAATCGGAAAAGACAATGCCAAATTTAATTTGAATTTCTTTCTGATCTTGTTTATATTTAGAGTGTATCTAATTACAGTAGATTAAGTTAATGGTGATTTTATTTTTCTTTATATCAGAAAGGTGGCTTATTTCTTTTAAATTCGTTGGATCTAGTTTTTGGTAGTTCATTAGCGATATAGTTGGAGGAATTATTGTTGACCAGAGTTCTTTTTACGTTGCTGAATTCTTTGCACAAACAATGTGTGGGAAGAAGAAATTATTCTTGCTTTTTGGTTGTTCCTGCTTTTTAGGGCAGCCATTTTATATTAATGCGGACATTCACATTTGTAACCGAGAAGAAACGTATTTTTACCTTTGACTTTTTTCATACAGAGAAATAGTCAAGTGATGACGATTAGTTTCTGATGAAATGTCACGGAAAAAGGATTCTTTTGTTAATGTTAACTTCACATATAAATTGTCAAGCAGAGTTTTCCTCGAGGTATTTTTAGATATATTTTTAATTTATCTGTGTTTTTCGTTTGTATGAATATATGAACAATCGAAGAGAAATCATAATTTGAAGAATTGTCGAAGCTTCTGTTTTCTACATAAGACTGTCTGTTTCACCACTGAAACGATCATCGGATGTAATTTATCTTTCACTCCCTAATTCGTTCTACCACTTTCACTTTCTCTTCCTCTCTCTGTCTATGATCTCATATATATATATATATATATATATATATATATATATATATATATATATACAACAATTGTAATTTTTAATGTCTACGATCAACCGTTTCTTATCCAACCTATCCTCATAATCTACACTAAGCTCCTCCACGTACGTAAGTAGAACAACTTTATTTATTACACCTCTACCTTGAGTGGATCTTGAACCTTGTATTATATGAACATTTAACAGAACAATGTGTGGCATTTAATCTTTGCTGAATTTGTTTAACTACTTTCTCTGAACCACTGTATCCCCCCGCCAAAAACAAATTATTTCCACTGTTAAATTAACTTTTCATTATAAGTAGTGTTGATGTTATAGATCCTTCAAAATAGGGAAGTAGTGGCTCATTTACAGGTTTTAGTAAATCTATAGCCAGCCAGAGAAACGTAGATATGGCTGCTGAATTATAAACTTTACTGGGTTGTTTCTTGTTATGATCCAATATCCTCGTCACCACGGTTATGATCCAATATCCTCGTCACCACGGTTATGATCTAATATCCTCGTCTCCACGGTTATGATCCAATATCCTCGTCACCACGGTTATGATCCAATATCCTCGTCACCACGGTTATGATCCAATATCCTCGTCACCATGGTTATGATCCAATATCCTCGTCACCACGGTTATGATCCAATATCCTCGTCACCATGGTTATGATCCAATTTCCTCGTCACCACGGTTATGATCCAATATCCTCGTCACCATGGTTATGATCCAATATCCTCGTCACCATGGTTATGATCCAATATCCTCGTCACCACGGTTATGATCTAATATCCTCGTCACCACGGTTATGATCCAATATCCTCGTCACCATGGTTATGATCCAATATCCTCGTCACCATGGTTATGATCCAATATCCTCGTCACCACGGTTATGATCCAATATCCTCGTCACCATGGTTATGATCCAATATCCTCGTCAACACGGTTATGATCCAATATCCTCGTCACCACGGTTATGATCCAATATCCTCGTCACCATGGTTATGATCCAATATCCTCGTCACCACAGTTATGATCCAATATCCTCGTCACCATGGTTATGATCCAAGGTTAGGACCAAGGAAGAAAAACACGAACACAAGAGTAGTAATAACAAAGATATATTAAAACAGAATAATAAGTTGAAGGTGTCAGTATGGCTTTCAGTCTGGTTTAGAGTGAACTACTATTCTCTCGACTCGTTCCGTTTCGACTCGTTACTCTTCCGTTCTCTCGTCTCTCTTGAGAGACGCAGTCGTTATAGTGTCAGGAAGAGTTCATTATCTCGTTACAGGTAAGACCCCATAACATTTCTGAATGTGTTGACCAAACTGTGCACTCGAGTTTGGCTTAAATATCCACATCTCAAAAACGAAGTGCATGATAAGTGATAAAAAAAATCCCAATCTGCACCTGACAAACTACAACCAGCAAATCACTCAAGTAATAGATTTTGTATATTTAGGTCGACAAGTGATCATTAAATGGAATGGTTTCTGTGTAGCGTCGCATCGCTCTGGGTTTATAACTTTTCAACAGGAACAAAGAAGCGCTAAAATAAAAAACAAGTATCTTATCTTTGATATTTACATCCTACCAGTCGTGTTATATGGTCTCGATTGTGTTAACTGGACGACATAGTCACTTCAAAAGCTACCTATATTCCAGAGCCACATTAGGCTTCTTAACAGATGCCTAAGTGACCATATCCGTATCAGTGATCTACTCAACATTACCAAGCTTAAGCCAATCAGATCAGTCATCAAGTCAAGAGGACTTAAACTGTATAGTCATATCAAAAGATTAACTCATGGTGTGAGTAAGATATGCCTTGAAGGCGGTAAGACAAGCATAGGTTGACAGCCAAAACGCTGGATTGATAATGTCCATTTATGGACTGGACTTGACCTTTTCCTCTTTGAACTCAACTGTCGATGAAAGAACTTTGTGGAGAAGAATATCTCATGTTGATGCGTAGAATACGGATTGGCTGTCTACTCTTGGTTGGCAACCAAACTAGGAGAATATTCGATATAGAAAATCGATTAATCTAGAAATATTAAAAAAAAACATGGACTTTTGTAAGTATTTAAAACCATCTACTTTGCCGTTAAGCCTCAATTGTGTGGACGTATATTTGCAAGTGTTAAACATGAAAAAAAGAAAAGAAAAGAATATCTCATGTTGGTGCGCGATCTGTAACAAGTGGAGTAAACGACTGATGATGATACCAACTAAATATACTAAATGTGAATAAATAAAGACAGCTTCAAGGGAAAGGGTGCTTTCTTTTTAACCCTTTCATTCCAAGCATGTCAATAATAGCTCTAGGATGTAAGAGGTTGCTGAGTGAGGAAGGAGCGCAGGATAATATAAATGAACAGTTTTCAAGGAGACAGAACATGACGATTGACATTGAATTATCTTAATTTCCCATGTATAATACGCCTTCATCCATAATACGCATCCCAAAACAGTGCTGAAATTGTGGAAGAATGCTTCTACTCACGCCTAATACGCAAAGTTTGTTTGGTAATCAAACCCTATAAATAATAATTTCATTACGGCCAGCGCTTCTTACTGTTATTATAAAAAAATGTTTTTAAACATAGAATAATATTATTCTAATTTATTTTTTATTTTACATTTGTAAGTATTGTTGGGTTCCTCATGGATTTGACATCCTTATGGGGTCGCAATCGCCGAATGTTAATGTCAAATTGTCGTATGTTTGTGCAACTGAAAACGACATATGAAGCGGCAAACTTATTTGAAGATATTTTTGTAATTGTGCATAATACACACACCTCATTTTACTTATTATTTTTAGAAAAAAATGCGTATTATACCTGGGGAATTTTGGTACATTTTTGAAGATCGTAGTTTAGAGGGAAGCATTAAATTGGAAGAGAGTACCACAAGTAAGAAATAAGCGCGTAATTATGACACCTAACTGCCAATCGAGTACTGCTCTGAAATTCGGGAATTTGAGGTAGCCACGAAGAAAGATCCCCAGCACAATTACCGTGAAAATAGCAAAGGGAATCTAGGTTACGTCCGTGGAAAAGTAACAGGAACTGATATGCCAGGTCAGGATCGATAACGGTACATATTCTTTTTTGGATATTGTCAAGAATCTCCATACAGATTGCATAATAATTTTTACCTTAATTATGGAACTTTATTAGCCGAGACATCCGAAAGAGGCACGATACGTGGAACTAGAACAATCTACTCCCGGTGGAAGAAATAAAGGGTTCGCATCGAAATTCTAATTACTTGAATAAGGTAACGGCCGAAACGTTGCGAATGTGGTAATGAAGATGAGGATAACTGTCCTAATAATCTAATAATGCAAGTAAGACAAAATTCCTAATCTAATAATGCAAGTAAGACAAAATTCCTAATCCGAAATCCTAACACTCTTTCTACTAAACTTGAAAATTAATTAATTCTACCCAATGTTAAGATCTTTACCAAGACAATTGCGGTTATAATTAGAAAGGAAAATAAATTAAACACCATTTTAAATATATATATATAAATCCAATTTCATATGTTTGGGTTTTATTAAAATTTTAAATATAGATTTTAAAAACATTAAGAATTGCTGAAGCTTACAACATAACAATGGTATCAAGAGAATAAAACGTCCTTTTCAAAAACTTTTGGTAAAGGCACGTTTGTTAAACTTTGCCTGGAATTCTTTATTCCTATCCTAGGTACAATTAAAATTAAAGCAACAAACACTACGGTAGAAAATGATGTTTAACAAATGTTTTCTGTTTCTTGTTAATCTGAATTAATTTAGCCAATAAATCCTCCAATGTACGTTCAGGGAGGGAGCCATACCTAGAAGATTTTGACATGAAATTTACCGATAAACCTTTACATTTTCACTTGTTCGAAAGACAAAGCTTTACCTTTACAGAAGAGCTCTCTGTGTCTTGTTTACCGTTTATTAAATTATATACAAGGAAATAAAATGTATATAGCATTCACTAATGCGGGAACCAGCTTAATATTTGCTTACCTCTCTGAAAAGTAGTCTTTTTCAAGACTCAATAGAATTCAAAATAAATTAAGTAACACCATATATTATAGAGGTTATATACACTGAACACTCTATGCATTGGAAGTAATAAACATCGATGTCGTCCAGAAGGATTTTGCTATAAAGAAGTCTAAACATGATTAGGCTTAATGTATTTGATTTTATATTTTAGAATATATATTTCGACATTAAATGAAATCTTAAATTTGCACGGTTGGATCACCATTGTCATCTACTTAACACATTCTACGAAATAAAAATGTTCTCACTTTTAGTTTTCTCATTTCTTTTATATAACAGTTACGGCGACATTCCCTAAAAATTTTTCATTCAAAGAAATTATTTCAAAGCTTGCGAATTGCAAATGTTTTTCCTGGTGTTAGTTTTAATATTTATTCATCTCTATGGTATCTTAAAAATGCATTTTATGTGTTTTTATGAAGGATTGTAAATTGCAACGTGTTAAACACCCATCATTCTTGACTTTATTCGAAGTATTTAAAATATTCTTCCAACTTCATCGAGTCGTGGGAGTTGAGAGTTAGGAGTGGAAGAGCTTAGAGCTTATCTTTACTAAATGTGGTTTGGTATGTATGTATGTATGTATGTATTTATCTATCTATCTATCTATCTATCTATCTATCTATCTATCTATCTATCTATCTATCTATCTATCTATAGATCTCTCTTAATCTCTTCATGTATATCTATCTATCTATCTATCTATCTTAGTTTCTCCATGTCTGTCTGTCTGTCTGTCTGTCTATCTATCTATCTATCCATCTATCTATCTATCTATCTTAGTCTGTTCATGTATATCTATCTATCTATCTATCTATCTATCTTAGTTTCTCTATGTCTGTCTGTCTGTCTATCTATCTATCTATCTATCTATCTATCTACCTATCTTAGTTTCTCTATGTCTGTCTGTCTATCTATCTATCTATCTATCTATCTATCTATCTTAGTTTCTCTATGTCTGTCTGTCTATCTATCTATCTATCTAAGTTTCTCTATGTCTGTCTGTCTATCTATCTATCTATCTTAGTTTCTCTATGTCTGTCTGTCTATCTATCTATCTATCTATCTTAGTTTCTCTATGTCTGTCTGTCTATCTATCTATCTATCTTAGTTTCTCTATGTCTGTCTGTCTATCTATCTATCTATCTATCTATCTATCTATCTTAGTCTCTTCATGTATATCTATCTATCTATCTATCTATCTATCTATCTAAGTCTGTTTATCTATCTATTTTAGCCTGTTCATATCTATCTATCTATCTATCTATCTATCTATCTATCTATCTATCTATCTATCTTAGTCTCTTCATGTATATCTATCTATCTATCTATCTATCTATCTATCTATCTATCTATCTTACTTTCTCTGTCTGTCTGTCTATCTATCTATCTATCTATATATCTTAGTCTCGTCATGTATGTATGTATATCTATCTGCCTATCTATCTATCTATCTATCTATCTATCTGTCTTAGTCTCTTCATGTATATCTATCTATCTAAGTCTGTTTATCTATCTATTTTAGCCTGTTCATATCTATCTATCTATCTATCTGTCTATCTATCTATCTATCTATCTATCTATCTATCTATCTATCTATCTATCTATCTATCTTAGTCTCTTCATGTATATCTATCTATCTATCTAAATCTGTTTATCTATCTATTTTAGCCTGTTCATATCTATCTATCTATCTATCTGTCTATCTATCTATCTATCTATCTATCTATCTATCTATCTATCTATCTTAGTCTCTTCATGTATATCTATCTATCTATGTCTGTTTATCTATCTATTTTAGCCTGTTCATATCTATCTATCTATCTATCTATCTATCTATCTATCTGTCTATCTATCTATCTTAGTCTCTTCATGTATATCTATCTATCTATCTATCTATCTATCTAAGTCTGTTTATCTATCTATTTTAGCCTGTTCATATCTATCTATCTATCTATCTATCTATCTATCTATCTATCTATCTATCTATCTTAGTCTCTTCATGTATATCTATCTATCTATCTATCTATCTATCTATCTATCTTACTTTCTCTATGTCTGTCTGTCTGTCTATCTATCTATCTATATATCTTAGTCTCGTCATGTATGTATGTATATCTATCTGTCTATCTATCTATCTATCTATCTATCTTAGTCTCTTCATGTATATCTATCTATCTATCTATCTAAATCTGTTTATCTATCTATTTTAGCCTGTTCATATCTATCTATCTATCTATCTATCTATCTATCTTAGTCTCTTCATGTATATCTATCTATCTATCTAAATCTGTTTATCTATCTATTTTAGCCTGTTCATATCTATCTATCTATCTATCTGTCTATCTATCTATCTATCTATCTATCTATCTATCTATCTGTCTATCTATCTATCTATATGTCTATCTATCTATCTATCTATCTATCTATCTATCTATCTATCTTAGTCTCTTCATGTATCTATCTATCTATCTATCTATCTATCTATCTATCTATCTATCTTAGTCTCTTCATGTATCTATCTATCTATCTATCTATCTATCTATCTATCTATCTATCTTAGTCTCTTCATGTATCTATCTATCTATCTATCTATCTATCTATCTATCTATCTTAGTCTCTTCATGTATCTATCTATCTATCTATCTATCTATCTATCTATCCTTTTAATCATGGAATGTCTTTGTTTGCCAAGGACTCTCCAAACATTTCCTGTGGACAAACACATTAAATCGACCGTTTCAATATAGCCGGCCGTTGAGTTTGGTGTAGTTAATTTGGTAAAGGAAAGGATTTTCATTCGCGTATATATTTACTTCTCATGGACTGGAAACAAACAAAAAGAAACATTCTACTCAGGTAAATATTTATGCATCTGTTTAGGTTTTATTTTAGTGTTTTCTTTTTGAATTATTTTCAGTTTGTCTTTAATACAGAATCATTGTTAATGCCAAGACATTTTTCTTTCTCTTTCCGTACAATACAAAATTCCAATGCTACAGGGACAAAGAAGAAAGCGTCAGGTGGAAATAGAAAACGCAAGGAAAACTGAAAAGCACTTAAAAAATAATAATAATAATAATAATAATAATAATAATAATAATAATAGAAATAATGAGAAGAAGCATAGGAGAATGAGATATTAGTAATTTTGAAAAAAATCCGTATATATAACGTAAAATACGTGTGTGTGCATGTGTGTGTATGAGTATATACATATCCATTGAAAGGGCCGATGCAAAAGTTTTTTTTTCATCCTGGAGGGAACTGTTCCATTGAGCACACACATTCACTCGCGCATATACAGACATACATACATATATATATATATATATATATATATATATATATATATATATATATATATATATACAGGCTGTCATGGCTAAATTGTCGCCATTTTTATATGTTTCAATTCGCGCATGCGCTTTGTTTGTTTTTTTTTCTTTTATTGACTGCAAATTATATTAAGTTTAGGTGGGTACCGTCAGTGAGAAAAAAATCACCATAACGCATGACACTCCGCCAAACATTTGGAAACAGCATGATGTACGACTTGGCATTCGCGTCGAAAGCTCAATTACAAACATCTCGGTGTTTGGCTGTTAATCAGCGGACAGTGCAGAGGATTCGGAAAGAGTTATATGAGTCTAATTGTGATTAACAAGGTACGGCATCTCGAAAAACTCACACTGATTTTCCTAATGAAAAAGAACGCCCGAATTTGATGGTGAATCCCTGAGACGCAACAAGGAGACCTACATCGCCTTGAGGGGTTAGTGTTTCCCTGTGACAATAAGTTGGCTGCTGGAAGACGCTATATTAGGCAATAGGACACTGAACCATACCACAAGCAGGATAACCCAGTCATGGCTGCTAAAGAAATTCTGCGACCACATCAACACTTAAATCTAGCCATCTAATTCTCTAGACTGCAATCCCGTTGATTAATATGTGTGGGGTGAAGTTGAGCGAGAGATCAACAAAATTCCTTGTAACACCAAAATGAACTAAAGGCAAACATTATGGCAGCATTGACGAAATTAAACAAGGAGACCGCCCAGAAGAGAGGCTGGAGATTCCGAAGTCGTCTGGAGGCCGGGGGTTGGTATTTCGAGATGATTTTGTGCAGTTTTGTTAAATATATCTTTTAAAATGAGATGTCAGTGTTATTTTCATTTTTGCGTAATTTAGACGATAATTTATCGATCGCACGATAGATAGATAGATAGATTGACATGGAGAAACTAAGATAGATAGATAGATAGATAGATAGATAGATAGATAGACATGGAGAAACTAAGATAGATAGATAGATAGAGAGAAGAATAGATAGACAGACAGACATGGAGAAACTAAGATAGATAGATAGATTGATAGATAGATAGACAGACAGACAGACAGCCATGGAGAAACTAAGATAGATAGATAGATAGATAGATAGATAGACATGGAGAAACTAAGATATATAGATAGATAGGTAGATAGAGAGATAGATAGATATACATGAAGAGATTTAGATAGATAGATAGATAGATAGATAGATAATGAAGAGATTAAGATAGATAGATAGATAGATAGATAGATAGATAGATAGATAGATAGATAGAAATATATAAATAAATACCTACCTGTGAATTAGCCTGACTTGAAGTAAAAGCATTTGAAGTACTTTCTCTTTGCTTTCACCATGGTTCTGAATTTGCAATATTCTAGTGGTCACCTGGGGCTAGCTGGCATTAAAACTGGAGCCCAGCTTACCCTACAAAAGAACGCATAGTTGAGGATGAATTTTATCTATTAATTCCTTAGGATTTCCAATGTTGACGTTTCGGTTACAAAACACAACAGATATGAATTTCGAGACAAACTGAGCGAATAAATGTGTTTAAAGGCAAATAGAACTTTGTTTGATTGCGGAGCATCCCGTAGCTGAGCGGTGAAAGCACGCTGAATCAGAACTGTGTTCCTCCTGCAAAAAGGCATGGGGTTCGAAAAGTCGAAATAAACGTTGTTTAAAAAATGGAGCTACTACTCAAATCGAGGTCTCCATTAAATTCATTGTTTGAAGCAATAAAAATATCTTTCTAACTATATATATATATATATATATATATATATATATATATATATATATATATATATATATATATATGTGTGTGTGTGTGTGTGTGTGTGTTTGTAATTTTATATATATATTTGTCATCCACAGACAGACTGTTTCGCTCATCAGTGTGGCTAGACGCCTCTAGCTAGGATCTAAACCCTACTGAATTTGCGTCAGTCGGAACTTCTACCACTAAGCCGTCAGCGCACGTCAGGAATGAAGGTGAATTTTAGCGGGTTTATTTTTAGATTTAGATAAACACACAGTGACTGACAGTGACTCAATTCTGCCGAAGAGTCGTGCAATATTTTGCTTAAATAGTCACTTGTTTACAAACACACACCTCAAACCAGAGAGCACAACCAAAATTAATTTTTCAAGAGTCAATATTTTTGTCATCCACAGACAGACTGTTTCGCTGTTTCACAGCTCATCAGTGTGACTAGACGTGCGGTTGCCTCTAGCTAGGATCGAAACCGATATATATATATATATATATATATATATATATATATATATATATATATATATATATATATATTAAGAAAGATACAGCAACATTGTAAACGGTATGGGCGAAAAACCAACACCAGTTCGTAAAGGGTTACTTTAGTACTTCAATGTACATACCAACCGAGCGATGTAAGATAAGAAAGCATATATCGTGTTAAAATACTTCAAAGAAGATACATCCTAACTTACAGATGTAATTATAATACGTGATAAACTTTTCAGCAAATAATTTGGTAAACATGCGAAATATATCAGTCTGGAAATAGGAATTACAAGAACGTGTTATTTAAAAGAAACAATTATTCTTTTGAAAGAGGATAGAAGAATGACGAAGAAGAAGACGAAAATCTTAGAAAAATCCATCTATATCTGAAATACAAAAGATTGTTTTAATGAGTACAGTCAGTAAAATTCCTCCAATCCAAAATAATCAAGAACTTCGAAAAAAAATCCTTTACTTGCATTCAATTTGGTAAATATATATATGAAAGAGCAAAACAGAAAGAATACTATTAGTACTATATATATATATATATATATATATATATATATATATATATATATATATATATATATATATATATATATATGTATGTATATTCACTAAGACATATTATAGAGAAATACACTACCCCAATTGACCCGAATAAAAAAAATCAAATTAATTATCTATTATAAAAATTTTAAGACAGCTAACCTTATCCTCAAAAATAACAACAAACCAGCTAAATCAAAATGACAAAGAACGAACATTATCTGAGATCAAATGCCCCTTAAGGAACTGTGTTCCTGATCAAACCGGACTCATGAATAATTACATCGGTTACACAACTACATGCTTATCCAGACACCTTATGTTACACCTATCTGATCACAGTTCCATTATAACCCATTTAAACACACACACAACTTTACCAGAATCCATTATAATAACTGCATCCACCTGTAAAAAAAAGATTAAAAATAATGCAAACTTTAATAAGAAAAAAGAAAAAACAAACTCTAAACAATATTAACTACGAACAAGGCCACAATGTTCTAACTGTATTCGGAAATTAAAAACCTCTCTACAACACACCAAAACATGCAAATAATGCACACATTCAATTAAGCTGAAAAATCGAATCATCCTTGATAATGGCTAAAGGTATAGCCGAAAGCGCTCGGAACTATAAAACATTTGTAGAGTTTTAACACACCCTTTGTCCAGAAAAGAAAGCTCTTGTTCGCACACAAGAAAAATTAAATACAAAGCTTAACCGTAGTACCTTGTCTGTCGTTTTTAATGAAACATGCATATATATATATATATATATATATATATATATATATATATATATATATATGTATGTAATGTTATATGCTCAGTACTTATTGGAAAGCACTCAATACATGTTCATTGATAGAGAGAACATATAGTGCAGTTGCGTATGTATGTATGCTCGAACGGATTTGGGGGATTAGGAATCTGCTTAGGATATCTAAGATGTAGGGCTGTACAGAGATGATGGACTTATTGTGATACCTAATACCAATGGTCCTCTAACATCCCAACTACAGAAGAAAATAATTAAGGTCTTCAAATTTCTGGGATTTAAGATATAAATATCATCCAACCTAAAAATCGTAAATTTTCTAGACGCTACATTCAATCTCGACAATAACACCTACAAACCCTTCCAAAGGGAAAGCCAATCGCCCATATACATAAATATCAACTCAAACCACCCGAGAGCAATTATTAATCAAATTCCAAATACAGTGAATACAAGAATAAACAAACTGTCTTCTAGTAAAACAATTTTTAACCAAAATAAATCGACATATAATCAAGCCCTATTAAAAAGTAAATTTAAACAAACATTAAATTATATAGATAAATCAATTATTAACACATCCACTAAGTCGAAAAATAGGAAAAGAAAGATTAATATGGTTCAACCTGCCTTTCTGTAAACTATCTAGTATCAATATAGGGAAATACTTCCTAAAGCCAATAGATAAGCATTTTAGTAAAGATGAGCTATTGAAAAAGATGTTTAATAAAATTAATCTAAAAATTAGTTATTCATGCATGAGCAATGTAGAAAAAATTATAAGCTCTAACATTAGCAAAATTATTAGAGAATTTCACAATCATAAATTACAAAGGGATCTTAATGCAAATCAATTGAAAAAGGAAACATCTACCTGTAATTGCAGAGCAGGATCTGATTGTCCAGTAGGAGGAATATGCATGGTAGAAAGCGTGATATATGAAGCTACAATTTCCCTAAAGGAAAATATAAAACAAAAAAAGATATATATATATATATAGGAATATCTGCGGGAAATTGGAAACAGCGTTTTTATAACCATCGCCAGTCCTTCACAAATGAATCTAAAAGACACCAAACATCACTATCGAAACACTATTGGGATTTATTGGAGAACAGCTTCACCCCACAAATGAAATGGAGAATCATCACTAGGGCTCGAACTCCAATAAATTTCAGAGATCGATGTGACCTGTGTTTAAAAGAGAAGAGAACACTGATAAATTACTGAATCAACATAACGAGATGATTTTTAAATGTAGACATAGAAATCATCTCAACTTAACTCAATATATTAAAAAAAATCTATATACGATGGTAAATATTGTCTTAGTTTTAGATTTGAAGATTATTGTATGCACATATGTGTGCGGATACATAACTGTATGTATACAAATATGTATATGGACTTGGATATGGATATGTAGATTTATGTGTATAAGTATATACATATGTATAAGTGTATATGTACACTTATATATGTATATATATTGTAGGCGCGTATGTAAAAATATATATATATGTATATGTGTATTTGTAAATTTAGGTAGTTATATGTAAATGTTTCGATTCATGTATATGGGGTTGCATATGTGTTTGTATATGTATATATGTAAGTATTTATAAGTTCATATATGTGATATGTGTGAATATATGTGTGGGATATAGTGGCTTGCATATATATGCATATATAGATATAAATGGGTGTAGGCTTTTCTTTATATATATAAAGAGAGAATTCTAATGGAAGGACATTAAATTCTCTTATTAACGTTTATTCTTACTTTCTCCTTAAATAATTTCTAATTAGAATTGTAAGATTGGAAATTTTACTTATCTGGAGATAATCTCATTTTAAATTGATCATTTAGATTTAAATTAAAATATGTTACTCCTTAACTATTAGTCTTGATGTTAAAAATATTAAAATTAAATATATTTTTTGAAATTTAAACATTTAATACACCACCTAACGTTAAATATAAAATTTAAGGAAAAAATTTAAATGGGTATAAATATGAATATGTGTGGAAATTTGTAAATGTATGTGTAGGTATTTGTATATGAATATGCATATATGCCGGTGTATATCGATGCATGTGTGTGTGCTTATATGTGTAATTGCACATCTACATGAACGTAAGTATATGTAATTCTTGCATAAATATGTATGTGGTATATATATGAAGAAATTTTTTTTTTTACTATTACCTTCAAATCTTACTCCATCTTGATTTGAAACCGAAACTTTGAGTAAGAAATATTACCCATCTAAAACTAGCTACAAATTACATTCATGAATTAGACTCAAACTGATAAAGATGTTACCTTAACAGTCTTTCACAATATTAAAATATTACTTTTAGTAAACCCTTATATTTTTTTATTATTGTCGTTTATTAATATAGTATTCAACTCATATTAGATACCTAATTTATTTGTAGAGAAGTTGAATATTCAAATTACTAACAAGCATTAAATTAATTTCTTCATGGAGTTTTTAAACATTTAAATTACTATCAAACGATAAAATCTGTTTTTATCTAATTTGCTAAAACTATACCACCCCTCTTCCTCCGTAAACCTCTTTTCTCTTTACTTCCCCCTTTTTTCTTTTTCCCTTTTTCCCCTCTCCTTCCAAATAGCATTTCCGTTCAGTTGACCGATTAAATAGGTCAATGTCTGATCCTTACCCCCTTCCTTCCTCAATATTAAGTATTATAAAGAAATATAAAAATAAATTTTAAAACTCTCCCTTCCCTCTCTAAACTCGACCATGTCTCTCACACCATTCCTCGCTACCTTCTATATTAACTTATATAAGATTAATACTACCCGTCAAAAGTGTAAATTTTAATTTCATTTTTCGTTTCACCTTTTGAAAGTTATGTATGAAGATCCAAGGACAGTTAAAAGTCCTTGGTGAAATAAACTATTACAATGGAGCCTTAAAGTGATTTGTTTTTCTTTAAATTATTAGATCTGAATTAACATTGAGCTCTCAGGATTTCATCCTCCTTGGAATTATCCATACAGATTACCAAGATTTTCGTTACTGAAATATATATATATATATATATATATATATATATATATATATATATATATATATATATATATTCCTTTGATTCAGTTATGTATCTTATTGTACAAATATTGTGCTTACAATAACAAATGCCGCTGACGATATGACAACATTGTTGTCGGCTTTATTTCTTGTGAGTGCACACGTAAGATATTCATTTACATGCCTGACTTAATCCGAAAGTCTTGCTAAAGGCTTTTGACATCTGCGTAGCTCTGAGAGGGACTTCGGCGAAGATAACTATGGTGAAAATAATCCAATGAAATTGGCTGAAAAACACAAAAAGCATCTTCCATGCTTCATTACATCTTTCCATCTCATTTCGTAAAAGAATTCGATTTAACCTTAATGTTTTTTGTTTGTGGCTTAGTTTTCCGTATATTGTTGATACGATATCTCTTCTTGCTGAATATTTTAAAAGATATCTCTGTTTGGGAATACATTTTTTTTACTTAATAAAAATAGGATTCTTCCAGAATTATTTGTAACTTCGTAGTTTATCCGAAATCATTTAATGGAATTATTTCTACGTGTTTTCTAACCGTGAAATATTTTATTTCGTCATAATAAGATAGAAGTCGATAATATCTTTATCTATTCCGGACTGTTCAGCTCACGCCATAAGTCTGCACGTTTCAATATACACACACACACACACACACACACACACACACACACACACACATATATATATATATATATATATATATATATATATATATATGTATATATAAGATATATGAGCAAAAGGTTGTCACTCAGCTGATTATGTTAACTTCAACTCCAGAGGTGCGAAAGTGGATCTATCCGTCCACACTTCCCGGGGTATTAGCAATATACAACATATATATATATATATACATATATATATATATATATATATATATATATATATATATATATATATATATATATATATATATATATATATATATATATTCATTGTGTATGTATGTTATGTGTGTGTTTTTTTTTTAAGAGTCGCGGAGATATTTCCTGTCTCGTCGCTTTTTTTTGCGTGTATATATCTAAATACGTCTGCGCGTTTATATATTATAATCTAATTGTGTATGTATTGTCGTTTGTTAGATCTCATCCTCCCCTGCCTCTGTTTATGCTTCAAATGTATCCATGTTGTAATGAAGTTCAGAGCAACATTTGATCTTAACGTTTATTTCAACTTAATTTCAATAAAAACAAAATAAATAGAAAAATATATACTTTTTACCTTAGTTTCTTCTTTAAATAATTTTATAATTTTAAACTTAATATAGATTAAATTTAAAATTGGTAATTTTGAATTTTATAGTATAATTTAATATTTATTAGTTAGAATGAATTCTATTTTAGTCTAACCCTAACATTAAAGCATTAAATAATTATTATAACCTTAGTTCGTTGTCAAGTTTTTGAATCCTCGTATACTTGTATTTTGATTGGTCATTCCAGCCTATGTAATAGCGTTTTCCCTAGGGAGGGATGTTTGATTGATTTGAACCTTTTAAAACCCTTTATTCTGCATTCAACATCATCACTTGATAAGACACCAGAAGTGTTGCAACAAAATGGCTATTTTTGTTGTGATTCTATAAGATATTTATGTTATAATTTTCGAATAAATAATTATATTTGCTCTACTCTGTATTGAGCACTCTTTTAAGAATAGTATTTATTGCTTATTGGAATTTATTCCGTATACACCAATCCTATAATTGTATATATATATATATATATATATATATATATATATATATATATATATATATATATATATATATATATATTATGCTATAAATAAATTATATTTACATTGTATACTGGGTGTAAGAGCATAATTATCCAAGCTTATCCAATTGCTACATGAAGCATTTAACCATTGCATATAGAAATGATTAAATATAACTTTCTGAAATGGACTTTGAAGATGGAAGCCAGAATAGGAATGTTGGTACTATTACTGACGGCCTGATTGATCTTTTCCTCTCACCGTTGCTCAGTTGGCTCATAGTGGGAATGACAAAAAGGGGTTTTAAACTGTTCTTTTTCTAAATGAATAACTCAAAGGATTTTGTGTTTATATTTCTGAGATGAGGTATTATGTGCACTATTTACATTATTCGGACTATTGTCCTCATCAATGTCGCCATATTTATCACAACGTTTCGGCCCTTCAGTATCTGTCTATATTTCTGAATGAGGTATTATGTACATTATTTAATACATTATTCGGACTATTGTCCTCATCTTTGCCGCCATGTTTATTACAACGTTTCGACCTTTCAGTATCTGTCTATATTTCTGAGATGAGGTATTATGTACACTATTTACATTATTCGGACTATTGTCCTCATCTTTGTCGCCATATTTATTACAATTTTTCGGCCGTTGTACGCTCCGGCCTTCTTAATGAATACAATATTGGAACCAGTAATAAGGAGTGCCAGAGAAAAGCGATAATTACAAAAAAATTGCAATATGAGCTCTAGTAAAAACATGGAATGATAACATCGAAAATTGGAATATGAGCACTGGTAATAAAAAAACTGAAGACATGTGGTTTATAATACCCAGAAATTGACTCATTTTTCTACAGGTTTGAACGCAGCAATAAAGGACTAGCACTATCTTCTACCCAGTCCAAAAGAAGTATTCACTAAATTAAATGGCGCAAAATTTTTTTCAAAAATTGATTTAAGTGAAGCGTACTTGCAAATTCCAGTAGATGAGGAAAGTTCAAAACTACTGTGCATAAACTCACACAAAGGATTGTACAAATACCAAAGATTACCTTTTGGGATTAAGGTCGCGCCGGCTATATTCCAACAGACAATGGATACGATGCTTGCCGGACTAGAGAACACGATTGCATACCTGGATGACGTATTGATTAATAGAGAAAGTGTTGAACAACATTGGCAACATGTACAGGAGGTGTTTAAGAGAATACAAAGCTATGGATTCAAAGGAAAAGAAAACAAGTTCGATTTTTTCATGAAGGAAATTAAATACCTTGGCAATATCATAGATCAAGAAGGAAGACGACCACACCCTGAAAGGTCAACAGTAATAAAAAAAAAAATGCCTGTTCCTAAGAACATAACAGAACGACAAAGTTTTCTAGGCTTAGTGAGTTACTACCAGGAATTCATACCTCACATGCATAAACTTCGCGCACCACTGAACGAGCTGCTAAAGAAAGAAAGAGTTTGGCAGTGGACAGATCAATGCCAGGAAACATTTGAAAAAATAATTAAGACGTTAACATCGGATTTATTTTTGGCACACTACGACCCTAAACTAGAAATTATTGTAGCAAGTGACGCGAGCGCCTATGGAGTCGGGGCGTGTATATTACATAAAATGCCAGATTGGACAATAAAACTCATCTCACATGCTTCTCGAACCCGACTACCAGCGGAGAAAAATTACTCACAGTTAGAGAAAGAAACTCTGGGAATTATCTTTGCAGTCACAAGGTTTCATAGGTATATCTATGGTAGATATTTTACTCTACAGACGGATCACAAACCGTTACTAAAAAATTTTTGTTCGAAAAAAGGTCTACCTGTTTACACTGCAAATAGGTTACTTAGATGGGGAAAGATTCTTCTGAACTACAATTTCAGATTGGAATATTTACCAACGAAAAAGATCGGGCATGCGGATGGTCTGTCGAGACTTATACCAACAAAGACAGAGCCATTGGAAGATACGGTAATCGCAGCCTTAAGATATGAAGAAGATATCAGGATAGTACTATGTTGTACAGTTAGAAACCTCCCAGTCACACTACAAGACATAAAAAATGAAGCCAAAAATAATGAATTTATAAATGAAACAAAAGCATAACATAGCAGAAAAAGATAAGCAACTATCGGACAGCTTTTCTCTATGCGATAATGTGCTACTTTACAACGAAAGGGTTGTAATTCCCAAAACACTACAAAAGCGAATCTTAAAGGATTTCCATAGGGGCCATCCTGGAAAAAATAGAATGAAGTCGCTAATGCGAAGCTATGTATATTGGAAAATATGGACCAGGATATTACTCAGATGGTGGAAATGTGCAAGGGTTGTAATTTAGCAGCCAAAGCACCGCCAATCAACCATAAACCATGGCCAGAGACTTATCGTCCGTGATCAAGAATACACGCAGATACTGCAGGACCAATTACCGTTTCTACTATTTAATCATAGTGGATAGCTATAGTAAATGGCTGGAGGTGTTTCGTTGCAAAAAGCCGACTTCAGAAACGACCATAAATTGCCTCCACGAACTATTCGCTCGGTTTGGAGTAGTGGATTGCCTAGTCACAGATAATGGAACGCAATTCACATCAGCAGACTTCCAAGAGTTTTGCGAAATTTATCAAGTCAATCATATAAAATCCCCGCCTTACCACCCAATGGGCAAGAGAGATTTTTTGATACACTCAAAAGAGCGTTACGAAAAGCCTACGATGTGCCTACGGAGAAAGCATTACAACAATTTTTTCATGTATATCGAATTATGCAAAGTAATGCTACACCATCGACATTAGCACCCACAGAAGTGATGTTTGCTAGAAAAATCAGCTCTGCCTTTGATAAATTGCTACCAAGTAAAACGAAACAAGTAACACAGCCCTACGCACCAAAAAGAAAATTCCTCCCAGGAGAAAAAGTTTTTTTTAAAGCATATAAAATAATATATCTTACTGCGAGCAAGGGACAATTGAGAAAAGAATCGGCAATATGGTTTACATAGTACAGGGACAAAGATTCTCACATAGAAGACACGTAAACCAAATAAGGAAGAGACTAGATGCTAACGGTCCACCTCAAAAAGAGGTAATGGACATGATTTTCGATACATTTGATATAAAAAGGCCGCAAACAATGCCAGAACCAAGAAAATCGCCCAGAAAAATGAAGTTCACAGAACCTTTGGAAATAGATCCAAAGAAAAAAAGATATTAAAAAAAACCCTACTACGCAAAAGCTTCGGAAGTGGAGGTTATGGGAACTTACACATAATGATAATGGACTATTCCGGACATCATAAATACTGCGCCTCAAGAGGAAGCAGCAGTGTGAGACCCAGTCCTTTTTGGACGTCTCAGCTATTCGGTCGAACTCTCTGCCTCTGAGGCAGAGGGGAACTCTCTGCCTTTGGGCGGAGAGGAACTCGGACGAGGCTCCGCCGAAGGGCAGAGCCTCGTTCGAGGTGGTTGACCAACCCGATCCCGTTTATACGGGATCTACGGGCTATTTTTGGCCGAGCCTACGGGCTCGGGTACCCCACTTTAAACCCGGCCTTGTGCCACATCTGTCCCTCGTGGGGAGGACACTAAATACTCCAGTCCTTTTTGGACGTCTCAGCTATTCGGTCGAACTCTCTGCCTCTGAGGCAGAGGGGAACTCTCTGCCTTTGGGCGCAGAGGAACCCGGACGAGGTTCCGCCGAAGGGCAGAACCTCGTTCGGGGTGGTTGACCGCCCCGATCCCGTTTATACGGGTTCTACGGGCAATTTTTGCCCGAGCCTACGGGCTCGGAAAGCCCACATTAAACCGGCCTTGTGCCACATTCGACACACGTGGGCGTGTTGTTAAACATCGTGTGAGACCCAGTCCTTTTTGGACGTCTCACCTATCAGGTCGAACTCTCTGCCTCTGAGGCAGAGGGGAACTCTCTGCTTTTGGGCAGAGAGGAACTCGGACGAGGCTCCGCCGAAGGGCAGAGGCTCGTTCGAGGTGGTTGACCACCCCGATCCCGTTTATACGGGTTCTACGGGCAATTTTTGCCCGAGCCTACGGGCTCAGAAAGCCCACGTTAAACCGGCCTTGTGCCACATTTGACACACGTGGGCGTGTTAATGAACATCGTGTGAGTTCCGTTCAGTTCAGAGACAGGTTCAGAGTCAGTCAGTCAGAGACAGAGTCACGTCAGACGATTACTGTAAGACATTGGAATAGTGATACTTGTCGAGACAACATAGTTCACTTTAAACAAATCTGATATTCATTGCTAATACTTCTACTTCTTTGTACATATTTTCTGTTTGTAATATATCTGTTATTCCATACATGTGTTCGAGTTATTCTTCATTGGTTCTACCCTGGACCATCACCGTGGTACAAGGAACTTGGACCATAACAATAATCATAAGGGAAGACAGTAGATAGCGATTGACATTTATTAGATCATATGTAGCAGCAATATTCAAAGTATAGACGAATGGTAGACTTATAAATATTCAAGATTAATACTAAAGAGCAAAAACAATAGAATTATAATGAAGAAGACAGTAGATAACGTTTGGCATTGTATTTAAATTTTTGAAGATTGTTGAGTCTTGACTCAATGTTGAATCTCGCCTATTGCATGGAATAATAATGCAACACAAAATGTACTTAGAACAAGAATGTATTATAACAAGAAAGTGTACACAATAAATACATATAGTATTTCTGTATATTTCTGGGAAGACGTTCCTGGAGAATGTGTTGACTAGTCGCAGTCGATCAGAGTCTCTAGTTGGATCTCGTGATTCCACTTCTCTCGTCTTCCGGTATCAACCATTATTTATATAGTTGGTAGTCACCTATGCAGATTAGGTGGATCCCATCACAACAAAGATCAAAGTCGACTTGAAATTATGGAGTCTGAAAAAAGTTCTATAATCGACAAGTGCAAGAAAAAAATGTTAACATATAACTTACAGTGGGCTATAATTTTTTAGCCACCATTGATTGCAGAAATTATGGCTTGTCTCTACTTTTTTTTCCCCAGACAATACCGTGTTAGTATCAATCTACTCTCATTTATCAACAATAGTTGACTTATATCTTGCAATGAAAATAGTGAATTTCAACAAGGAAAAGTAATAGGATGTCATCATTGTACGGAACAAATGAAAAGAAAATGCTAGGTTTTTCAAGGTTAATCATCAAGCCATTATCGTGTGGAACAACGTTCAGGAAAACCAAGCATCGTGTCTGAGCGACAGAAAAGGGCACTGAATAGGGAAGCTATCAGAAAGCGTCGTCAGAGCGTCAAAGATGTCGCCAACTGCATGGAGATGTCGCCATATGCGGTGGAAAAAGACTCCGAAAGTGCTAGGCTATCAAAAAAGTGTTGCAAGAAAGAAGCCCTTGATTTCTGAAGTCAATAGGAACCTTCGTATGGACTGGGCGAGAGAATTCGAGATTATGATTATGTATTTTGGCAGTCTGTAATTTGTTCAGGTGAAAGTAAATTCTACCGATTTTCTAATTCGAGATTGGTTTATGTTTGGAGAAATCGGAATGAGACTTGAACCATTGAATCTCTGCAGGCGGCCGTGAAACATGGAGGGATTGGAGTAATGGTCTAGGGCACTGTCTGGTTTTGAGGGAAATCTGAGCTGATTCTTGCTGACGAGCGGTTGACTGGTCCAAAATACTGTTAAATATTAGAGAAAGGACTGCTCCCACTATATGAAACCAATCAGATTGACAAGAATGTCTACTTTTTTCAAGAAGATGGAGCGCCATTTCATACGAGCAAAGTAGCAAAGGCCTGGAAGGAATCGCAAGGAATCAAGTCACTGCCATGGGTAGCCCAAAATCCTGACATGAATCCAATAGAACACGTTTGGGAGCACCTTGACCGAAAACTTCGAGATCGTGCAACTAAAATCACGTCAATGGCAACCCTTAAAGAAACATTGCTAAAGAAGTGGCAAAATATGGATCAGATGATTGTTGATAACTTGATCAGATCCATGAAAAATCGAATACAGGCACTGAAATTAGAAAATGGAGGACCTACTCTATACTAGTTCCAAATACTGTTTGTTTATGTTGAGTTGGGATTACGTAATTAAATATTGAAATTGGATGTATTTTATTTCTCCTGGCTAAAAGCTTTTCTTAGGCCACTGTATGGTTGCATCCAACCAAACCAATTGTAAATTGATGATGCCATGTTGTCAATCTAGTACTGAAAACCAACTATACGGCGGTGGAAAATGATTAAAGTCGAAACGTTATACTAGGATCAATAATATTGCCGATTCTTCTTTGGATTTTATGAAGAATGTGTAAATATATATCAGTAACACCGTACGATCAACCATTTAATCATTCGTACTTGCATGGCATACTGCTGCCATATATGGTCTGGAGCTCCCGCTGTTCGTCTTAACGTCCTCGATAAAATCTAGAGACGGATATGTAAACAGTAAACTTATACATATATAAGATAGATTTTGAAGAGAAAAATTGTCTCTCACGACACAGGTTTCTCAGATGATTAATAGAGAGCAGTTGATTTAACCTTATCGGACTGATCAGCCTTACTCTCGAGGCGTGATTAAATGCCTGTGACATCAACAAAGATACCAAGTCATTCTGCATAGATTTAATAGGAAATGTCGTTAATGAACATTAAAAATCTAAGAAGGACCATGGAGAAAATGATCTAGAAGTGTAGCCGTTTAGGATGACATTGATTTCACGATTTGATAAGACTAGATCAGTTCCAAGATTTAGCCGAAAATACCGTAAATTTTGTACTTTTGAAGAATACCAGTATTCCAAAATCTGTCGAAAGATTTCGAGATATCCAAAAACAATAGTCCGAGCTTCACCATGATAAACTCTTTCCACAATTAACTCCAGGACATTGGCATTTCACCTAGCGAACCGAAAGCCTTATTGATTGTCTGAAAGAAAGCCCTGCAATGTGAGATGCTTAACCAATTCAGCATTGATTAGGGCCTCTGGTAGTTTCCTAAAAATGGTAGAATGCTAATAGGCCAATAGTTGGAAGGGTCAAATGGTTCACGTGAGTTGTTTGTTTAAAACTGGAACAACAGGTGAGGATTTCTAATAAGTAGGAAAGCAAGAGGTAGCGTAGCAATTATTATACAGTTTAGAGATAACAGGAGCCAGTGCGAGAGAACACATCTTAAGGACTTTTACAGAGATGGCATGATTTGTTAGGATCCGGATTAGATATAATAGCAGAACCCCCCCACCAAAAATATGTTATTATATATATACAGTGCTGTTCGATAAAAGTGACTCACCTGTTTAGTTTTACTTAAAAAAAGTTTCGCCTATTGTTTTTGGGTTCAAACTAATTTTTAATATTACTAATATAAAGACCCCTTCCTGACCACCTAGTAAAAAAGGTTAGTCACCCTTAATTATTGTATTGATAATTATAATTTTATATATAAATGAGATTTAGGGAAAAACAATGTGCAAAAAAAATGACTCACTTATTTCCTGCAACTAGTAATCAATAGAAGCATAACCGAACAGCTTTAAATAAAGAATAATAGAGGTATAATTTATTTATAATAGGTAATATAGTTCGAAATATTTAATAATCTATGGGTCCTCCTTTATTTTGAATAACCTTTTCAACCCTTTTTGGCATTGACTTGATTAGGTTCTGTCAAATATCATCTCCAAGCATTGAATTCCATTCGGATATGAAATTCACAATCAAATCCTCTTTATTGCTCAACTGCTATCTCGAGAACCTGTTCTTTATAATGCTCCATAAGTTTTCTATGGGGTTCAGGTCAGGAGATTGGGGCGGCTATGTCATAACACTCACCTGCTCTCATCAAAGTATTCCTTCATCAATTTTGATTTGTGACAGGGAGCATTATCTTGCATAAAAATGAGCTTGGTGGGGTCGATTTGCACCCTTTCAGCAGAAGGGAGCAGACAAGACTCTAAAATTCTCTTGTACTGCTCGCTCCTGAGGGTCTTTTCAATAGGTTTTAAGAAACCACTTCCATGAAAAGAAAAGCATCCCCAGAACAAAATACTGAACGGATGCTTGACAGTACTTACAGCTAAATTCAAAGAGCTTTCAAAGCTTCTTCTTCGGATTTTAGATCGCTTATCCTTTGAATTTTGCTCAACTTTCGTTTCATCGGAGAAAAGAACATTTAGTAAAATAAATCAGGTGAGTCACTTTTATCGAATAGCACTGTATATATATATATATATATATATATATATATATATATATATATATATATATATATATATATATATATATATATATACCGTAATTACCCAAGTATAATACGCCCTTTTTCTAAAAAATAATGTCCAAAATCATTAATATGCACAGCTACAAAAAACTTTAAAAATTGCCGTAAAATAATAATTATCATAAAACTAAATTAGAATATTATGATTCTATCTTTAAAACTATTTTTTAAAATAAAAGTAGGAAACGCTGGCCGTAATGAAATTGGAGAGGTACTATTTATAGGTTTGATTACCAAACCAGTGTTGAGTATTATGCGTGAGTAGATAAGCTTATTATACATGGAGAATTACGGTAATTAGAAATAAGAATAAGAAGCTCCCAAAAGAGTCTGCTTAATACTGTTCACAGGAAGAAAAGTGCTTAATGCCATATTTTAAATTCAAATTTCAAGTGGGCAGTGACCGCCTGATGATTGCGCAATGAAGCGTATGAAACTGGTAGTTTTGGTCGGTCACTGCCAGTTATACCTTTACCTATGGGAGAATCTAATGGATGTCGTGTATCATAGAAAACCGACGGTCTTTAGACAAGAAATTGAAAATGCATGTGAGCAACTCCACTGGACATTTTGGCCAATGTTGCCCAAGCAGTAGATCGTCAATCTAAGAAATGTCTGGAAGATAAAGACCGCCATTATTGAATGTATCTTATTAATCATATAATTAATAAAATTTTCCTTTGGGCTCTTCATTTATTGAAGAGCCCAAAGGAACATTTTATTAATTTCATGATGTCTGAATAAATTTAGTATTATAATGTCGAAACAAGTTTTTCATTTCCTGGAGTGTGCATCGATATTTTGGGAAGAATGGTGGAATAATGGGTAGCGGCTTAGATTGAGAAATCGGAGAGCCGAGTTCGAATTTCAGTCAAATCTTTTACATTCACTTACGTGCCAATACCCTTGGGAAACGCATGAATACTCTTCTTTCAAATCCAGCAGAACAGACTGGGTTTTATAGGCATAAATGGCAATTGGTCTAGGAAAAGGACAACTCTGATTTCAAAACCTAAAGTTTTAAAATCAGACTTGTCCTTTTCCTAGACCAATTGCCATTTAGGAGTTTTTTTTTTGCGGGGGGGACCTTGTGACGAGTAATGCACCAGGTCTCTGTATTCGGCCCTTTAAAAAGTGTGGTTGGTTCTGCACAAAGCCTTCAGCACTATAATCAAATCATACGGGCTCGTGTCTGGGCTCTTGGTTTCCTAGGAACTGATCTGCTTGACACTCATACGTAGAATTCGACAGGAAAATCGAGTGTATATATATATATATATATATATATATATATATATATATATATATATATATATATATATATATGATGTCTATCCCAGCATGCGGCACATTTGGAAAGTGCCGGAAAACCATACCACGGGTTGACCAAAGCCTTGTGAGTGAAATTGGGCAGACGGAAATCTTGGGTACTGTCCATAGCTTTGCTAGCACTAAGTCACAAGTCATCGTGGCCGAGAGTTTGAGCGTGTTGGCCTTGTTCAAATTGTTGATTATGCTAGATAATACGGCTCTCTCCCAGGAACTGTAACTAAGGCCTGCTCGGCATAGTTGTAGTATAAACCACAGGTAGCCTCTTTGGTTATTGAATAAACACAAATGCGCCTGAGCAATCGTCGGAAACAGGGCTTGGATAACCGCTCTAGTAGACCGGTATCCTCGAATACAATTGCCTGCTATATATATATATATATATATATATATATATATATATATATATATATATATATATATATATATACAACAATTGTAATTTTTAATGTCTACGATCAACCATTTCTTATCCAACCTATCCTCATAATCTACACTAAGCTCCTCCACGTACGTAAGTAGAACAACTTTATTTATTACACCTCTACCTTGAGTGGATCTTGAACCTTGTATTATATGAACATTTAACAGAACAATGTGTGGCATTTAATCTTTGCTGAATTTGTTTAACTAATTTCTCAGAACCACTGTATTTTTCCCCCCAAAAAAAGTTATTTCCACTGTTAAATTAACTTTTCATTATAAGTAGTGTTGATGTTATAGATCCTTCAAAATCGGGAAGTAGTGGCTCATTTACAGGTTTTAGTAAAATTAATTTTTCAAGAGTCAATATTTTTGTCATCCACAGACAGACTGTTTCGCAGCTCATCAGTGTGGCTAGACGTCCGGTTGCCTCTAGCTAGGATCGAAACCCGACTGAATTTGCGTCAGTCGGAACTTCTCCCACTAAGCCGTCAGCGCACGGTACGAGATCCTTGAAAAGGAATATACCAAAGTACTTGGGGGAAAAATAATATGAATAAGAGTTAATATGAATTTCGAAAAATTTACCAATATACAAAACAATTTTTGAAATTTGAGAGATTAAAAAAATTAATAGTCAGAACATCTCCATATTATGTAACAAAACAAACATACATACATCATATATATATATATATATATGATGTATGTATGTATGTTTTGTTACATCATATATATATATATATGATGTATGTATGTATGTTTTGTTACATAATATGGAGATGTTCTGACTATTAATTTTTTTAATCTCTCAAATTTCAAAAATTGTTTTGTATATTGGTAAATTTTTCGAAATTCATATTAACTCTTATTTCATATTATTTTTTCCCCAAGTACTTTGGTATATTCCTTTTCAAGGATCGTTCCGTTTTTAATTCTGGTGTTCACACGTCAGGTATAAAGACTTTCAAGTTACACAAAGTGAAGTCATATAAACAATGAAACTGAAGTTTTTATGTGTTTGTATTTTTTTTTTTTTAATATGAAAAACACTTCAATATTTTATTCGGAAATTTGGAAGATTAATAAAAAAAAATTCATAGACATTATTTAGCAAAACGTGTTTGAAAGAATTCTTGGAATAGGATGACAAGGTGGAAGAAATCTTTCTTGTGACACGTTTCGTCCTTGAGGAGTAAACAGACAGTTATGCTGATGCAATTGCACGCACGCACAAATTCGGTCGGGGACACTGAAATTGAAAAAAACGTTTTTTAAAATACTTTTTTGAGTATATAGCTTTGCCAATTGGATTTACTTTCTCTTTCTTTTTATGTTTTTACCATATTTATTACAACATTTCGGCCTTTCAGTATCTGTCTATATTTCTAAGATGAGGTATTATGTACACTATTTACATTATTCGGACTATTGTCCCCATCTTTGTCGCCATAATTATTACAACGTTTGGGCCTTTCAGTATCTGTCTATATTTCTGAGATGAGGTATTATGTACACTATTTACATTATTCGGACTATTGTCCTCATCTTTGTCGCCATAATTATTACAACGTTTGGGCCTTTCAGTATCTGTCTATATTTCTGAGATGAGGTATTATGTACACTATTTACATTATTCGGACTATTGTCCTCATCTTTGTCGCCATATTTATTACAACGTTTCGCCTTTCAGTATCTGTCTATATTTCTAAGATGAAATATTATGTACACTATTTATATTATTCGGACTATTGTCCTCATCTTTGTCGCCATAATTATTACAACGTTTGGGCCTTTCAGTATCTGTCTATATTTCTAAGATGATGTGTATTGTACACTATTTACATTATTCGGACTATTGTCCTCATCTTTGTCGCCATAATTATTACAACGTTTCTGCATTTCAGTATCTGTCTATATTTCTAAGATGAGGTATTATGTACACTATTTACATTATTCGGACTATTGTCCTCATCTTTGTCGCCATATTTATTACAACGTTCCGGCCTTTCACTATCTGTCTATATTTCTGAGATGAGGTATTGTGTACATTATTTACATTATTTGGACTATTGTCCTCATCTTTCCACGTGCCATGTTTAATGGATGTCTGTTATCTCCTGTTTATTCCCCTCTTTAAGTTCTCGACCGCCATAACCGGGTATTGAACTCATGCTCTTTGGGTCTTGATACTGGATCTAACTAACGCCTTTATCCACTGTGCCTTGTGCTATGTGTCCTTGAGGACATCCGTGTATGAATTTCTCGGTATTATAAACCTAATGTCTTCAGCAATCATTTTTTACCAGTGCTCATATTGCAATTTTTGCTGTTTTCATTGCATGTTCTTTGTAAATTAAAGAGTGCGTGTATTTTGAGACACCCTGTATAGCTGATAACATTTTACTCGAAGTTTACCTTTTGAAGGAAAAATAGATAAAATGCGGAAATTATTTATGACTCATCTTCAAAAAATATCAGGAGGTGTATCATTAGTTCTGGTAAAAGTGTTGACAATATTTACACGTGTCGGAGCAAAAGGACAAAGCCTGTTGATTGTAAAATGGACGTCAGAGAAAATTAATGGCTTCATTCTTTATTATTCTTACTTCACTTTCATTAAAGCTCACGAAGTCGATAAACACGTCAGTATCGGGGTTATTTTCGTCCTACTTTTAATCTAATTTTTCAATGTTGCTTTTTTTATTTTAATTCTCTGGATCGATATGCTTTCCGAGAGTTGGGCTAAACTGGGAAAAGGCGCCTTTATCTTGTCACCTCCTAAAATCACGCTGGGAAACAAAACACCATTGTTAAAAATTCTACGCACTACACACTTTTTGTCTATATATATATATATATATATATATATATATATATATATATAAGTTCTGACTGACGCAAATTCAGTCGGGTTTAAAAATAAACACGCTAAAATTCACCTTCATCCCTGTCGTGCGTCGATGGCTTAGTGAGAGAAGTTCAGTCGGGTTTCGATCCTAGCTAGAGGCAACCGGACGTCTAGCCACACTGATAAGCTGTGAAACAGCGAACCAGTCTGTCTGTGGATGGCAAATATATATATATATATATATATATATATATATATATACTGTCATCCACAGATAGATAATTTCACTGTATCTCAGCTCATCAGTGTTGATAGACGTCCGGTTAAGATCGAAACCCGACTGAATTGGCGTCAGTCAGAGATTCTACTACTAATCCGTTGGCGCAGGGATGAAGGTGAATTTAAGCGTATTTATTTTTAGGTAAACACACAGTGACTGAGCAACTCAATTCGATTTAACGAAGAGTCTTGCATTATTAACCGTAATAGTCACTCTTTACAAACCCACACTTCCTCCCCAGAGAGATCAACTGAAATACATTTTTCAGGAGTATATATATTGTCTTCCACAGACAGACTGTTTCGCTGTATCACAGCTCATCTGTGTAGCTAGATGTCCGGTTGCCTCCTATAGATCTAATAGAATTAATAGGATTTTAAAGATTTAGGCAAATCATTATAGAAATTCATCGATTCTAGAAGAATCCCCAACAGAATGCAGAAACCACTGGACAGCCGTTTCGTCCAGTCGTTTTTGGGGACTCATCAGCAGTGCGCATCCTCTACCGAGATTCGTACCCGTAAGCGTCATGCCAACTGTACCAACCGGCCTCGGTGACGAAGAAGAAACTAAATAGACTTGATATAGCGACGCTAGTCACAAATTGCGTGGTGATATCCATCCAAGTGTTCATAACCCACCGGATTGTGTCCCAAGTGCCACGACTTTCCTTTTCCCCCGAACCGCTCCATCGTAGAGCATTAGCTGGGCTTAAGCAAGGATAAAAAAAATAATATATATATATATATATATATATATATATATATATATATATATATATATATATATATACATATATGATAGTTGTATATTTAGGCAGCAATCCTTCTTTTATGCAAGTTTCATTAAAAACGACAGACAAGGTACTACGGTTAAGTTTTTTTATTTAATTTTTCTTGTGTACGAACAAGAGCTTGCTGGACAAAGGGTGTGTAAGAAGTGTCCAAATGTTTTATTTTTCCGAGCGCTTTCGGCTATACCTTTAGCCATTATCAAGGATGATTTGATTTTTCAGCTTAATTGAGTGTGTGCATTATGTATATGTCTTAGTGTGTAGTAGTGGTGTTTTAATTTCCAAATACGGTTAGCACGTTGTGGCTTTGTTCGTAGTTGATATTGTTAAGGGTAGGATTTTTCTTTTTTATTATTAAAGCCTCCATTATTTTTAACCTTTTTTTAAAGGTGGAAGCAATTAATATATTTGTGTTTTCTACTAGTATATTTCTAATGGAGTCTGGTAAATTTTTGTGTGTGTTTAAAAGAAAAACCACCACCTGCATTAATTACCGCTTTATAAATTCTTGTCATTGTTTCCAAAAAGACGACAGATCTTCCGAAGCATTCTTCAAGCACTGAAAAAGCTCACTCTCACTCTTTGGGTATTCTCTTCGAACTCTACGATGCAAGTCAACCTATAGTAATTCAATTGGAGAGAGGTGAAATCATAATTTCCAAAATTTAAAATATAAAATTGAACCTAGTGTGGACCATGCTTGAACGCAATTTTCCAACCTGAAGATTACGTTCAAATATGAAATAGAATATCGGCGCTCGGTGTTGATCTCAGTGTTCCCTTCTATATTTACATACGCTCTGCCTGTAATACTGAGCACTTTTACACATAAATATGGCATGCCTTGAAACTATATATATATATATATATATATATATATATATATATATATATATATATATATATGATGTATATTTAGGCAGAAAGAATTCAATAAAAAATCTTTTATCAATTTCAACCGAAAATTATGGGTACACTACAGGCAACCAATTTCGAGCCATCATGCATTTCTTAAAAAACCATTAAAACGAGATATTTTTTGCATTTTTCTGAAGTAAAAGATGATTTTCTGTAACTACAGTGTATTTGCTTTTATTTTGACAAAAATACTCACTTACTATAAAATGTTATCAAACAACAGCATCATATTTTGTTTCCCTCAATAAAACCACCATCTGGTTTAATTACTGCTATAAAAATTATTGAAATTCTTTCCAACAGTTTTGAAAAAATGAAGATGACAGACGTATACATGCATTCTTCAAGCACTTAAAACGCTCCAGCTCACTCTTTTGGTATTCTCTTTGAAATATCCTATTTAATTAATCGTATACTAATTCAATGTGACATATAGACCGTATATATCCGAGTATCGTGCTAGTTATGATCAGATTTTTTTTTCGCACTATATAGAGGTAATTTTTTGAACAGGTTAAAAATCAGACATGAACTAAAAACAAAGTATGGTATCTAAATCTTCGTATCGGATATTTCAGAGTAAGAGCTTTTTCTTAATTTTCTTGGTGTAGTTTTGTAGAAAAAAAGAATGCAGACAATTTATTAAAAAAAAAAAACACCTTCCTGACAAATTGATCATGATGAGTTTCGAACCCGGATTCTCATAATCGAAAAACGAACGTTCTAGCCGCTCGGACACATTATTATATATAAAAATATATATATGCCATAACTCTCTCCGTCTATCTATCTATCTATCTATCTCTCTATCTCTCTCTCTCTCTCTCTATATATATATATATATATATATATATATATATATATATATATATATATATATATATATATAAATATAAATATAAATATAAATATATATATATATATATATATATATATATATATAATTTTATGTGATTATATATATAATTTTTTCATTGTATACCGGGTGTAACAGCATAATTGTTCAATTGATATATTAAGTTTGAACCGTTGTATCTGAGAAATGATTAAAGATATCTTACTGGAATTCGCCGAAGTTTTTGTTATGCTCTTAGACTCTACTTTGAACAATAAGAATGTATTTAGCTTTACGTTGAATCCCTCTTGCTGTCGTGACCTCCTGATCCAGTTTTCCCTCTACTGTTCCCTCTTTTAAAATTATTCACCGTTCTCTTCATGCTTCTGCAATGGATTTTGAAGATGGAAGCCAGATTATGTATGTTGGTACCATTACTAAAGGCCTGAATAATCTTTTTTCTTTCACCATTTCTCGGTCGGGAAGAGATAGTGGGATTGACATAAAACGATTTTGACTTGTTCTCTTTTTACCTGAATAAATTTTCAGTGATTTTTACGACAAATGTTGTCAAGATGGCTGAACGTGTTATCTGAAAACATGAGAAAAAGAAGCTCAATCACTTTAGTGTTTTTTAAGATATTACACATTTTGTAGGATGGACAATTATCTCATGCTCTTACACGATTTGGACAATTTTGCAGTTACAACCGGTATATTACTATATATATATATATATATATATATATATATATATATATATATATATATATATATATAGGCTCCTGAAAATTTAATTTCGGTTGAGCTCTCTGGGGAAGGAAGTGTGGGTTTGTAAACAGTGACTATGAAGGCTGATATAGAAAGACTCTTCGGTAAAGCGAATTGAGTCCTGTCGGTCACTGTGTGTTTATCTAAAAAGAAATACGCTAAAGTTCACCTTCAACCCTGCCGTGTGCCGACGGTTTAGTGGTAGAATTTCCGACTGACGCCATTTCAGTCGCGTTTCGATCCTAGCTAGAGGCAATCGGACGTCTAGCCACACTGAAGAGCTGTGATACAGCGAAACAATCTGTCTGTGGATGACAATATATATATATATATATATATATATATATATATATATATATATATATATATGGATGTATGTATATATTTATTTATATGTATATATACATATGTATATATATGTATATATATCTATCAATATATATATATATATATATATATATATATATATAGTAATATATATCTCTCTCTATATATATGTATGTATTTATTTATATGTATATATACATATGTATATATATATATATATATATATATATATATATGTATATATATCTATCAATATATATATATATATATATATATAGTAATATATATCTCTCTATATATATGTGTATGTATTTATTTATATGTATATATACATATGTATATATATATATATATATATATATATATATTACTGTATATATTTATATCATATAGAGAGAGATAGAGGGAAAGAAATAGCGTAATTAATATGTGATGCAAAGTAACGTCACGTGTTTTCGGGGGAAATAAACACCTGTTTAAGAAAAAAAAAAAGGTTCCATTAATCTTTTTAAGAGACGTAACCGTTGATATTAATAATCCGGAAAAGCCGCCGTGAAAGTAATTTGTCTCTTTACAGGTAAAAAAAATAAAAATAAATAATTCTGGAGTAGCGGAAGTGGTGGTTTGCTTATTTAGGGCAATTCTTGCAACTGCCAAGTTCGGCCGTATGATCTGAATATCTGCCGATGAAAGGCTGACGCTAGAAAATCGAAGCTAGGATACCAGACTAACTTTCCCACCTGTGAACGCCTCACGGTATGCTAGCTTTTATTTTCATGTCGTAAAATGATACCATTCCCGCTGACCAGAAATGGACAGATTTACATAAATCTTAGCAGATTCGTTCAAACACTTGATAATAAAGGTTATCGGTGATGGTTGGGTGAGGCTCGATTAACATTTAATGGACTAATCTATATTCAGTTACGTTTGCATCAAGATGGGGGCGGAGCACACATTTTGATATTGGAATGGGTATTTTGAAGGCCAAAATCTATTTCTTTTTTCTTAAGATAAACATGAATCATACATTATGAAATGGACAAAATCCGACAATTATTTAAAGACATTTTTATGTTTAACATTCTTTTTACAGATACAAGTATTTAAGTAAATGCTCTGTTTATAATAAACAGTATTAAATAACATTTACCGGCCTGAATGTCTGAGAAATTTTCATAGAAAATATTCGCCCTGCGACAGGATTCGAACCTGTATCCTATACGGAACCGTCAATTAGCCTGACGTGCCTTACCGATTCGGCCACTGAGGATCGTTCGGTTAACATTCAGGCCGGTAAATGTTATTTAATACTGTTTATTGTAAACAGAGCATTTGCTTAAAGACTTGTATCTATTAAAAGAATGTTAAACATAAAAATGTCTTTAAATATATATATATATATATATATATATATATATATATATATATATATATATATATATATCGATATGTATAAATATTTGTTTCAGTCTCTTCATATCTATCTGTCTATATGTATATATATATAATGGTCACCAAAATACAAGTCCCAAGAGCCACCCAAGGTAGAGGTTTACTGTGTAGTGTTTTATGTGCGGAAAGTCAAGAAGTAAAGTTCACAGGTTTATGACTAAAAGATAATGGTTAACCCTAGACTTGAAGAGGTCAATATTGTAGCGATTTGGAAAACATCCTGCGGGGAGTCTCTTCCATAAACCAGAAGTTCTTGAGAACTAACCAGTCTGACTAGAATGTACTACTTACTATAGGTTTACGAAGCGACGAGGGATGATTCACCCTTTTGTACGCTGCGCCGTGGGTCCCAGCTGTAACGGTCAGGGTGATGAGACTAAGGAAAGTAGCTCGTTAGAATACATACCATCGAAGTAGCGATGGGTCAGAAAGAGGTTCTAAAACTTTCGTCAGTGGGAAAAGAGCTACAGAAATAAGCGGGAACATAATCCGAGAAGAATTTAATCCTTACTTCTTGTTTCACCCGATGAAGCAATCCTCAGACGATTGAGTCGAATCTGTTCTGTTCTGTAACGTCTGGGATTTAATCGCATGAAACTAACAGTAACGATGAGCACAAAGTCTCTTAGACTATCTATCGATCTACTAAGTGTAGCATAGATGTGGCACAAGGTTGAGATTAAGGAGCACCTAGCGAGGATCGAATATGATAGCAAAAAGACACTCTTTGCTCGTAGCACTATACTTAAAACTTAGTAACTCGGGTAACTTTCAACATTGTGGACGGGCGTTACAGAAGCACAAACAAAGAAACTTTAGAAAATAAAATAAATCACAAAACTTGAGGACCACCAACAGCAGCAACGGATAAAATGAATAGCACATGTAACTCGAAGAGAAAATAATGACATAATCAAGATGTTGATATTCCATACTACTTCAAATAAAAGATTAGAAAGGAAACCCCCATCAATACTGGAAAGAGCAATAACAGCAACTGTACTTGAGGAACCTATTTTCCTGAAAACCTTTTTTGAGATTGAGATTTTATAAATTACAATCAAAAGAAGTACTGGCTAATCAGTCAATGAATGCCAAATGTTTCCCTTATAGGGAAACGGTTAATATTACCTTTACTATTATTTTTAAATGAAAACACAGATTTCCTATTATGGAGGTGTTCTTATTCCCCATACTACGGTCCTTATTTGAATTGGGTGCTTATTGACCTTCTTGCTAGCTGCTTGTGATGCACTTATGTAAACACAATATTTACATTTTGGTTTCTACACGTCCAATGCACTGGAAAATATTAAGAGAAAGATCTTATAAATTTCAACCGAAGGCAGTATTTTAAATTTTGCTCTATCTATGAGTTGAGAGTGTTTATTACCAGGAATATAAGTTTGTAGATAGTCCACACATAGGAGTCAACAACGCATGGTGACTCTCAGATTTACTTACAAAATCACTTCAGACAATATATCTCTACTCTTTGTGTGGTCGGTATATTGGTAACTGGGGTCTGTATGAAGATAGAGAGGTCGAAGTTGCACCTTTTATGTTTATATAGCTCCCAATTGCTTGTACAATCAGTCATTTGCAGGCCGATATCTGAAGATATGAAAATGATTTTGACGTGGACTTACGGAAAGAAACGTTTGGTAAAACTTAAAAACCATTATTCTTCTCGCTTGTAAGTTATTCTTTATTTTAATGATATTTCATTGGTAAAAAACAAAAAAAAAATTATTACTCGAAAAGAAAAAAAGAAAATCGTGTTTCGATCCGGACAGGATTCACTGTTCCAGTCTAAATGTAATCTGATGGTTGGGTGTTGTTAATGTACAGCAAGTGCATGTTGAGATCGGGGTAAAACGCCTAACCGATTGCTCTTCCAACCATTACCACGGCAGCTTCAGGAACAAAATACCCATAGGTCAGACATCACAAGACACCGTGTCTTACCAACTGTCGACTGCTGATGTTCCTCCTGCAGTTATTGGTATTAGCTATATTACAAAGCCCCGATTCTTGACCACCGATAGAGAGGCCGGTAGAGAGGCCCGTATCTAGATATGCCAAGCTGCCCCCTGCTAACAGGAAAAACCAGATGTAACTGGTAGTGGTAAAAATGTCCGCATACAACCCAAGGCCTCTTTTGCGTCTGTACTCACGCGCATTCACAACAGTGGGGTGGGGTGGTGACGGATTCTTTATGCTGTTTGGAATTTGGAATTTCTCTTACTTGATAAAATCTAAGCGCAAAACAAGATGAAAAAGTGCACTGCAGCGGAAAAGATTTCTGAACAAGGAAGACAATTGTTGAATTTCTTGCATGACATCACATGTTGGCTTGCTGCAAATGCCACAGAAAAAAACATGCAAGTAACAAGGGAAATTGTTTTCACATGAAGGGATTGCTCTTGATTTGCTACCAAAAATACATCTTGTTTCGTTATGTGCAACACTCCTTGGCCGGTCAGTGGTTCGAAAAACTTCAAGGCAGAGAAATAATATTCGCATAAATTCAGAAAAAGTAGATATGTGTTTTTCTTGTCCAAAACAAAACTTAGTTGAAATTTAACTCTCTCGTGACCAAATAATTATATTTGTGAATATATGAATATTAGACAGACAAACAAGATGGCAGTCAAACAAACAGACAGACATTGATAAGTAGATATAATATTTGATCACAATCATTAATCATGCATGGAACACATTTGTTGTATACCGTGATAGCACCTCATCGAGAGTGATTCTATTGTGTGTGTGTGTGTGTGTGTGTGTGTGTGTGTGTGTGTGTGTGTGTGTGTGTGTGTGTGTGTGTGTGTGTGTGTGTGTGAAGATGATGGGACACAGTGGAAAATTTATTAACGACGCGTTTCGCCGGGAGCGTCTTTGGTTTCCTCTGGTCAGCATTAAAGAAAGACAAAACTTAATGTGAAGTAAATACCTTATGATCACTTGGTTTGTTTGTTTTATCAATATCAGAGATGTTTGGTGTTATGGGATTTTAAATCAGTCCACCAAAACTAGAACGTGTTTTTATTAGGTATATGCACTTACATACACACCCACCTAAGCATAAACATATATCACAGCCTTTTTTCTTTTCTTTCTTTGTATATTTGTAAATACACATATACATCACTAATCATACGTATCTGTGCATAACACGCACACACACGCATATGCACATTAAAGAGATTTTTAGTATAATTCGACATTATATATATATATATATATATATATATATATATATATATATATATATATATATATATATATATATATAAAATGAAGAGGTTATAATGGTTCCAACGAGAAAAAAGTGTGAATATTAAAAAGAAGAGAGGTACCGGAAACGTTTTTGGTTGTAATGTGGATTTAAAAAAAAAATATTATCCTTTATTTTTCATAATTTTACAACACGTGTTTCTGGTCTCGCGCCCGTCTTCAAGTAAAGGGTGGAGATTTACACATATTATTAAAAATAATTAATTTTTTCTTTATGTTTTTACATGTTAAGTATTCTCGATACGAGACATTCTCTTTTTTTGTGTTAGTAATCCGAATGTCTTTCTTGAAATGGCAGTGAAGAGTTCTGCGCGAAGTGTCACAAAACAATTAAGGTTGGTTTGAGAAGTGATGAATTAGTTGTCGGTATCTTATCTTTTAATGTTTTAGTGACCCCTGTGTGTCCTTAGATTTATTTTTATTTTCGTGTGTTTCTGTCAGCATGCGTGTATATATGTGTGTGTATATTCTCCCACAATACATACACTGTCTCACTACGAAGAATTAGTAAACACATTTGTACACATACACACACATAAACATACACACACACACGCACATTTTCCCACCACAAGGAATCCGTACACACGCACACACACACGCATACGTACACACACATACTTCCCAAGTTACATGGAACCAGAACACACACACACACATATATATATATATATATATATATACATATATATATATATATATATATACATACATATATATATATATATATATATATATATATATATATATATATATATATATATATATATGTATGTATGTATATATATATATATATATATATATATATATATATATATATATATGTATATATATATATATAGTGGCTGTCGACTCACAAAGCGAGTATGAACATCACTGACATGTGCAGCCCTTCCGTTAAACACAGTACTGCATTCATCGGTTGTGTGAACGGCAGGGCCTCATAAAGCCAGCCATCGATCTGCATTTCTTGTCACATATGTGGCATATCGAATCAACTCCGGGCGGTGTAAGTTGATTTTGATCATCATCACTTCCAATGTGCCTTTTCATATGTCTTGTCAGGCCCGACCTGGACTTGCACACTCTAGTGCAGGGCGGGTATTCAAAGGATGTCATGAAATCGTCATATACAATAGACTGTTGGTGTTGGTTTTATTTCTGGTGACTGAGCAGACCCACCCTGGACAGGCATATCCGATTGCATTGGGCACATGGCTAGGTTGGCATCTCGTGACAATTCAGGGATCTCTTCTGAACTCATCTCTTCAGCTCTGCATTTTTTTTTTTATGCCTCATGGAAGATCTTGACACCATCAGTAATACCAGCTCCCCAAGAAACCCGGTCTTCAGCTAGAGTCTCCCACTTATCCAGACCAATATTGTAATTGTATAGTGACACTTTGTAACGAACTTTTGGCTGGTGCTGCGTTTTTTTTTCCCATTTCCAATTCTCCACACATTAATTGTTTTGCCATTTTGTTATCTGCCATACGAATAACATGGCCTATCAATTGCAATCTGTATTTGTGCATATATATATATATATATATATATATATATATATATATATATATATATATATATATATATATAATCATTTATTTGAATATTACAACATAAATATGTTATAAAAGCACTACAAAAATAGACATTTTGTTTCAACACTTCTGGTGTCTTATCAAGTGATGATGTAGAATATAGAATAAATGGTTTTAAAAGTTTCAAATTAATTAACGATCCTTAGGTAGAAGTAAACGCTGTTACATAAGCTAGAATGCCCAATCAAAATACAAGTATAGGTTAATTCGAAAAATTTGACAACTAAGCAAGGTTATCATAAATATTAAAAGATTTATAAAATTTGAAATTAAAATTAAAAGTAAAAAAATTAAAAATTACCTATTTAGAAATCTAAATCAAATCTCTATTAAGTTTTAAATTGTAGAATTACCGAGGAGAAAAAATATAAAAATAAAAATAAAAGATATATATGCTATTTAATTTATATTTTCATTGAAATTGTGTTAAAAAGGACGTTCATAGCCCCAGACAAATATGTATACATTTTTAGTCTCATTTCAACATGTAAGTCGCCTCTCACGCGAAATCATTCGAACATACTCAGGTTATAATACATAAGCGCTCAGACGTATTTAGATATATACACACACATAAAATACGGTGACGAGACACGACCCTTCATAAAAAAAAACATCTACACCGCACACAACCACACGTACGCAAACATACGACTAAACGTGCATGCACTTTCCTTACACATAGACATCAATAAACACAGGCACATACATCCACATTCACATTGACCTAGACGGTCAGAAGTCATAGCTAAAGTGAACATATTCGTGGCTTAATATGTTATTAAACGAATTTTAACTTGAAATATAACTAATCTGGTCAAATATATATAGATAAAATTTAAACAAATAAAAATATATAAATATATATATATATATTTTTAAATCATATAGTTTTCGACACATTACATGCAAAAGTAAATAACTACCTCCATATATAATTGTACATTCACACATACGCATACAAATCTGCACATGTACCTACATATCCATATATACGCATAATAGGTACGCATATACAGACACACGCACATATACATAATCACGTATAAATATATCGACCCATACAGCAACGCAGAAAAGTAAATAAAGAAATATATACATAAAGATGCAACTATATACAAATACATACATACATACACATACACATACATATTTAGATATACATACATACGCACGCATACATATATGCATATAAACTAAACATATACACAGACATTTACAAATACACGCATATACATGAAAAATCAAACAAACGTAAATTAAAACTATATAAATATAAATATGCATATACACATCCGCGTGTACATATATATACACATACATATGCAACTACACATATATATACATACACGCATACACACATATATACACATATACCTACACACATACATACACATATACATACACGTACATACCCATACATATATACATATACACATACATACATACATATATACATACATACATACATATATATATACACACATACACACATACATATACAAACACATATACATATATACATAAACATGTAGACACATACACACAAAAGGGAAAGGAATAAGTATACAGAGACCAACTTATATTCTAATAATATTCCAACAATATTATGATAAAATATATTAAAAGTTTATAATAATTTAAGAAAATAACAACAGTCTATAAGCAATTCAAGGCTCCTTATCGACAAAAGTAGATTTTAGTTTGTATCTATGATACACTCCAAGACACTAAGGCATACATACAAATACACATACTACGACATACAAACATACATCCATATATACATAAATATCTAATCATATATAAATACCCATATCAACACATCCAGATATACAGTACACCCACATCCGAGCGCATACATATAAATACCTACACAAATATATATATACACACCCATATACTTACACATATACATACATATATACACATTTAAACATACACACATATACATATATCTGCATATATAAACATACACATACACATATACATATATACATACATATATACATATACACACACATATGCACAGTCACACATACATATACATACATATGCATATATATACACATATTTACACACACACAAGTACACATATATATCTCTATATACCCAAACATATACTTACACATTTAGTGGAAGACACTTACCAGAATTTACACCCCTACTCGTACACATAAACAGGTTAACATATGATAGATGTCAATATACACAACTATATACCTTCATATAAATAAAATAAAAAAACCCTTACATATATATACCCCTATATACACACATACACATCTAACAGTAGAAACACACCTCCATAACATACAAATATATACATACAAATACAGACACGTATAACACTTTGTAAGTACACAATACACATTCATATCGATCCGGTGACCATCATGCTAAAAAGGTAATAGTCTATTAAGTCTAACTTATCGTTATCATTGAAAGTATATGATCTCTATACTAAGTTAAATTTAAAACGATGTTTACAGTTAATTGTTAGTTCATATCTTTGATTTAAAAGATCAGTCTTATTTTTAAATCTAATTATTTCAAGTTTCTCGTAAAGGCAAAGGTAACACGGGGCATATAGGGAGTTACATGTCCGGGCCTTTCTAATTAATTTCCATTTAACCTCAGGTGTTTTATTTTTTTCTTTTAGACTCCAAAAGTATTTGGATAATGAAGTCATATATTTATAGTTACTATTATTAAAAGATTGCATATGACCCCGCCAGCGTTCCTTGAATGGTCTCATGGTGCAACCTATGTAGAATTTCTTTATATTTGGATTTTCTAGTGTTGATATTGTACTGAGATAAACTACAGAGCTAGTTAAACAATTATTTTTTAGTGGACAATTATTGGGATTCCTTCAGTTACATGATTTATTATTTGTGTCATTTTGCTTAGTGTTGCTTTTCGCAACCTTGTGGGTTGTCAGGCTCTCCGAATCCGTATACTTGCTGAATATACTATTGTTATGTTTTTTAATTATTTTCTCTAGGTTATCTGCACAACTATAGCTTAACTTAAGAGTATTGGAGTTAAATATTTTACTAAGTGAGTTGGTTTCAGATTTGGGGAAATGTTTTAGAGGTTTACCTGAGGTTTAGAAACAGGTGCCCCAATTTAGTTTTAACCATAATGTTAAAAGGGGGAGTATATCATATGATTTTTCTAGATCTCTTTCTACCATTATTGTTGCTATTTATAGGGCTTTTATATTGAATATTACTATTTTTGTATCCACTATTTTTAAGTGCAGAATTATAAAAGTCTCTATGTTTATTATATATATATATATATATATATATATATATATATATATATATTTATATATATATATATATATATATATATTGAACGATAAAAATTATTAAAAAATTAATTAAAATCTTCAGACATACTGGGTTGTAGATTAATATTCTTATGTTTTTATTATTATTATTTCATTTAGATTCCTCGACTAGTTTCGGCCAACATGGCCATCATCGGGAGAGAAAAATGTTTCTGCTTGCTGGTAGCAGTAAACAACAGAAATGAATGTCTTGATGGAGAAAATGAACTTTTGTCTGTAGTTTTCATTTGTTTTTTTTATTTGTTGTTTTATCTTTTTAACATGAGTTTATTAACATTCCTTGTGTTGGTCAAACAGTCTCTTTTAAGTTGTCATTTGAGATAAGAGCTGGATGGATTCATGCTAGTTTGAATTCCCTCGGTCAGTTCAGCAGTTTTATTGGTCCCTGGAGAGGGGATGGTAAGTGTGTGTGTTTGTGTTATTTAGTTTAGTGTCTGTGTTATTTAGTTATTTAGTCTCTGGTAAGTGTGTGTGTGTGTGTGTGTGTGTGTGTGTGTGTGTTATTTAGTTTTTAGGGAGTGAGTGAGTATGATATGTGTTAGCTTGTATATTGCTATGGGTGTGTGTTATCATTTGGCTCATTAGGAAAGTGAGTGAGTATGATGTGTGTAAATGTGTATATTCGTGTGGGTGTGTGTATAAGTGTGAGGCCTCAATATATATATATATATATATATATATATATATATATATATATATATATATATATAGACACACACACACACACACACACACACACACACACACACACACACACACACACACACCAAGATATACATATTAAATTTTCGCTGGTGACTCAGTATTTCTGTATAGTCTTACTGAGAATAGAACCCACTACTCGGTCGTAACTGATGAAGCGAGCCAAGCTTGTTAACCATTACACTACGTAGAAATGCTAATTTAATCCTTTTCTTGTCCCTCCAGATATGGGTAAATAGCAGAACAAACTGGATTCTATAGCCCTGGATGGCAACTGGTATAGAAGAATGACAGCTCTTAATTCAAAACCTGCGGAGGGCTGTTTGGGGACTTGAAAATTTAATTTCCTCATGCAGTCGAAGATGTCAAATTGTGTCTGAAGCTAAAGGGCTTCACACTAAATATTAAATAATTCCAGTATTCTCTGTCAATTTTTATTATTTTGTTATTTTTTCAACCGTTCTGATCATTTTGGCCGCCATGGGTTTTGCAGTAGATCACTAAATTATCCATAACTTTTGTATTATCATTATCCTCTCAAATTACACCAAAATCTCAGACAATAACACTTAATATCGTATTTATTGTCTGTGAAAATTATAGAATATAAAACAACTTTGATAAAAACTTATACCGACTTTTCTGACGAAAACAATTCCGTTCTGAACATTTTTGCCGAACTTTAGCATAATTAAAAGAGAAAACTATTTATTAAGGCGAATATATAGAAAGTGCACTGATTTCTGAGTTCACCACATTAAATTTAAGTCGAGTTTCGTAAAACATTTCATAACAAATCTATTGCTCTCACAATGTGACATATTTTCAAAATAGTGATAAAAACAAGAAGAGGATTCATACCTTTCCCAGTGGCATTGGAACACGGCTCTCTGATTCGTTAACCCGAACCGATTTCGAATTCCAGTCGAATCCATTACATTCTCTTACGTGATAATACCCTTGGGAAAGGTATGAATCCTCTTTCCCGGCAATTATGGGTAAATAGCAGGACAGACCGGGTTCTATAGCCTTGGATGGTAACTGGTCTACCGCAGAAAGAATTGGCAACCTGCTGCGGGAAAAATCTGCCTCGTCAGTTATATATCAAAAGATACATGATCGCCTAAGCGAAGTTAATTGAAGTGAGTTATTCTGTACCATTAGACACAACAGATGGCAAACTTCCTCACCTTTCCTCTTGGTGCATAATAATAATGGACGTTCTCTATTAATATTTTCATCTTACATCCCCTATATATATGTATATATAATTCCACCAGTAAAAAGTTATCTGATAATGTCCTTTTTCAAAGATGAAACTCGTTACAGATTTTTTTATTTTGTCATTCAAAATATACATACTTACATACATATATATATATATATATATATATATATATATATATATATATATATATATACATACATATATATATATATATACATACATACATATACATATATATACATATATATACATATATATACATATATATATATATATATATAGCATGATGAGAAGCCACGTATACTTTCTTGATATGTATATAATATATATATATATATATATATATATATATATATATATATTTATATATATATATACCCACACATATATATATAGAGAGAGAGAGAGGGAGAGGGAGAGAGAGAGAGGAAGAGAGACTGACAGAGAGGGGGTAGGGTAGTTAAAAGAGTGCCAGACAAAGCGAGGGAGAAAAAAGCAGACAAAGAGAGGAGAGATAGAGAGAAAGTGAAAGAGACACATAGAGAGAGAAGAGAGTTAAAGTGAGTCAGGGAAAGAGAGCAGAGAGTTAAAGAGAGATATATATAGAGAGAGATATGGGAAAGAGGGTAACAGGAACAGAGAGGGGAGATAGAGAGAAGAGAGAAAAAGAGAGATAGCGAGAGGGTTAAGAGAAAAGGGGGTGAGACAGCGATGAGAGAGATAACGAGTGATATAAAGAGGGAGGGGAGAGACACACAAATAGCTACAAATCGGAGATACTGAGAGAGACAGGAGAGATAAAAAAGAGAGAGAAAGAAAGGGAGAGAAAAGCAGTGATTAAACTATCGATGTACAGTAATTAATTCTCTCTATATTGCTTTTATTGGTATAAGCCATTAAATTTCAAAGAGTAGTTAATAAGCGCATTATACTTAGTTCGTTGTATGAGTAATTATACAGGTGTAGTTATCCTTTGAAAAATACCGATATATATTAATGTGATATGACATACAATAAAGTTACTTCATAAAGAACCTGTTAGTAATTTAAAAAATATCAACATGACCAACTTCCTTTTTTTCCATCGCTTGCTATTATTTTCAACCAATACCGTTTTATTTTTTCCGCCAAACAAAAAAAAATAGTTAAAACACGATTTAATATCAACAAAAACTCGCATGATCGCATTAAAAACATTTTTGAAGCAAGTTAATACAAAACATAATAAAACTTCAGTAAGAAACATCTTCGAAAAAAAAATACACAGTCTTGATAATGGACAAAAATCACCTAAAACGTTAAACACTGAGCAACCGATTTTAGATTTCAAGGGGAAACTTACCTTTATCTTCTAATCTTTGTTAGTTATTGCACACAACCAGAGTTACAAATAACATGCAACGGCTGAAAACACAAAACGAAAGATGCGTCTCGTAATTGAGAACTTATCAAAGAGGAGACAAAACATATCAAAACATACCCCCAACCAATTAACACAGACTTTTGAGAAAATCAAATTAATGTTTCAGTTTTCAACCTTGTACGGAAACCCTATCTTAGCAATTCACGATATTTTTTTCCGAAAGTTTACGTGATTTTCAAACAATAAAGCATTTATATTTAATTTGCTGAAGGTTTTTACTGCATTTCAAAAATAAAACTTGTGACAATGTATTCTGGTGTTAATTGAAATGGTTTGAGAGCCGTTTACTTACAAGGAAACATTCATCATTTACTGACTGAACGTTTAGCATTACTGACAGTTAAAATGTATAAAATCTTTGTATTAAAATAGTTTTTCAGGAAAGTGTGTTTCTCAAGTTCATTATCAGTGCACTTTCCAGTATTGATGAGGGTTTCCTTGCTAACCTTTTGTTCAAGTTAATGCAGAATTCAACATCCTGATGTCTCTATTTTCTGAGTCTGTCTATATTTTTGAGATGAGGTATTATGTACAGTATTTACATTAGTCGGACTATTGTCCTCATCTTTGTCGCCATATTTGTCACAACGTTTCGGCCGTTGCACGCTCCGACCTTCTTCAGGTGATTGGAATTTCGAACTGGACCCTTTATTTCGATCACTGGGGTAGACTGTTCTAGTTCCATGAGCCATGTTTGATGGATGTCAGTTATCAGTTATCTCCTGCTAATTTTCCCTCTGAAAGTTCTCCACTGCCTTAACCGGGTATTGAACTAACACTCTTTGGGTCTGTCATTGGATCTAACCAAGGTCTTTATCCACTGTGCCATGTGTCCTTGAGTCTCTTTGAGTAACACGTGTTGTTGTCGGAGTTAGCTCCTCCTCAGTTCCTTAATCCTTCAACAGGGGTCTCTCTCCCCTGGCTATAAATACTGGCTGACCCTTCGCTTCGATCTCTCTTTTCCACTTAGACCTTGGGCCGCCACCTCGCGTGGAGGTGAGGTAAATCTCTCTTTTCAACTAACACCAATATGTGACCTCTCACAGTACAGCGTTTCCCAAATTCAGGGAACACGCTAAGAACAATACACGTACGTACGAACACTTACAACACACACACATAATTTCTCCATACAAACTCTATGTAACAGTCCATGTCTTTGTTTAACTTGTTTTGTTATTAATATATATTTGTTTACCCATGTATATTGGTCTTGTTTGTTTTCTTTGTTTTCTTTGGACTTAATTAAAGTCCAACATTCTCATGTAGCTGGACTGGCCAGCAGGAAATTTTAACCTTCTGATATCTCTTCACATCTTCACCCCACGGTACGCTACACTGTTAACTCTAATTGTCGTTGTTCTTGAAGGTTTTAAATTGATATGGTTTCTACAGTTTGGTAAAATTCTTTGTGATTTTTTAGGGGCCGTCTACTGAGAGATCTGACAAAGTATATTATTTCGTAAAACCAACAGAGTTCATTACTTTGAAGCATTTTAATCATTGTTCTGGTAAAGTGGTTGTAGGTAGCCGATAGTTTAGACATCTGTGGATGGGTTTGGCGCTATGTATGATATTTTGTTCTTAATCAGTTTCACTCCAAGCAAGGCAGTAAAGCCACTGAGACACAAGGGGTTACAGAGTGCAGAAGAATTAGGAACAGAGACATTAATAATGAGCGGGAAGAGAAAAGAAAAGGGAAATCAGGAGGACAGCAGATTGCGATTGACATTGCATTTAGATTCTTGCAGATTAATGTTGGCTGGGAAGCATGGGGACAGAAGGGAGTTCCCCTAGCGAGAAGTGCGATAAAATAAACAGTTAGCATAAAACTTACGGCTACATCTAACCAGTTAATTTGTTAATTGATGAGATATTGACGCCAGTTTTGTACTGCGCTTTTTTTTTTTACAAATGTCAAGGTACTATACGATAGATATCCATATACGAATCTAGATGTGATGAGGCGATTTAAGAACATTACTAGAATGTTCTGGTTAATGTTTTACTTTGTAGAAATGGGCGGTATTGGGTGAAACTATGTCTAGCCCAACTATACTAAATTTAGGTACCTATTTTGGTTCTGTAGCAAGTTGCAGCTTTGGGCGAGACTATCCCTAGCACAGAGTATTCTATATCCAATTCTCTTATCTTCTATATTAAATTTTTCTATAAGTGATTCATAAACGAAGCTATTTATTCCTTTCAAATTCTGATTTTTATGATGAATTCTGTAGTGAACAAAAGAAAAAGTGACGAGAGGGGGTCAGAGAGTGCAGTGCGCCGCTCGCCGGCAGACCTACTCTTCTACTTTCGTCGTCGGTCGCCCCGAGGAAATGGATTGCGAGTCACCCTTTCTCGGCCGTTACACTGGGCAGTCGTGAAACAGATACCAACTCAGACGCGCCTACTTCAGATTCCTCTTCGTCCGCCAGTCAATTCGCACGTCCAACTCTGTTGCACGAAGTCCGCCGAATGACTCGACAATATTTATTGTTGAAAAAATACAACAAATGTGGCACAAGGCCAAAAGAGGGGGTGGGGGAAAGGACGGTCATCATTTGTCTTAAATTTAAACTTAGCTAGCCACAACCACTGATCCAATCAAACCAAAACAATATTCCTACCACCAAAACAACACATTCGTACTTACCTTTCTTACCACACCTACCAAAATACCTCACGGTCTCAATGAAAATCCTAATTAATTCCATATGTACAAATAATGTCTGTGGGGGAGGGGAATTAAAATAACAAGTTTAAAAGAACCCCAATGATTACATACAATATGACATAAAATTATTTACAAGAAACTAAACAAAATCGTGTTAGTAATAAAAAAAAACACAAACCTTAAATGTGGCAGAAAAATCAGTTAACTAGCCGAATGACTCGACCTAATTCGTGCCGCTGGTACCTCGCTTTTATGCCCGTCTGACACAGCCGAGATTTGCATGTGTACAGTTATAGTCTTGTTTTGGACGAGATCGGAGCGTATAAATTGTGTCTTTGATAGCGGCCATATTTCTTTTCGGTAAGAAAGGTAAGTAAGAATGTGTTGTTTTGGTGCAAGAAATATTGTTAGGATGATTGGGTCAGCGTTTGTGGCTAGCTAAGTTTAGAAGTTAAGACAGAAGACCGACCTTTTCCCCATTCCCCACTTCGGCCATGTGCCACATTTTCTGTTAAAGTACAGGAATAAATAATCTCTTTTCGGCATTACAATTTTTTATTTTATTTTATTTATTATTTTATTCCCCTCCGCCGCACAAACGATAAATTGTACATATGGGGGTCTAGTTAGTATTTCCATGGAATCATTGAGGTATTATGGTGGGTGTGGTAAAACGGTTCGGTTATTACGATATTTGCAACGAAGCTGTTCAATCTCGAATCGATTCAAAGCCTACACACGTCAATGAACAGAACCGCGATGTTTCAAGGTGTCTCAATGCACAGGCCTAGCTATCCCAGCCACCAAGTAATCCAAATGTCGATGAAAAGTAGCATAGAAGATGTGTAAACGTGTTTTCAATGAATATGTAATCGTAAACGAGATCAAACACAACGCATAACCTCCTAATTATTTTTAACTTTCGAATATAGATTATTAACCAAATTCCTGAAGAACATTCAAACTATAATTATAAATTTAACTTTTGAAGTTAATTAGAACACGTCAAGTGTTTGTTGATTAAGACTGTAATATCTGCAAAACACGCACGCGCTTCAATTTGCGTTGTCATTAAAAGTTGTTTAATGCAAAATCCCGTAAAAAAAGATAGAGAATTGATGGCAGTTCTGTTATTCTCTGAAACAAGTAATTAGATTTGCAGCGTTTACACTGGGAATTGCACGGCAGAATAACCTACCTATTATTTAAATTAGTTTATCAAACACACGCAGGCGTTATATATATATATATATATATATATATATATATATATATATATATATATATATATATATATATATATATATATATATATATCGGGCTTAAGCAAGTGGATGACAGAACGTGGTCTGGGGGAGGAACCAGAGGGAAGGAACCTGTTGAGAGCTGCAAGGGATAAAGGGAGGTGGAAAGCCATAATCGCCTACGTCCTGAAAGGGCATGACGCATAAAAAGAAAAAAAATATATATAATTTTCCTGTGTAGCGATGGAATCATATTTTTTTTTACAAATAATTATAATCTAGGCTCTACTTGTGTATCGAGCACTGATTAAAATAAACAAAATAAAGAACTTAGGATCATTCTGTCACTGGATATAACTAACGCCTTTATCCACTGTGTCATGTTAGTTAAAACCAGTGACAGGACCCAAGGAGTGTGAGTTCAATACCCGGTTAAGGCAGGGGAGAACTTGGAGAGGGGAATTAACAGGAGATAACTGATAACTGACATCCATTAAACGTGGAACTAGAACAGTCTAGCGAAATAAAGGGTTCAGTTCGACATTCCAACCACCTGAAGAAGGCCGGAGCGTACAACGGCCGAAACGTTGTAATAAATATGGCGACAAAGATGATGACAATAGTCCGAATAATGTAAAGTAGTGTACATAATACTTCATCTCAGAAATATAGACAGGTTCTTTCCTATTTTAGCAATATATATATATATATATATATATATATATATATATATATATATATATATATATATATATATATATATATATACACACATATATATATATATATTGTTGAGTCTTGACTCATTGTTGAATCTCGACTAATGCATGGAATAATAATGCAACACAAAATGTACTTAGAACAAGAATGTATTATAACAAGAAAGTGTACACAATATTTACATATAGTCTTTTTTGTATATTTCTGGGAAGACGTTCCTGGAGAATGTGTTGACTAAGTCGCAGTCGGGCAGAGTCTCTAGCTGGATCTCTGTATTCGCTCCTCTTGTCTTCCGGTACCAACCATTATTTATATAGTCGGTAGTCACCTATTCAGATTAGGTGGATCCTACCACAACATATATATATATATATATATATATATATATATATATATATATATATATATATATATATTTATATATATATATATATATATATTTGTAGAGAGAGGGAAGAGAGAGCAGGGGAGCTTTACTTGGATCAACAACCTACATTTGGATGTCGAGGATATCTACGTATGAATTTCTGGGTATTATAAACCTCATGTCTTCAGCAACCGTTTTTCACTAGAGCTCATATTGCAATTTTTGTTGTTATTATCACTTTTCTCTGGCACTCCTTATTACTGGTACCCATGTTGTATTCATTTCTATGCTTGGTCGGCTCAGGAGATTTTTGTGGCCTAGCATATGTGCTGATTCCTTAAGTTTACGAATTTTCCAGTGATGTTCTTTGTCAATGATCTCAACCTGATCCCACAGATGGCAGTGATCACCCTTTTCTGTCCATATGTGGTCAGCCACGCCTGCTTTTTTCGCTTCCCCTCGTATTACTGCTTTCTGCTGTTCTTGAAGCTTTACCTTAAGGAGGCGGCTTGCCTCCACCTTATATTTCTTTAGCGTACACACAGTCTTTAGTCATGTTCTCCTCCAATAGTGTACATAATACCTCATCTCAGAAATATAGACAAATAGAAACGTCGCTTATTATAAATCTATTGCTATTTCCATGGCAAATGTTCGTATTAGCTCCGTTTTTTAGTAGCACCAGTTCAGATCCATAATGCTAAGACCACCCTCCTCATTCGACTTCTATGGAGTTGAATCACTCTCAGATTGAACAAGTCGAGTACAATCAAACACTCGGTCACGATGACTGTCGCTCTCCTACGGAGTCGACACCCTCCCATCGTTACCGTATTACGAATATAAGAAAGAAGATTTCACTTAGACAACTTCTTTCGCCCTAAACGTTGACTTTGTGAAAGCAGCTCCGGTGTGGATGCTTCCTCGAACACTACCATGTTACCCTCTTCAAATCAAGGTTCAATCTTTATCTATCCTCCTTATTCTCGTCATCATATTAAACACTTCATTCTTTATAGCCATTTCTAGAATAATACTCTATCTTCAGTGGCTCTCGAGTCTTATTACTAAAGGTTTGTATTACAAACTTATGTGTTAACTATACATCAGTATATACGCACATCCATGTATATATAATGGTGTTTTCGGGACTTTTTTTTATCGAAATCCCACAACGTGAGGTGAATTGTTTTCGATTCCTTAGAAAATCAATATATACGCGACTGTATTTCTGAAATAGATTTGTTAAAATGCACTGGACTAATACGGTCTCTTCTATAAATTTTAGTGTGTTTCTACTCGGTGACAATCAGGTTTCACCTCGATCCCAAATCTGTAAATGAATCTGAAAATATTTCAAATTATTTTGGCATTTTCTTCTTTGCCTCTTTATATTTTCCTAGTGAGTTTTCCGAAAAATCTATCGAATATATACAACATTTAATTCGTCTAATCAAAGCACAGAAACGCTTTCGGGCGTGTTCCAATTAAACGAAATATTAATTTAAATTTTATTTGGTTTGAAATTTACGAAAGTTTTAAGTGAACTATTTTAAGTGGATTTAATCGTTCCATTCATCAACATTAAAATGGATAAAATGAGAAATGCTGAAAATCTTATTTTCCAAACAGTATGAAACTATTATCTCTCTCAGCTAGTTGAAATCAGCTTCACTTGATAAATTATTACTATTATTATTATTATTATTATTATTATTATTATTATTATTTTTATTTTCTTTGATATCTGGCGTTTACACATTTCTTTCCGGGTCCCGCCCAGGGACCTAAGATTATAAATGGCATCATGACACTTTCCACTGCAAAGAAAGAATAAATAAATAAATAAATAAAATAATTACATAGATAAAGCCCTTCGTAAAGTGTGGGCTGTACTTGTCAGAACAATATTTTGTATCTCTTTGAGGCATGGACTTCCAGGGATCCCTTCAATTAGTCTACTGGAATCTTTTCCAATCAGTCCAAGGGCTCCAACTACAACAGGGATTGTTGATGTCCCATGTGCCACATTTTTGAGATTTCTATTTCAAGGTCCTTGTATTTTGACAGTTTTTCGAATATCTTCAAAGATACATTGCAGTCTGCAGGGACTGCCATATCAATAAGGAGGCACTTATTTTGTTTGTGGTCTTTAATTACAATGTCTATTATTATTATTTTTACTATTATTATTATTATTATTATTATTAAACACACACATTTTACAATTCTTCGTAATGCGTGAGCTGTACTTGTGAGAACATTTTTTTGTATTTCTTTAAGGCATGGGCTACCAGGAATCCCTCCACTTAGTCTATCGGGAACTTTTCCAATCAATGCGAGGGCTCCAAATATAACTGGAATTATTGATGTCCTCATGTGACACATTTTTAAGATTTTCATTTCAAGATTATTATTATTATTATTGTTAACATATTTCAATTTCTCTCATGATCACACTACCTACAAAGTTTGTGCGAAGACCTAAGGCAGGTAGGTGTGTGTTTTTATGGCTACAGGATTTGCTTTCCTAGCTCTCTTAACATCATGGGGGTAAAGTTCTTCTTAGTGTGTGGGCTGTACTTATCAAGACATTTTTTGTATTTCTCTAAAGCTGGGATTTTTCAATGTATTGTTGTGTTCCTTTTTTATCATTCCAAGCGCTCCTACTGACAGGTACTATTCTTGTTTTCAATTTCCACATTTTTTCTATTTAGATTTTCAGATCTTTATACTTCGATAATTTTTCAATACCCTGATTAATATGTTACAGTTCGCTGGGTAAGCCATATTAATTAAATAGGCAAGTTTTTTTCTTCTTTTGTGTTTTAAACAATTATGTCCGGCCTATTTGCTTCAATCTTCCTGTCTATAAAGCTGATGCAATCCCATAGAACTGTGATGTCTTCTATTTCTGTAAGCGGTGCTGGGTGATGTTCATACTAGTGTTTGTTAATATCTTTCCCAACGTGTTTTCACATTGTCCAGTGTAAACATTCCTCCTCTCTATCGTGACGATTTTTATATTCATTTGGCCCGGGTACAGAACATTCTGAGATTAGATAGTCTATGGTTCCCTGATTACTGCATTTTGTATCCACACTATTATTTATGATATTTGCCTACAATTCTTATCGAAAAGAATCTGGTCTTTCGCTGCAAAAATAAAGTCTTCCGTTTCAGCATTTAATCCAGATGCTCTTAACCATTAACGAGTGATAACTTTATCAACATCGGCTTTATTAGCCTCGTTCTGGATATCGGCTTTATTAGCCTCGTTCTGGATATCGGCTTTATTAGCCTCGTTCTGGATATTGGCCATGCAGAGATTTCTCTTGCCAGAGTTGTTTCATCTACTCAAGAGATTTATTCTTGACTTTCTTTTTCATGTGTTTCCTGCAACAGTTGGGTTCTGTTGTGGTTTTCTACAGAATCTACAAAATGTAAATCTCGTTTGTATTTAAGACCTTCTTTCATGACTGAATATTTTTTCTTTCTGTTTTCGTGTTGTTTAACTAATTGTATCATTCAGGCCTTTCTTGTTTCTATGCATGTTAGTAAACCAATGGTTGTATGCTGTGTCATAATTCTATAGCTGAATAAAAGACCTATTTCAACTTCTTTACGGAGTATGTAAAATGGGTCTGCATCAGTCTCTGGATGATGCATTCTAGGTTTCAGTTTCTGAAAAACTGGGATAGCAAGGCTTTTAATTCTGAGAATTAAATTCAGTACTTAATATCAGTCGCACCCTTCTATAGAACTCTCTTCGCACTAGTTCTTTCATTTTGTGGTGAATGAGTTCGTCTTCATTTAAACCCAGTTACTTATAAGCTTCTTCGTACTTTAAATCTTTGATTGTTACCCTAAGCTAATAAGGAGGTTTGCTGTAGTGATCCTCATAAAATCGTAGCTTTAGCACATTTATCCAAACAGAATTCCATTCCAATCTTATACTAAATTTTTTTGCTGTTTTCAGGAGACCTTCCACCTCAGTGTCATTCCTAGCATACAACTTTAAGTCATCCATGTAAAATAGATGGCTTATTTAATTTTGAGACATTTTATCGTCATATGCCGTTCTTTTACATTCGCTGGTTAATTGCTATTAAGAATATGCAAAATAGTAAAGGAGACAAAGGATCACTTTCAAATATTCCGCTGTTGATGTTTATTTCATCAGACTTATAGACTCCATTGACATGACTGAGCTGAAGTATTGTTTTCCATATCGATATACTTTACTTTATGAAACTGATGACGGGTGATACCTTGTATATATTTATAGACATTAAGAACCAGCAATGTAGCATTCTATCGAATGCCTTCCGGTAAACCATCCATGAGATTATTCTTTGAATTAAAGCAGTTTTCCAAGATCGTCTTATTAATAAGTAATTAGTCTTTACATTCGTAATAGCCATGTTTGTACCCTTTTGGTTCAAGAGGTTGTATGTCATTTTTTTCTGAGAAGAAATGTCTGTTTTGTAAGAATAGATGTGAACAGTTTGTAATTAGTGGGAAGACATGTAATTGGTCTGTAGTTTTTTGGACATTTATGTCACCATTCTTCAGTTGAAGGAAGATAATACCTTTGGCTACCCATGACGGAATTTTAGTAGGATCATTGAACATTTCTGGAATTTTTTGGCTAGTTTTTGTGCGCTCTATTTATAGCCAAAAGTTAGGAATATTATCTGTTTCCAGAGATTTCCAGTTGATGATTTTTTCAGTTGACATTCAATATCCTTTTCGGTGATTCCCGCCTATGTTTGTTCTGGTTTATTTTTCATCCATTATGCCTGTTGCATAATCCAATCTGCTTTTCTGGTATGTTCATTAGGGCAAGCCCATATTATTCCCAGAACTTTATAACCCTTTCATTGTTGGGAGGGCTGACACGTCAATTTTTTATTTGCCTAGTTCTCTGTAAAAAAATTCCGCATCGGTTTGAAAGATTTTCTTTTGTCTGTAGGATCTTGATATTTTTTCATAGCGTTTGTTTCTTTGACCCTTCAGTTTGCTTTATTTTTTCTTTAGCTGATAAGACTTCATTTTCATTCCTAATTTCGTATTTTCTTTTGTCTTTTCTGCATTTTCTAGTCCTTATATTTGCCTCTCTTGCCAGTTAATCGAATAATGATAATTCACTTCTAAATTCTGCAATTTCTTTCTTTTTTCTCCAAGGTGGATCTTCCTCTTTGTAACACTGCCTTTTTTACTTTGATGTTTAATTTTTTAGTTGTGGCTATTTACGATGCATATATTGCTTCAACATCTGTTTATATTTCTGAGATGAAGTATTATGTACATTATTCGGACTATTGTCCTCATCTTTGTTGCCATATTTATTACAACGTCTCGGCCATTCAATATATTTCTATACTTCTGAGATGAGGTATTATGTGCACTATTTACATTATTCGGACTATTGTCCTCATCTTTGTGGCCATATTTATCACAACGTATCTGCCTTTTAGTATCTGTCTATATTTCTGAGATGAGGTATTATGTACACTATTTACATTATTCGGACTATTGTCCTCATCTTTGTCGCCGTATTTCGTTCCGGCCTTCTTCAGGTGGTTGGAATGTCGAACTTAACCCTTTATTTCGGTCACTGGGGTAGACTGTTATAGTTCCACGTGCCATGTCTAATGGATGTCAGTTATCTCCTAACTAACGCCTTTATCCACTGTGTCATGTGTCCTTGACGACATCTGTGTATGAATTTCTTGGTATTAGTTAGATCCAGTGACAGGATCCAAAGAGTGTGAGTTCAATACCCGGTTAAGGCAGTGGAGAACATGTAGAGGGGAATTAACAGGTGAGAACTGATAAACCCCTCTCCAGAAAATGCGCACTCTACCAGAGACCTGTAACTAGGGCTCCTTCAGCATAGCTGCAACATAAACCATTGCTCTGTGCATGATGAACAAGCACAAATTTTGCCTTAGAAGGCGTCTGCAACAGGGATTGGCTAGATTGTTTTATTTCTTTCTTTCTTTGTTTCTTTCTTTCTCCCTTCATTTTGATCAGTTATTTCGCATATACTTGCGGCCAAATGGTGACGGTGAAAGCAAATTTTATATTGGAATTATCAACAAAAAATTTTATAATAAAATCACCGACAATAAATCTTATATTGGAATTACCAACAATATATTTTATAATAAAATCACCGACAATAACTTTTATATTGGAATTAGCAACAATACATTTAATAATAAAATGAACAATACATTTTTAGTAATATGACTAATATTACATTTTATAATAAAATGACCAACAATACATTTTATAGTAAAATTACCGGCAATACATTTTATAATAAAATGACCTACAATAAATTTTATATTGGAATTATCAACAATAGATTTTATAATAAAATGACCTACAATAAATTTTATATTGGAATTACCAACAATACATTTTATAATAAAATGACTTACAATAAATTTTATATTGGAATTATCAACAGTACATTTTATAATAAAATGACCACTAATACGTTTTATAGTAATATGACTAATATTACCTTTTATAATAACATGACTAACAATACATTTTATAGTAAAATGAACAGCAATATATTTTATAGTAAAATTATAATCATTATAATTTATATTAAAACTGAAGGTATAGCGTACATTGTCAATAGAAAAAAAAAGCAATGTACTATAAAAATAAAGTTCATATTTTGCTTTCCGCATTAAATAACCCATACGGGTTGATCTGCCGCTAATGCAAAACAAACAAACAACGAATGTAAAAGTAAGAATTTGATGTTTTTTCAATGAGGTGTTTCGTTTATTCTTCCCGCAGACATATTGAAGTTAAAAATGAGAAATTTAAAAAGAAATACACTCAAAGGGTATTTCTTCGATGAATGGAAAGTAACAGGTCTTTGAGACGCATTACAATAGGTAAATTCATGTCTATACACGTCTCCGTAAGCTTGACTTTTAATTTGCCATTTGCCCCAGACACGCAAGCACGCTCTGTGTTATTTGTCAACATTTGTCTTCTGGTGAGTCGATTTTATAGCCATGGTTGCGTCCAATTTAACACTGCAATATGTCTGGATGGTCTTAACAAGAGACATGCCAATTTTGTTATATTTATTTCTCGATTGCGTGAATTGAAGAATAAGAAATAAATCCATCAAAAGTTCCTTCGCGCGTGACTTAGATAATGTTTTCTATGTACGCCTACAACTTGCGTGGTTTTTCACTGTCGTCTGTCTTTTCATAAGCTTTAGATAATGAACTGAAACCTCCGTAAAGCGATTATTAATTTAAGCCCGACATTTCTTTCATCTCGAACTCGCTTGCTCTTTATCGTAACTGAGTTGACTATTATTCTTCAGCCGTTAGTAAAGAAATGTTGATGCCAACCTCCAGAAGAGTTTCTTATCTACGCCTTCTCTGACTAACGTTTTCCTCTGACACGAACAGGAAAGATTATATTTAATCAATTGTTCGGCCTTCTGCTAGGAATATTGTTTCACAGTGTCGTACGAGACAATTATTTTCGCCAGAATCTCTCTTACATATTTTTAAGTCTGCCATTCGTCATTGCTTTGAATATTGCTGCCGCTTCTCTCTATTTAAATGTTCTTGATAAAATCTAAAGAATCTGCAATGTCATTGGTACTAACCTGGCATCTCGTCTTCGGTCACTTTCCCACAATCGTAAGGTAGCTTCCCTGTGCCTTTTCCATAAATATTACTCTATGGCACCTGGGCTTTATGGAGTTGAACGCAGAACACAAATACACATCAAGTGCTCCAGACCAGGTGCAATCTTCAGCTGAGCGCTGTGCTTCAGCAAGGTTTCGGCCCATCAAGTTCACTACCTTTCCACACGGTGTGCCCGCAACAGCTGGATGATGTTACGTTGCAACCGGTCTATGTTACTTACGTGCGACTCGATAAGAATGTTTGGGTAATCCATACACTTCCTTCCAACGCTTTTTCACCACAAGTCTTTTATCACCTTCTCCGGCTTTGGGATTCCAGCACACTTGAGGAATCTCTTTAAAGAGGCAGCAGGAAATTATCTACAGCCAACCTTAAATGGCACCAGAGTGCTGCTATATCCTCTCTCACGGACCAGAGTGGCGTAAAGGTCTCATACACTTGAAATGTCAGCGTACGTTCTATGTCAACTGCTTCTTCAATTGGTCTTATCGCTTTTGGGAGTCTCTTCCGCCTTCTTGTTTCCCAATTAACCTTGATCCTCAAGAATGTAAATGCAATATTAGCCTTCATCTTGTGTCTCCTTGAACCTCTTCTGTTATAATTCTCTCTACTTAATAAAGATGATGAGTTAGGAGACATTGTTAAAAGCGCAAGATCAATAACACGATCGGAATTAATAATGTTTGTAATGAAAAGAAAAACGGCCCCCAAAACAATGAAACAGCAACAATCATACAAGCAAGCAATATAGTTAAAGCAAATTAAAATTGTTAAAAAGTCAAAAGAATTCACAAACTAGAAGTTGGTGTTTCTACACAAATACAAGGCCAACCAAGCGAACACAGTATGTGTGTCTAGAAGTAAAGGCAGATCTGGACGGAGTCATGTAAAAAGGCAAGCCGTCCCATTTCATTGGCTAAGAAAATATCCCAGCATGCATTCTATGCAAGGGGGTGGGGGAGAACTTTTGTAATCATCCCCCCCACTATTGGTATATTTGATTTTGTTTTTTGTTGGAAGAAGTTTTACCTTGTTATTGTGGTTCATACTTTTGTTGTTTCTCGCTTTTGTTTTGACGTTTCATACTTGTTTTTACTGGGTGATGGAAATGTTTTTTTATGGTTTTGTGCTGTGGCGAGGCTAGGACCACAATGGTTGAGTCTTCCCAGCAAAATGAACTAATGCCGACCCAACCATTGAAATCGGCATAGGTAGCTCATCGGCCCCCAAAAAGGGCCAGACTATTACAAAGGACTGAGAGATGAATACAAGGCATTCATCTCTGGCAATTAACTTTTGTCGATGCCTTCGGTCTTGGAGGCAGTGGCAGCAAGAATAATCTCCCTGTTAACAACCGACATCAAGTCCAGAAAAATGTATAGCTCTCAGCAGGGACACATTTCTCCAAAGGGGAAAAATTTGTATTGTTGACTGTGATGTCGTCGAGAGGGACGTTTCCTCTCAGAGGAAGGCCCTCTTGAGGATTCTATTTAAATGTACGTCCGTTGACTTCCAGTCAACGGAGAACCCAAGAAATTTTCCGGTTGCTCCCGGTGTAATCACTCTTATTAAAAAAAAACACCGGGAGTAAACTCAAGGTTTAGAATCACCTGGGTGGCGCCCAAGATGCGTTCCCAAACTCCGGATAACGCGCATAGTCACCGGAGCTCAAAAAGATATCACAGTATTGCTCTGAGACGGTTCCGGTTTTAATTCACCCTTCCTTATACAGGGCATTAAAATTAACTTTCCTCACAGACGTCGGCAGCTTTGTCTCAGAAGGACGAATTATATCCTATATCGGCAACGGTAGTCTGGGAAAATCCGTTGAGGTTGTGAACCCCGAGATTTCCGTCCAGTCTGTGTTTAAGGAAATTAACTTTTAAAAAATGTCTATCAAACTAACTAGCTTGAATGCGAAGGGTATGAGAGATCGGATTAAAGCAAACTGTCTTCTTCGTGATCTCTTGTCCTTTTGCGTAGATGTGTCTGCGATCCAGTCGGCTCACTTTGTTTGCGATGTTGATTCTCGTGTGCTGTCTAGCGACATTGTTGTCTATTCAGCATACGGGGATCAGATGGCTAGAGGTATTTCATTGTTAGTAACACGTTCCCTGACTACAAGGGTGGACCTTGTCCATGTCGGTTATTGCCGTGAGCAGTGGTTCGTTTCGGGTCGTTACTTGTTTATGCGCCGAACGACCAGGGTAAGCGTGTCGAATTTTCCGTCAGTTGTGGCCGTACCTGGTCGTTCTTAGTCTTATGGGGGACTGAATGCCATTCTGGACCCCAAGATAGATAGGGGACGGGGAACTAGCAGGAGGTCATCGGGCGATCGTAGCTTGGTTGATCCGATCGGCGAGTTTGGGCTCGTCGATAGATTCCAGATCGATCATCCGGGGCGAGAAATACGAACGTAGGCTCTTAAGTGGCCTTCTCTTCTGGTAGCCAGCTACCTGGATAGAATGTTAATTAGAAGGGTCTATCTAGATTTGCTAGATTAACCCACGTTACACTGTTTAGACTATTAGGACCATAGTCCATAAACCATAGACCTAGAATAGTTGGACATGTGAATTTCAATCTGTCTTTACTGGACAGGCAGGGTTACTTCTGGCAACAGCTAACTAGATTAGTGCAGAGGGAATTAGAGGGGCAGTGATTGGGAATAAGCGGTGGCAGAGGATGAAGGATAAGATTAGGTCTTTCACCACCGAGTATAGCCAACGAGTCTCTTTAGATAGGGTTAAGATAGGGAAGATTCTAGAGCATAGTTTATCCCAGGCGGTGGCTGAAGGGTTCCCTAAAGAAAGCACTAGCTAAACAGGCTCTGAGGGAGGCTAGCAAGCGCTACAAGAGTCAGATAATTAAGCATAGGTTAAACAATATGTCGAATGAAGCTGTGAATATGTGCTCAGAATTGCGCAAGGAAGACATCCGTCAAGATTCCGCTCGACACATTCTTTAGGTCAATACCCCGGAGAGGCATACTCTGAGGGTCGTCCAAGGGCATGTTTGAGGCGTTTCGGCGGCATTTTGAGAGCCGGTTTATCAAAGAACCTGATTGCCAGTGGTGACGAGTTTCATAGCTATTTGGCTGACTTTCGTCGACTGAAGCGGCAAACTGCAAGGGTGATATCACAGAGGGGAAAGTGCACATGACATTGGGTCGGCAGGGGCAAGTATCCGTTACTTGGTGGTCTGCCCTCCGAATTGTACATGAGGCTGGGGTCCATCTCCGATCGGATCATCAGGGGTGTGATCACGCTGTTGAAAAAGAGCAAAGGTGTTGGGCGGGAATTAGATAACTGTAGGGCCATAACTCTGCTAAACACAGAGTTAAAGATGTTGGACAAGATCCTGACGAAGCGTTGGCACTCAGTTGTCGCCAGCTTGTTGGCACCCGAGCAAACGTGAAATTAATCGCAATATACGTATATTTAATAATTTGTTCTTCCTTTTCTTCCTTTTTCCCCACCCCTGCTTTCCCATCTGTTCTCTATTATGTCTCTTATCTCTTCACTTCTTTCTTTGTATTCCTTTCTTTCCCTGTGAAAAGACATGTTAAATAGGTCAAATGTTAAATAGGTCAAATGTTAAATAGGTTAAATAGTTTGGTTTAGTTTGTTTTACGGCATATCAACCTCAATGTATTATTTAATGCCGACAAGATTTTTATTGCTGGTAATATTTTCAAAAAAAATTATTGCAGGTAATATTTTTAATGTAAAGCCGGTAATTTAATTTTTTTTTAAATTTACAGCTGGTAATATTTTTTTCAAAAATGTATTCCTGGTAATAGTTTTTCTTCCAAAATTTATCGCTGATAATACTTTTTTACAAAGTATTTCTGGTATTAAAACCTATTTTTACACTTTCATATTGCTTTGACCTCAGTTCGGGGGTTAACTATTTGCACATCGCTGGGACCCTAACACTGCGGCTCAGAGTGAACCTGGGAACACCAGCAATTAAGAGATGGTTCCACTCTCCTCGAAGCTTCCCGATCAGAGGCCTTGCTGTTCGATTTCTTTATCGTCTTACCCAGGATGTGGATGTAGTTTATCGTCATACCCAGGACTATATATATATATATATATATATATATATATATATATATATAAATATATATATATATATATATATTTATATATATATATATATATATATATATATATATATATATATATATATATATATATGTATAATTATTTATTAAAAAATTATAACATAAACATGTTATAACATCACTACAAAAATAGCCATTTTGTTTCAACACTTCTGGTGTCTTATCAAGTGATGATGTTGAATGTAGAATAAAGAGTTTTAAAAGGTCCTTTTAAAACTATTTATTCTTTAATTAGTGTTATAGTGAAAGACACCTGGTCTAGATAATAGACTCTCCCACCTATTATAAGTAGGAGTCAGTAGGTAATCGGGGAAAAGAGTAGTTATCAGCGACCACAACTCGATTACTCTGCGTAACACTTATTTACAAGTTCCTAACGTTTCTGTACGTTTACCCCATTTAGGACGCATTTAGTCCGACGACAAGTTCTATTGTGGAAATAACTCCACAACGATTAGGAATCTAACTTTTTATATATAAATAATTTTTTTTGTAAACCTCCCTTTTCGGCCCTGTTTTAGTTTCAAATTAAGACCACATTTTTTATATAACCCCAATTTAATGTCATAAGGTTAATATCAGGGTTTAATTTTATAAAACCTCTTTCCTTTCCTTCCACCCTCCCCTAACCAACGACTGGGGCATTTCTTCTGACTGAAACGTCGAAATGGATAAATCCTGTATCAATTGTTCGACTGCTGTCAAAATTAAATACACCAGGGTTGAATAAGACTGACGTAGTTGTTGTCGTCGGTTGAAATAGATCTACAACCATCCCATATGAGGTAATGTTGGATTTTGCTGTATATATATATATATATATATATATATATATATATATATATGAAGAAATATAGTCTTAAGGTGTGCTATATTTAAGGGATAAAGTGCTCAATATCAGAGATAGGGCGTGTGTAAATATAAAAGTGAACAATGAAGTTAACACTTAGAGGCGACAGTCTGTTTCATGCTAGACGCAATCGTCTGGCCACGTTTATATATATATATATATATATATATATATATATATATATATATATATATATATATATATAATACAAGAACTCTTTAATAATATAAATCAACAAACTTTTGCAGAGAAATATAGCAACACATGATGTACAATTTATATTTATATTATGGAAAATTGAATTTGTTCTTATGTCGACATTCGAATTTCCATGATAAAATTTACATTTTAGCTACTATATTTCTCTAACTCTCCAAATATCTAATGTATACCCCATTCTAATTTCTATATTTCCATCATTACCCCATATTAATGATATCTTATAATTGTCCCCTGTTCTAAGAACTCTTTTTCCTGTTATTACTTACGCATCTTTACCTATATATTTTAGCTACTTTTTAATAGAAATTTGTATTTTTTTAATATATTTTATTTTTTAATTGTTTAAATTTATTTTCTAATGGAATTTTTTCTAATGTATAATTTATTTTATTTTATATTTTATTTTTAAATATTTTTATTTTTTAATATATTCATTTTTTTTATTAATTATAAATTTAAAAATATAATATAAATTAATTTTAATATAAATTTTCTAAATATCTGTAATTATTAAATATATCTTATTTTTAAGTACAATTTATTTTTAGGTAGGAACTTGTATTTTTAAAGTTAACCTTATTTATATATATTTCCAAAAAACATTTAATTCCTCTCTTAGTTTCAGATTAAAATAGCATTCTTCATGTAACCCTAATTTAATGTCATAATGTTGATATCCGGGTTTCATTTTATAAAATCTCTTCCCTTTAAGGCTAATATCTTCCACCACACCAGGTTTCGTTGCATTCCTATAACTGAAAAATTCAAATGGATAAATTGTTTATTAATTTTTCGACAGTTGTCACAGTTAAATGTCTAATATCGACACGAACTCACCCTATATACCAGGGTTGAATACGACTGACAAAGTTTCCGTTGATTGAGATAGGTTTAGACTGCATATTAGGAATTTTTTTACTTTTAATTTTATACTACAATATATATATATATATATATATATATATATATATATATATAAAAAGAAAGAAAAGTAAGATATAAAATCCGGTGTTCTTATAGATATTTTTATTTTTACACAATAGTGCTTAATGTAAATTTACAGAGCATTAATATTAAAAAAAAAAAAACCCCAGACGACCTGAATTAAGCGGATGTCAGAATTTGTTGAAAAATACATCCGTACTCATCCCTAAACATAACCCCGCTTTCGAATGTAACTATTAACTCATACAACGAAAATTAAAATTTGAACCCCCTACCACCCCTTGTCTAGATGAATGGATTTATCGGTATCCTTCGAAACCCTCAATTATGAATCTTTGCCGTGCCTTTAACAACCGTAAATTTAAAAAAAAAATAAGTTACTCCAAAATTCGCTTGACGAGGAAATGGAACTAATGTCTTTGGTTTGATAACAAAATTAAATTCAGGGGCTTTAGCTTCCATCTCTGAAACATGGTTATCAATGTGTAGCGAAAAAAACATATTTTGAATCAATTAATTTATAATATATATATATATATATATATATATATATATATATATATATCTTGTAATCCACAGACTGACTGTTTCGCTGTATCACAGCTCATCAGTGTGGCTAGACGTCGAGTTGCCTATATATATATATATATATATATATATATATATATATGTAAATGGTGGCACTAGCTTAGATTGTTGAATAAAGAACGTAACCCCTAACACCCCGTTGTTGAGTTTTTACTATGATTTTTGTTTTTTTGTTTTTTGTCACGTGGTCATGGTTGTTTTTGGTTTAAGCTATATATTCTGTTCCATTTTTGACCTTTTGGCCGGCATTTCCCTGACGATCCGTTTAGGTGAAACCTAGTCATGTTTGCCTGGTTCTTTAGGTTTATAATATATATATATATATATATATATATATATCCGATGCAAGGAGATTGAAAGTAATATATAAATTACAACGTTCACAGCATTAATCCAAAAGAGGGCCCGATACCGATAGTAGAGCGATAATTATTTTTTATTTATTATAATTTTATCATATAGACAAAACCATTTTACTCACTACAAAGATGCAACTTCGTTTCAGTTCATTTCAAGCAGCATTGTTCATAACCATTTTCGACTGTCACTCGTCTAAGTGCAGCTGAAATGCACTGAAACGAAGTTGCATCTTTAAGTTGCATCTGTAAGTTGCATCTTTAAGCTGCATCTTTAAATATAATAAAAAAATAATATATATATATATATATATATATATATATATATATATATATATATATATATATCAGAGTGAGCATTGACGTCAACACTTAGAGGAGACATGCTGTTTCAAGCTAGACACAATCGTCAGGCCACACGATTGCATCTAGCATGAAACAGCCTGTCGCCTCTGTGTTGACTTCAATGCTCACTTTTATATTTACATACGCTCTGTCTCTGTTGTTGAGCACTTTATCCCAAATATAGCACACTTTAAGTGTATATTTCTTCATATATATATATATATATATATATATATATATATATATATATATATATATATATAAATAAAAAGAAAGAACAGTAAGATATAAAATCCGGTGTTCTTATAGATATTTTTATTTTTACACAATAGTTCCATTTCCTTGACGAGGAAATGGAACTAATGTCTTTAATTTAATAACAAAATTGAATTCAAGGGCTTTAGCTTCCATTTTTGAAACATGGTTATCATTGTGTAGCGAAAAAACCATAATTTAAATCAATTAATTTATAATATATATATATATATATATATATATATATATATATATATATATATATATATATATATATATATATATTTTAAATAGATCAAAATCACCACTTACTCTTTTATTTTTTATTTGTTTATTTTGTAGATAAACTGATTAGATTAGGGAAAGTTTCTAAAACATTTTGACCTATGTATTTACGAAGTTTGGTTGGACCGTGAACTTTTCATTATTGCCTCATAGATATGAACAGAGCGAGATCATATCGTATATGTTGAAAACAGTGGCAATTCGACGTAGTAAAATGGTTTGCAAGCTTGCCCTCCCTAGACCACTAACGATTGAGTAACTTATTCGATCCTCTCCGGGTGCTCCATAATATAGGCCTTATGTCACACATCTAAGATACACTAGTAAATTGCTATACAGAAAGCGTTTCAGAGTAACACGTGTTTATATTGACAAAATGATTTGGAATTTTTTCTCCAGGTCAAGTATGATTTAATTTCAAAATTTAAGTGTAACTTTCGAATGTTTTTTTACTTTTTTTTATTACACTTTATTTTTTTATTACACTTTATTTATTTTTTGCCAACATAAAAAGTCAGTCACTCTGTAAATTCAGAACAGTTGGTGCTTATAAACTACGTCCCAAGAGCAAAATGGTCTCGCAGAATTGACGAAAAATCAGCCGGTCTCGTTTTCCTGACTTGTCACCATAGAGCAAGTATTTATGGAGACGTTTACAGTGCAGTTTCCGTTTTCAGTGTTCATTGACCAGTGCAGGTTAAGTTTACAAATGCCGACTGAGAATGACTTCGTCCGTAAAAGAATGGCCGATTTGTCGAATTAGCATCGGCTTTTTGATGGATGGAGTTGAATCTTGGCGTTTACGACTCAGCGTTAAGGATAGCGTTTCCACTCCAAATAATGTTATTCCCCCATTTGTACAACCATTACCGTGTAACTGTCTTTTCGATTCTGATTTTAACAGACTAAAGGAGTACGCAAAAGAATTTGAGTTTGAAATAACTACGGTTAACCGCACATGAGTCACGTAGCTCGAAAGAGTTGTTGGCAAATTAATCACACTATCGAATTTTAACTCTCTTCGCTTTAATATCAAACTACTTTAACCATGGTTAACATCGACCCTAGACACCTATTGTATAGTAATGATTGGAAAGCAATGACTTCGAATTTTCCTTTTTTTGTGGATAATAAACTATTTTTAATAAGCCCTATCTTGATTAAATGCTCCAAGTCAATTGCTTCGTGACGAATAAAACTTAGTATTTTGCAATGCAAATTCATTGTATATTGATCTCTCACGGAAATCAAAGCAGATATGCCCATATTACGTGAGGTCCTGATAAAAAAAATTGAAAATATTTTCAAAATTCAATATATGGATTTTTTTCTCTTCCATATTGCTATCCATTAAGCATCTCAGATTACTAATCAATCACATTTTTTTTGAATCTTTAAAAATCACGGCGTATGAGCATATTTTGTTTTGGTTTCCGTATGGTGATCAATATACAATAGATTAGAACCGCTACTAATACGTTGTCTGAAGACACTCTGGTGCAGTGTGTCATCAGAAAACACAAATACACGTATAAGTATCAAAGTAATATTATCATAGTAATATCAGATACGACTACTAACAAAATTAATCCCGCTGTTGAATTATATCCTAAAGATTGCGTATAAACATGGAACAGACTGTCACCGCTTGGAGTTGACTGTAGTGTCTAATTTCGACATTTACATACGCTCTATCTATGATGCTGAAGATGTTTACTCATAAAAATAGCGTGCCTTAAAACTATATTTTATCATATATATATATATATATATATATATATATATATATATATATATATATATATACCTGATTTTTTTTATTTAAAGATTTTTTCGCCTATTGTTCTTTGGGTCAAACTAATTTTTAATCTTACTAATATAAAGACCCCTTCCCGACTACCTAGCAAAAAAGTTTACTCGCCCCAAGGTATTCTATTGATAATTATAATTTGGGATATAAATGAGATTTAGGGAAAAACTCTGTGCAAGAAAAGTGACTCACTCGTTTCCTGCAACTAGTAATCAATAGAAACATAACCGAACAGCTTTAAATAAAGAATAATAGAGGTATAATTTATTTATAATAGATAATATAGTTCGAAATATTTAATAATCTATGGGTCCTCCTTTATTTTGAATAACGTTTTCAATGCTTTTTGGTATTGACTTGATCAGGTTCTGGCAAATCTCATCTCCAAGCATTGAATTCCATTCGGATATGAAATTCACAATCAAATCCTCTTTGTTGCTTAACTGCTTTCTCGAGAGCCTGTAGTTTATAATGCTCCATAAGTTTTCTATGGGGTTGAGGTTAGGAGATTGGGGCGGCCATGTCATAATACTCACCTGCTTCTCATCAAAGTATTCCTTCATCAATTTTGATTTGTGACAGAGAGCATTATCCTGCATAAAAATGAGCACCCTTTCAGCAGAAGGGAGCAGACAAGACTCTAAAATTCTCTTGTACTGCTCGCTCCTGAGGGTCTTCTTAATAGGTTTTGAAGAAACCATTTCCATGAAAAGAAAAACATCCCCAGAACATTATACTGAACGGGTATTTGACAATACTTACTTCTAAATTCAAAGAGCTTTCAGAGCTTCTTCTTCTTCGGATTTTAGATCACTTATCCTTTGAATTTAGCTCAACTTTGGTTTCATCGGAGAAGAGAACATTTAGTAAAATCAGGTCAGTCACTTTCATCGAATAGCACTGTATATATATATATATATATATATATATATATATATATATATATATATATATATATATTATTTATTTATTATAATTTTATCATATAGACAAAACCATTTTACTCACTACAAAGATGCAACTTGGTTGCAGTGCCTTTCAACTGCACATCTACGGGTGAGGGTCGAAAATTGTTATGAACAATCCTGTTTGTAGGCAAGCCGGATGTGAAACGTCACTTCCTTTATTTACATTTTTTTGAGAAGAAAAATATACAGTAGTGAGTAAAATGTTTTTGTCTATATGATAAAATTATAATAAATAAATAATTATCGCTCTACTACCTGTATCGAGCTCTTTTTTGAATGAACGCTGCGAACGTTGGAATTTATATATTACTTTCGTTCTCATCGCATCGGATATATATATATATATATATATATATATATATATATATATATATATATATATATATATATATATATATATATATATATGATAAAATGTAGTTTTAGTTTATATATATATATTAACAAATACTCATATATGTATACCTGTGCGGCTTAAGTTTTGCTGGTTTTCCAGATTATCGGGCACAAAGTATATTTTAGGTTTTTATAAAAAATACTCAGATGTCATATGGTAGGAACGCTGCTTATAGTCCAAAAATAAAATATCACAAAAGATGCAAGAAATTAAGTGCAGAGTATTCATTTTCAAAAAAAAAAAAGAAGGGGGAATTAAAAAAATTAAATTAAATAAAGGAAAAAATAGAAATTTTAAATTATAATTATTGGAGACGCTGCTTTGTTTCTGATAACGCTTGCTTGGTCAAAAGGAGATAAACGGTGTGAAACCCTAAAGCTTAATAAATGAAAAATTTAAAATTTACAAAAAAAAAAAAGAGGAAATTATCCTGTCTTCAAGTATTTTAATAGAAACGATTTTCTGTGCTTACAGGCTATCATTAGTGGTTCCGTTTATTAAGCAGACTAAACTTATTAATATTACTGAGGATGTTTTTTTCTAATAAACACAGGTTGCAACGCTCACCCCTACCGGAAATTGGTTTGGTTTGGGCTACGAATTCGCAATTTTTTTATCATATATATATATATATAAATTTATATTTATTTATTTATATCATATATATATCACTTGATAAGACACCAGAAGTATTGAAACAAAATGGCTATTTTTGTATTGATTTTATAATATATTTATGTTATAATATTTAAATAAATAATTATATATATATATATATATATATATATATATCAGCTGTATTTCGACAGCAAGGATTCTTTTAAACGTGTTTGGTCGAATGATATCGACAATATCTGTCTATATTTCTGAGATGAGTTATTATGTACACTATTTACATTATTCGGACTATTGTCCTCATCTTTGTTGCCATATTTATTACAACGTTTCGGCCTTTCAGTATCTGTCTATATTTCTGAGATTAGGTATTATGTACACTATTTACATTATTCGGACTATTGTCATCATCTTTGTCACCATATTTATTACAACGTTTCCGCCTTTCAGTATCTGTCTATATTTCTGAGATGAGGTATTATGTACACTATTTACATTATTCGGACTATCGTCCTCATCTTTGTTGCCATATTTATTACAACGTTTCCGCCTTTCAGTATCTGTCTATATTTCTGAGATGAGGTATTATGTACACTATTTACATTATTCGGACTATCGTCCTCATCTTTGTTGCCATATTTATTACAACGTTTCCGCCTTTCAGTATCTGTCTATATTTCTGAGATGAGGTATTATGTACACTATTTACATTATTCGGACTATTGTCCTCATCTTTGTTGCCATATTTAACACTACGTTTAATTACAAAATAAGGAGTGCTAGAAAAAGACATAATAACAACAAAAAATTGCAATATGCGTTCTGGTAAAAACATGTAGGATAACAGCAAAAAAAAGATTGCTGAAGACATTAGGTGTATAAACTCAGACATTCATGCACAGATATCCTCAAGGACACATGGCTCAGTCGATAAAGGCGTTGGTTAGATCCTGTGACCCAAAGAGTGTGAGTTCAATACCCGGTTAAGGCAGTGTGTGTGGGTTCAATACCCAATACCCAGAGAACTTAATTAATAGGAGATAACTGACAACTGAGTTCTTGTTCAATTTATTATTTTCCATTTTACTTTAATAAGAAAATAATAAATAGAACAAGAACTTGAAAAACCTTGGACGACCCATGCCCTTTATGTCTACATGAAAAACTACACATCATTAAGTTTCTAAATAATGAAGAGTTATTAAACCATAGACAGGAATTAACGGTTTTTTGCCGACATCAACAAATTTTCGCATTAAATAATTAATAAAAAGATATAAACAAATAAATTCTATAGTTTAATAAAAGCCTTAAAAGCTCAGCCCAATCATTAAATAGAAAAACCCTTTGTGGAGTCGAAAAAAATAGCCATTTGAATAAACAAATAAATAAACAGAATAATAGACAGATAATAATGAAACAGAATCTTCTCGATACTTAACGACCTGCGGCAAGGCCATAAAAATGCCTTTTTGACCAACTAGATGTCCACTCCCACTATCAGACTTGAAATAGGCACCCCAATATAACCTGACATAAACTTTTCGAAGTGGACTGGTCTGTAGATAAAAATTAAGTCTTAACTCTTAGACCACCTAACCAATATAGCCGACCTTAGCCGTTTCCATAGTAACTAATGTTGCAAGAGACCATACTTATAAACACGCACAAACCACAAGATAGCTTATTCACAAATTCTCGCTTGACGAGGAAGCGTGACAGGACACCTTAATTCAACTTAATTTCAAAAATTATATTAGGGGTCTCGGCTCTCGCTTTTGAAACATGAGAACTCTTATGTAGCGAAGGAATCATATTTTAAAAAAATATTATAATATATATATATATATATATTTGAATCTTAGAAAACATTAAAGATATCTTACTGGAATTCTCCGAGGTATTTATAACTCTATTGGATTTCTACTTTGAGCAATAAGAATGTATTCTCCAAGCTTAACAGAAGAATCGTGATGAAATCGATCATAAACGAAAATACGTTCATCATTTATTAATATTATCTAAGAATCGGAAGCGCATGAAGGATTTAAATAAAGTTCAAATATATATATATATATATATGTATTGATATATATATATATGTATATATATATATATATATATATATATATATATATATATATATATATATATATATATATATATATATATATATATATATATATATATATTACCAGCAATATATTTTTTGGAAAAATAGTACAGCAATAAATTACTTGTCAGCATTAAATAATTCATTGAGGTTGATATGCCGTAAAACAAACCAAATCAAACTATATATATATATATATATATATATATATATATATATATATATTTATATATATTCATACATGTTTTATTAAATAATATAGATAAGTGTTGTCTATATATTTTATGTAAGTTCTTTTCATATAGTCTGATAAGCTTAATAACATTATCATTAAACAATGAAAGAAAATCACAATATTGATACATATTTTCTAATCCAGATAAATCGTAAATAACCTTAAGCAAGTTAAAATCTCGAACAAGGACAGCAATAAGAAAAAACGATAAAAAGAAAAAGACGTAAAGGCAGACACCTACCAACAGTAAATAAAATGACCTACGCTTTGATTATCTAACAAATAGCAAAATACGCTTGACGACATGGCGATCGAAACAGCGGTAGTGTTCCTGTGGGCGCTCTTATCTTTTTTTTTTGCTATCGAAAAATCACAGACGACGAAAAACAGTATAAAAATGTGTGTCTTTCACATAGTACTGGCCAAAGTTACTGCCACCAGCTGGCGAAAAAATACCTCGTTTATGGACCTTGAACTCTTCCTTCATACCATCTTTAAAAAAATGTCCTAAATCACAGCTCCCAGATCACATTCCTCCCAGACCGAAATATCTGGAATATGCGAGACTGATCAGGGATAGATAAGAGCGTCACTTTCAAGTTCTTTGAAGTGTTATGCTCAATTAAAAGTCAATTTTCCAATCTCAGCTTGTTTGATGAGCGCAATTGTATATCACTAAAAAGGAAAAGCGGACAGAAAGTAGTTAAGAGACAGAATGCTTTCTCGTCAACAAACGTGTTAAGGTGTTAGCTACAGAGGATGCCAGAATCAAGAAGATTCAGGTATTCAACAATCTGGGTTGCATAATAACAGATGACGGAAAACGTGACACAGAAATTTGAAGACGCATTGGAACAGCTAAAAATGCATTTGAGAAACTCAACAAAGTATTAAGACAATGAAAAAATACTGTTAGACCACAAATAAGATATTCCACGTCTGCTATGTATTTATATGTATTTTCTAAGTAGTTATCATATTTTTGGTCATGTACAGAAAGTATAAAACATTATTTCTACGTGAAATCATAATTTCCCCACTTAAAAATCTGTGTGAATATTACAGGAACAACATCATTACCTGTATCAGTATAAACACAAAATGTATTAAATTTTATATCAAACTACCTTCAGTGTATATGTATAAACTATGTTATGAAATGTAAAGTGTTATCATGTTTATGTCTGGTTTACATTCTCAAGCTGTCTCGTTTTATCGATGATATATACCAAAGGCAGGGTGGTGTGATGGATAACGGCTTGGATTGAGGAATCGGAGAGCCGAGTTCGAATTCCGGTCGAATCCATTACATTCACTTACGTTTGGAAAGCTGTGAATCCTCTTCTTTTCCCTCCAGCTGGGCAGGGCAGACTGGGTTCTATAGCCTTCGATGCCAACTGGTCTAGGAGAAGGACAACTCTGAATTCAAAACCTGCGGAGGGACGTTTGGGGACCTTGTGGCACGTAGTGCACCAGGTCTCTGTATTCGGCCCTTCAAAAAGTGTGGATGGTCCTGCACGAAACCTTCACCACTATAATCAAATCTCATGTACTGTTGTCGGTTTCCTCGGAATTGATCTGCTTGACCCTCATACGTCGAATTCGACGGGAGAGTCTAGTATATACCAATTAAATAGTTTGTATCCTAAAATCTGAAAATCCAAGCACTTCCGATCCCAAGAATTTCGGATAAAGGATACTCAACCTCTCTATCAAATTTAAACATCATCCGGGGCACCGAATTATATTTCCCTTTATAGTATTGCTTTATAAGTCGCTGATTAAGCGGCAGCATCGATAAATAACCCTTTCAAATATGAACAAACGTGAACAAAGCTTTGCTTACTTTGATGCCATGAAGAGGTGGACAGAATACAAAGATTTTGATTTGCAAATTTCTACAAATTGGGCAAACTTGCCCAGTTTGAACGCAAGAAATCTTCGTTTAAGATTTTAACTTTTCTTTTAAAACTCCGTTTGAACGCAAGATGTCCGTAACGATTTCAGCCACGATATTAATTTTCATTTTCTGTTTAAGATGAATTTGTTTTTTACTTTTTAATAACTCATTGATAAAAGTAAGTAAACACTTCGATGTGGTGTAATGGTTAACAAATTCGTCTTACAAGAATCAGTTACGACTCAGTATTGTGTGAGTTCCTTAATGGTGGTCCACACTTTCGGCCTTGTGCCACATCTAACTATGTGTTATATGTCGTACATATGAACACTAATATGTATGTCCCAATCTTCATAAATATGTTGAACACTATTGTAAGTGGGAGTAATATGCTAAGTAATCCACCCCTAGCAGTGGTTTACCTACTTCACGCCGCTGGCGAGTATTGTATTTCGTTGATGTTATAAAGGGTAGCATCTCATTTTCCACCTCCGTTTTGGTTATTCCTCTTTCAGTAATACTTTCTAGGTTACAACAGTATGAAAATGCATTGGAAAGGGGTTTTATTATGTGTTTATATACCGTACGCATGAACGCTAATGTGTATGTCCCAATCCTCATAAATACATAGGACACTTTTGTAATTTTTTTTTTGGTGGGGGTAATATGGTGTCTAAGTAGTCCACCACTATCAGTGGTTTACCTACTTCACGTAGCTGGCGAATATTGTATTTTACTGATGTTATAAATATTTCCATTTTCATTTTTACCCACCGTTTTGGTTATTTCTCATACAGTAACCCTTCCTAGGTTACAACACTATGCATACTAAATCATTCTTGGACAATTCGACGTGATGTAATGGTTAACAAGCTTTCTCGCTAGGTCAGTTATGAATAGTTAGTTCGATCCTCAGTGGGTAACCCAAACTTTCGGCCTTGTGCCACATCTAAGCTACGTTTATAAAATCATTTTTAGGCACTTCGACGTGGTGTAATGTTTAGCAAGCTTGTTTTACTAGAACAATTACGACTGAGTAGTGAGTTCGATCCTCATTGGGTACCCCATAAATTCTGCCTTGTGCCACATCTAAGCTACATTTAGAAGACTACCACCGCTAGATTAATTATGACTGATTCTTGAGTTCGATCCTCACTGAGTGCCCCATACTTTCGATAAACCTAAGTTCTTATTGTTTGTTTTAGCGTTCCCAATAGAAAAAAGAAGAAACATTATTTACATCCCAATATTTTCATGTGAAATAAACCCCTAATGCCAATGTACTCATAAAAGCATAGACATGTTACTTTCATTGCTTTCGTGAAATAGAAAACGTTACTAAAACTAGGTTCGTTTTTCTCTCCCTATTTTTTGTCTGTTCAAGGGCAGTGAAGAAAGGATAGTGCAATTATCAGACCTGAAGTCCCGAGAGAAAAGTGAGAAAATGCGAGTTGACTGGACGCAATTGTCCAATAAAAGCATGATAATTATGTTGACACTGATTGGTCAGTTTCCGACCTCCAGGTCAAGCAATTACTACCCAGATGCTAAAGTTATGTTAGCTCTTTAACTTTCGCGTGATGAATGACTCAGCCATTACATGTGTCAGTTCTCTTTATATAGGAGCTCCTAAATATTATTTTATTATTATATAAAAACTATATTATACTATCTATAATTACCACATGAACAACAATAACGAATTAATGAAATCGATGTAATAATAAAAATAAAAAGAATAGAGTAATATATAATAGTATAGTTTTTATATAATAATAAAATAATATTACTACTTTACACTATTTCCATTATTCGGACTATTGTCCTCATCTTTGTTGCCATATTTATCACAACGTTTCAGTCGTTGTACGCTCCGGCCTTCTTCAGGTAGTTGGAATGTCGAACTGAACCCTTTATTTTCTTCGCTGGGTTAGACTGTTCTAGTTCCACTTGCCATGTCTAATGAATGTCATTTATCAGTTATCTCCTGTTAATTCACCTCTCTAAGTTCTCCACTGCCTTAACCGGGTATTGAACTCACAACTGCTGAGCCGACCAACATAGAAAAGAATACAATGTAGGAATCAGTAATAAGGAGTGCCAGAGAAAAGCAATAACAACGAAAATTGCAATATGAGCTCTGGTAAAAACACGTTATGATAAAAGCAAAAATTGCAATATGAGTACTGGTTAAAATGGTTGCGGAATACATTAAGTTTATAAGTACCAAAAATTCGTACACAGGTGTTTTTAAGGACACATGACACAGTGGATAAAAGCGTTGGTTTTATCCAGTAACAGGACCCAAAGAGTTGTGAGTTCAATAACTGAAGAAGGCCGGAGCGTACAAGAGCCAAAACGTTGTGATAAATATGGCAACAAAGATGAGGACAATAGTCCGAATAATAAAAATAGTGTACATAATACCTCATCACAGAAATATAGACAGATACTGAAGGGCCGAAACGTTGTAATAAACATGGCGACAAAGATGAGGACAATAGTCCGAATAATGTAAATAGTGTACATAATACCTCATCTCAGAAATATAGACAGATACTGATATAGATATATACTTGATAAGGAACGTTGTGAGAAATATGGCGACAAAGATGAGGACAATAGTCCGAATAATGTAAATAGTGTACATAATACCTCATCTCAGAAATATAGACAGACACTGAAAGGCCTAAACGTTCTGATAAATATGGCAACGAAGATGAGGACAATAGTCCAAATAATATAAATAGTGTACACAATTCTTCATCTCAGAAATATAGACTAAAACTGAAAGGCTGAAACGTTGTGATAAATATGTCGACAAATATGAGGACAAAAGTCCAAATAATATAAATAGTGTACATAATACCTCATCTCAGAAATATAAACAGGTACTACTTTAGACATACAATAAAAAATGACGGCTGTGTATAAGTAGTTTTGCAATGTTACTATACTTATAAAATATTGAAAAAAATGACATTGCTCTTTATTTTTGGTTACAAAAGCCGAAAGGGCTGCTGAGCAATGTCTATCCTACTAACTGACTAACGACTCATTCATTCAAACAATTGACGCCATCACCACACGAAGCCATCTTTCTCCATTTAATTCCAACATGCACTACAATAGCACTTATTGGCAGGGATCCCAATAAAACGCCCACGATTTTAAAATTCCTACATATGTACAAATATTTTCCCCCTGTATTTTAAAAGAAATTTTTACATTTAGAAAAAAATTACATATGAAATAAACGAGCAGGGGAGTGAACTCGGTAATAACATTAAAAGAAACAGAACATTGAAACAGAAATAAAAACTGTTTTAATATGGACCGTCCAAGCCAGAAAAAAGAAGAGTGGTCGCCGTCTTCTGCCGATAAGCAGAGTCAGGGAGCTCAACCACTAGTGTTAGAAGGGGGAACACATTTTGGGAATGGGGAAATATTTGCGGATGATCTAATCAAGATAAAAAGCGAATATAAAAACTGGTATAATTGGGAATCTTGATAAGGAACATAACAAAAGAATATGTCGGGGGACGGGGCAAGCCTGGAACGACAGTCACTCACATTAACTAGACAAACAAGAGGAGACTAATTAACAAACGGTGTGGCCGAAAGGAATCTTCCGAAAGGTTGTGACGCTTTTATTTTTACTTTAAACGGTATCAACACATGCAAGGCAATAAAGACACTAAGACGATTGGGTGGGGTTACATGACGTGGAAGAATTAGGAACTGAAACATTAATAATGAACAGGAAGAGAAAAGAGTAATCAATAGGGCAGTAGATCGCAATTAACATTACATTTAAATTTTGGCAGATTAAAGTTGGCTGGAAAACATGTATCCAGAAGGGAGTTCCACAAGCGAGCAATGCGAGAATAGATAGCGATTGACGTTGCATTTAAGATTAATGTTTGCCGGAAAGCATGGAGCCGGAAGAAAGTTCCACAAGCGAGAAGTGCGAGAAAAACAACTCTTAGCATAGAACTTACGGCTAAATCTAACTAGCTAAACAGTAAATTGATGAGATCTTGACGCCAGTCTACGACTGCGCTTAAATTCAAGAAGTCTAGGTACGATAGCGAACAACTCATCCGGACATATACCATGAAAGTATTTATAGAAAAGTCACAGACAGGCGAAATTATGGGGTTCGTAAAGTGATTGAAGAGATGACAAATCAGGACCATTGCTGATTCTTCTTTGGATTTTATCAAGGAGGTTATGGTAAAGAGCTGAGATTCTGAACCATATGTGGCAGCAATATTCTAAGCATGGACGAATTAAAAAGGAAATCAAGATTGGCCAGATTCACACGAACCAGGCCAGCAACTTGGAGACACCTCTTGTTTATGTTCAGTACTTTGTAAAGATACGAGTAAAAATAAACAACATTGTATTTACCATTAAATAATAATAATTCTTACGCCGTCAAAAGTGTGCACTACGTAAAGATGGTAATTTTTTATGTTACCATAGAACTGGCGGTTACATCTAGTTATTTCAACTGTAAAATGAGATCTTCCCGTTTATCTAATACAGCGCTTAAATTCATCAATTTTAGGTACCATAGAAAGTTCATCAGAAAACTAAACCATGGACTTATTTATATAACAGGTAAGGGGAAGCTACGTTATCGCGGCGGGAAGTGACTGAAGCCGAGATGCTAGGTCAGGACAAATGGATTGCAGATTCTTCTTTGAATATCTACCGTAATTCCCGATGTATAATACGTCTTCATCCATAATACGCACCCTTAAAATTGTTCTGAAAATGTGGGAAAATGCTTTTACTAAAGCATAATACGCACCTCTTGTTTGATAATCATACTGTATAAATTGTACCTCACCAATTTCATTAAGGCCAGCGTTTCCTATTCTCATTCAAGCTGTAACTGAAGATATTTATGAAAATTTCCGAACATCACGATTCTAAAAGGAAACGGAAATACCTATATTGTGCCTACTGCGCAGACTCATTAACCTGTTTTTGCTCGATATAATGTGCAACCTACCGGATTTGTATGTAGTTTTTCACAAAAATGGTATTAAAATTAGAATAATATTATTCTAATTTAGTTTTATGAAAATTCTTATTTTATTTTACATTTGTAAGTATTGTTAGGTACATATGATTGTATTTGACATCCTTAGGGGGTCGCAATCGCCGAATGTCAAATTGTCATAATTTTGTGGTGAGTAGTCATTTCACAACTGAAATCCATCTATGAGACGGCAGTATTTGAAGATATTTTTGTAACTTTGCATAATATGCAACCCTAATTTTTCTTATTTTTTTAATGCGTATTATACATGGGGGGTTACGTAAATATACACCAGAAGCGCCAGATTAAATGTGGCATAAATATTGAAAGCAAGAGCGAAAATACAATTCAAATGGATCCATTAGCTTCTCTTAAATTGTACGCCGTCATTGAAACAAAATCATAGACACATTTTATAGAAAACATTCAACTTGAGATAGTTACCGCTAATGGAAGAAGTAAAGACAGAACGTATAGACAGCAATAAGAATGTAAAATTCATTAATTAATCACTACAAATGTTTGCTTTTTATCTTAACTACACTCACTTTGTTTTGTCTCCTAAGTTACCGGTACTAATTAGGAAGAACGTTTACGTAAAAACATTAACATATTTTACACGACGAAATGTAATGGTCTGTCAATATGTCGGAGATGAGGTATTATGATTACTTCCATTATTTACATTAGTCGGACTGTTATCCTGATCTTCATTGGCATTTTCACAACGTTTCAGCCTCTATATCTCTGAGATGAGGTATTATGATTACTTGCATTATTTTTCGGACTGCTATCCTCATCTTTATTGCCATATTCAAAGCTTTTCGGCCTCAAGGACATATGGCTCAGTGGATAAAGACGTTGGTTAGATCCAGTGACTAGACCCAAAGAGTTGTGAGTCTAACACCAGAACACATCAGTGGTGAACCAAAAACTTGGAGAGTTGAGTTAAAGGAAAATAAGTGAGACATTGCACATGGTAGTAGAAGAATCTACCCCGGTGAACGAAATAAAGGGTTCGATTCGAAATTACAATCAACTGAAGAACGCCAGAACGTACAACAACCGAAACGTTGTGAACCTAGAAATGAAGATATGGATAACAGTCCGAATAATTTAAATAATGCAAGAAATGTAATGGTCTTTAAATGTCTTCGAGATTGCTCCTTCTTTTATGTAGTATTTCTTTTCGGGTCGTGGGTGATCATGGTTCTCCACAACGTCCTATTCTTCGTATCTCTAGACAATGCTTATCTCTATGAAGTCCCTCCCAGTCCCTATTTTGCCATCTACGAATATTTATCCGAACACAAATTGATTACTCCCTGTTTCTCTATGTCCCAATTATTTAGAGAAAATACACCAATTCTGCTTTCTCGTTATGCTTCCCAGTAATTTCAATTGATATTCTCAGCATATTTATGTAGAACCATATCTCTGTTGCTTCAAACCTACACTTTGTACCAGAGGAAACTATCCAGCAGTCACTGCGATATAGAAAGCTTGAGATTTCAAAACAATCCAGCACGACTTTCTTCTTTGTGTCTAAGGATCAAAGATTTGAAATTAATGACATCAAAATGACATGAGGACAGATAACTGAAAAAACTATTTAGAAGGTATTGATCTATTCAATAATTCAAAACTGACCGATTAATAATAATAATAATAATAATGATAATAATAATCAATATAATAATAATAATAATCAATATAATAATAATAATTAAGAATAATACTAATAATAAATATAATAATAATCAATATAATAAAATAATAAAAATAAACAATATAATAATAGTAATAATCAATATAATAATAATAGTAATAATCAATATAATAATAATCAATATAATAATAATTGCAATAATCAATATTAGAATAATAATCAATATAATAATAACAATCAATGTAATAATAATAATAATCAATATAATAAAATAATAAAAATAAGCAATATAATAATAATAGTAATAATCAATATAATAATAATAATCTATATAATAATAATAATTAATATAATAATAATAATAATCAATATAATAATAATAATCAATATAATACTAATAATCAATATAATAATAATAATCTATATAATAATAATAATTAATATAATAATAATAATAATTAATATAATAATAATAATCAATATAATAATAATAATCAATATAATACTAATAATCAATATAATAATAATAATCTATATAATAATAATAATTAATATAATAATAATAATAATTAATATAATAATAATAATCAATATAATAATAACAATATAATAATAATAATAATAATAATAATAATAATCAATATAATACTAATAACCAATATAATAATAATAATCAATATAATAATAATAATCTATATAACAATAATAATTAATATAATAATAATAATAATTAATATAACAATAATAATCAATATAACAATAATAATTAATATAATACTAATAATCAATATAATAATAATAATCTATATAATAATAATAATTAATATAATAATAATAATAATTAATATAATAATAATAATCAGTATAATAATAATAATCAATATAATACTAATAATCAATATAATAATAATAATCTATATAATAATAATAATTAATATAATAATAATAATTAATATAATAATAATAATCAATATAATAATAACAATATAATAATAATAATAATAATAATGAATATAATAATAATAATCAATATAATACTAATAACCAATATAATAATAATAATCAATATAATAATAATAATCAATATAATACTAATAATGAATATAATAATAATCTATATAATAATAATAATTAATATAATAATAATAATCATTACAATATCATAATAATAATAAAAATAATCAATATAATAATAATAATAATAATAATAATAATAATAATAATAATAATAAATATAATATAAATAAAATAGATATTTAATTATAGCAAATTTATGGGAGATTAAAAAAAAGCACAGACAAATCAATCAAATCTAATCGTCCAGACATTCTGATCAAAGAGCCCAAAAACAGAAAGTGCTTTCTTATTGACAATGCTATTTGTCACTCTGAAGCCGAGATGCAAGCTTAGGTACGATAATGTTTCTTCTTTTAATATGGCCAAGAATATTTCGATATATAGCGAGAGATCACCTGGCACGATGTGATTAATTGATTTTTGCTTAATTCGCTTTCTACGGCGCATCAATCCCTTGCAGGGAATCTAAAGCCAGAAAATATTTTAGATTGTCAGATTTTTTTGATTTTTTTCAAGATAATAATTGTATTAGTGTTACAACTTTTACGAATTAACCCATAGCTGGGGAGAGAATAGTTGGATTCATACCATTTCCCTACGGCGATAAACATGGTGGACAACAATCCGAACAAGGTAAATAGTGTAAATAGTTACAATACTTCATCTCAGAAATATAGACAGATCATGAAGAAGTCCGGAGAGTACAACAGACGAAATATCGCGAATACGGCAATAAAGATGAAGACAACAGTCCGAACAATGTAAATAGTATAAATAGTTACAATACCTCATCTCAGAAATATAGACAGTTCCTGAAGAAGGCTGGAGCATACAATGGCTGAAACATCAGGAATGCGGCAATCAAATGCGGACAACACTCCGAACAATGTAAATACTATACATAATTAGAATGCCTCATCTCAGAAATATAGACAGATCCTGAAGAAGGCCGGAGCGTACAACGGTTAATTCGCTTTCTACGGCACGTCGAACCCTTGCAGGTTATCTAAAACCAGGAAACAGGAAACATTTTAGATTGTCAGATTTTTTTTATTTTTTTAAAGATAATAATGGTATTAGTGATACAACTTTTACTAATTAACCTATAGCTGGGGAGAGAAGAATTGGATAGATACCATTCTCATACGGCAATAAGCATGAGGACAACAGTACGAACAATGTAAATAGTATAAATAAATACATTACCTCATCTCAGAAAGTCAGTTCTCCTATCACAATTATGAAGCCCCTATAATAAGAATCGAAATCCTGACTTTACAAGTGGCTTGATAGTTAACGTGTTAAACTTTGCTTGATGACAATGCACTCAGTAAGGTGTGTTATTGTTGCACTTATGACAACAAGAACAGTGAGTGTAACTTTAATGTAATGGAAAGCGATGGCTCTATTATTTTTCTACGAATTATTACAAAGAGGCTAATGCAAATATTCGTTGTGTCATTGACAAATATTACTGATTAATGAGACGAGTCACAAATTAAAAAAAGAAGGTTTGTTTTCTTTCGGTTCTTCTGTCTATTTAATCGAAGATGGATGAACGGGTTGAGTTCGGGGTTATCGGTTCAGCATTCTAAATGCGCTTCGGCTGTTAATGAAAGAAAATCGTTCCTGAACGCTGATTATCCTATTTTGGTCTCTGTTGAAAGTGCAAAACGTTCGTTTCCTGCCTTCGATTTTGTTATGTTTGGAGATTGCCCGGATGTAATTTAAATTCCGTTTCCGAATGAAAGTCCCCGGGTGTCTTTTTTTTTCATTTACAGCGCAAAACGACGGCAGTCTTTAGACAAAAGAGTGTCTGAACGGAGCCCGCAAACAAAAGTCATATTGACTCAGCTTCGCTTCCTACGATTCAAACCACTCTCTCGAAATATGGGTAATGCCGTAGGGAATACGACCAAAAGTTGCGGTCTTACTTCTAAAATCAGCACCTGAAACATGAGTTGTAAAGGAAAGGAATATCAATTTTTTGTTCTTCTTTTAATGTAGAAAGAGATATATTTAACTATTATCAACAGAAAGGCAGCCCAGATATATTTAAAATCGATTCCAGTTACGACAGGAAAGATGCTGTTTTTCTTTACCTAATACAAGTCTCTTTAAGACGCTTTTTTTTCTTCACTTAATACAAATGTCATGAGTCATTTAAATACGCTTTTTATCTTCACCTAATACAGGGCTCAAGAATCACTTCACTAGACCATTATTCTTCACCTAATACCAGTCTCAAGAATAACTTCAATACGCTAGTTTTCTTCACCTAGTACAAGTCTCAAGAGTCTCTTCAATACGCTCAATTTCATTTAATATACGTCCCAAGAATCTCTTCAATACGCGCCTTTTCTTCACCTAATACACGCCTCAAGAGTCTCTTCAAAAAACTCTTTTTCTTCACAAGGCCCAAAGTCACTTCAATACGCACTTGACCGTTACCTGATACAAGTCGCAAATGTCACTTCAATATGTCCTTTTTCTTCACCTAATACAAGGTTCAAGAATCACTCCAGTAAGTTCTTTTCCTCCAACTAATACAAGTCTCAAGAACCTCTTTAATACGCTGTTTTTCTCCACCTAATACAAGTCTCGAAAGTCACTTCTATGCACTATCACTTCACTTAATACAAGTCCTAAGAGCCACTTCAATGCGCTCTTTTTCTTCACCTAATACAAATCGCAAGAATCACTTAAATACGCGCTTATTCTTCTCCTAATACAAATGTCTCTGCAATCCGCTCTTTTTCTTCACATAATGATTGTCTCAAGTAGCCCTCAAATATTCTGTTTCTTCAACTAATACAAGTCTCAAGGGTCAATTCTATACGCTCTTTTTCTTCACACTCAGGAATCTCTTCACTACTCTCCTTTTCTTCATCTATTCCAATTAGGTAGTGTCACATCAATATGGTCTCTTTCTTTACCTGATACAAATCACAAGAATCTTTTCAATACGCACTTTTTCTCCAAACGTCTATGCAATAAGCTCTTTTTCTTCACCTAATACAAGTCTCAAACGTCTCTGCAATCCGCTCTTTTTCTTCACCTAATACAAGTCTCAAACGTCTCTGCAATCCGCTCTTTTTCTTCACCTAATACAAGTCTCAAACGTCTCTGCAATCCGCTCTTTTTCTTCGCCTAATACCGCTATTTTTCTTCACCTAATACAAGTCTCAAACGTCTCTGCAATCCGCTCTTTTTCTTCACCTAATACAAGTCTCAAACGTCTCTGCAATCCGCTCTTTTTCTTCACCTGATACAAGTCTCAAACGTCTCTGCAATACGCTCTTTTTCTTCACCTAATACAAGTCTCAAACGTCTCTGCAATCCGCGCTTATTCTTCCCATAATGATAGTCTCAAGTATCCCTCAAATATTCTCTGTTTCTTCAACTAATTCAAGTCTCAAGAATCTCTTTCATACGCTGTCTTTCTTCACCTAATATAATTCTAGATTGTCACTGCAATACGTTCTTTTTCTTCACCTGATACAACTTTCAAGTTACTTCAATGCGCTGAATAGAGGTCCCAATAGTCTATTTAATATGCTCTCATTCTTCACACAATACAAGTCTCGAGTACCCCTTCAATGCGGTCTTTTTCTTCACCTAATACATGTCTATTATTCTTAAGACTCACTTCAAAACGCTCTTTTTCTTCACGTAAGACTAGTCTCAAGAGTCACTTCAAGACACTTTTTTCTTCACTTAATACAAGTCCATAGAGCCACTTCAATACACTCTTTTCTTCGCCTAATTCAAGTCTCAATTATCACATAAATAGGTGCTTATATTTCACCTTATACAAGTCTTAAACGTCTCTGCAATACGCTCTATGTCTTCACCTAATACAAGTCCCAAGAGTCCATTTAATACTCTTTTTGTCTTCCCCTAATACAAAGCTCAACAATCACTTCAATACGCTCTTTATCTTCACCTGATACAATTCTCAAGAGTCTATTCAATACGCTCAAATTCTTTACCTAATACTAGGCTCAAGAGTCCCTTCAGTATGCACTTTTTCTTCGCCTAATTCAAGCCTCAAGATTTACTTCGATACGCTTTTTCTCTTCACCTAACACGCGTCTCAAGAGTCTCTTTAATATGCTTTTACACATAATACAAGTCAGAAGTGTCTATTTAATACGATTTTTTCGTCACCTTATACAGGTATCTACAATACGCCCCTTGTCTTTACTTAATACTAGGCTCAAGAGGCACTTCAATACACTCGTTGTCTTCACCTAATATAAGTCTAAAATGTCGCTTCAACACGCTCTTTTTCTTCACATAATACACGTCGCAAGTTTCTCTTCAATACGCTCTGTTTCTTCACCCAATATAAGTTTCAAGAGTCATATTTGTTAATACTGTCCTTCACATCTCAAATGTCTCTTCCATACGCTTTTCCTTCATGTAATACAAGTCTCAAGAATCACTTCAACCCGGTCTTATTCTTCACATAATACAAGGCTTAAGCATCACTTGAATACGCTTTTGTCTTTATCTAATTCAAGTCTCAAGTATCTATTCCATACCCTCGTTTTCTTCACATAATACAAGCCTTAAGTGTCTCTACAATGCGCTATTTTTCTTCAAATAATACAAGTCTCAAGAGTCTCTTCAATACGCTCTTTTCTTCATCTAATAAAAGGCTTAAGAATCAATTCAATACTCTCTTTTTCTTCCCATAATTCAAGATTCAAGTATCTCTTCAATACACTCTTTTCCACGTGCCATGTCTTCAAGGACACATGGAACAGTAGATAAAGGCGTTGGTTAGATCCAGTGACAGGACCCAAAGTGTGTTAGTTCAATACCTGGTTAAGAACTTGGAGAGGGGAATTAACAGGAGATAACTGATAACTGACATCCATTAGATATGGCACGTGGATCTAGAATTAGAACTGTCTTCCCCAGTGAGCGAAATAAAGTGTTCAGTTCGACATTCCAACTACCTGAAGAAGTCCGAAGCGTACAAACGCCGAAAGGTTGTGATAAATATGGCAACAAAGATAAGGATGATAGTCCGGACAATGTAAATATTGTACATAATACCTCATCTCAGTAATATAAACAGATACTTCAGGATTACGGATTTAAATTGAAAGACTAGGTACTTAGAGCACATAACTGACAAAGACGGAAGACGTCCCTACCCAGATAGGGCAACGGCAATAAAGAATATACCAGCACTAGAAAATGTGTCGGCTCTTCAAAGTTTTTTTTAGGTCTTGCCAATTATTACAACGTTTTTGTTCCAAGAATGCACAGTTTCAGAGTTCGGCTTAATGAATTATTGAGAAATGATAAGAAGTGGGAATGGACAACCAAATGCCAGGAAGCATTTGAGAAAATAAATCAGGTCCTTACATCAGATCAGTTCCTGACTCATTACGATCCAAACCTTGATATCATTGTAGGCAACGATGATGGCTCCTGCGGCATCGGCGCGTGCATTTTACACAAGTTAAAGGATGGATCGGTAAATCCAGTCTCCCATGCATCTAGGACGCTGTTACCAGCTGAAAGAGGTTACTCGCAAATAGAAAAGGAAGCCTTAGGAATCATTTTTCGGTGACTAAATTCCATAGAATTATTCATGGAAGGTACTTTTTGTTGCAGACAGACCATCGTCCACTCCTTACTATCTTTGGATCAAAAAAGGGTCTGCCAACACACACTGCTAATAGACTGAAACGATGGGGAACCATTTTTCTCAATTATAACTACAAAATGGAGTTTCTCCCATCCACTAAAATCTATCACGTAGATGGGTTGTCTAGATTGATACCTAAGTATGCTGAACCCCTGAAAGACACAGTCATTGCTGCCAAAAGAACAGAGGTCGAAATAAAAAGCACCTTGTGCAATACTGTCAGGGAGCTTCCTATAACAATTGACGTAATAATAGACAAAGCGTCCGATGATGAGTTCATCAAGGAAGTAAAGGACAAACTAAATAGTAAAGACCAGAATATCTCAGAAGTTTACTCATTCTGTAACGACATACTGATTTACGGAGACGAAGTAGTAATCCCATCTACACTGCAGAAAAGAACATTAAAGGAATTTCATGTTGGCCATCTGGGAACTTCAAGAATGAAGAATAGAGTCTCTGACCGATGACCAATCGGTCCAGTTTCGATCCCGATTTGAAGCAATCTGGTGTCTATCCACACTAATAATACAGCTGAAACAGGTTTGTACGTGGATGACTATATATATATATATATATATATATATATATATATATATATATATATATATATATATATAAAAGTGAACACTGAAGTCAACACTTAGAGGCGATAGTCTGTTTCATGCTAGATGCAATCATCAGGCCAGCATGTGTCTAGCATGAAACAGACTCTCGCCTCTAAGTGTTCACTTTTATATTTACACACGCTCTTTCTCTGATATTGAGCACTTTATCCCATAAATATATCAAACCATAAGACTATATTTCTTCAAATATATATGTGTGTGTGTGTGTGTGTGTGAGAGAGAGAGAGAGAGAGAGAGAGAGGGAGGGGTGCCAGACGATTACAATATGCATGAAGCTTTGAGTAGCATCAAGCGGCGAGGAACTAATATGTAATTTCTTTTTGTATACATCAACTACGGAATAAAGTCTACCCGGAAATCCTGGAGATTTTTTACAGTATTCAGCGCCTCGTCTATAGTGCAATATTCTTTGATATTAGCCTTAAAAAGATACACGAAACTTTTCAAGATACACAAGGAGTTTCTATGCCGCTATGAATGAATGAATGTAAAAATTAAAGAATACGGTGGAAAAATACAACGAAAAGACATTGGAATGCTGACTGTGTTTGTCTTGCTGATGAACCTCAAAATACGTTTTGTTTACATTTCAAATTAGTTTAGCGTGAGAACAAAAAGTGTCCGACGACTCATTTAAACTACAAAACGATAGATATTTTTTTCAAACATTTTCGTGGTGTAATTTGAGAATTGAAGGAGGTTCAGAATAGTTTATACTGGAAATAAAATATGTTTAATCTCAGGTTCTGTTCACAGGAACTAAATAAAATTAAGTTAGAAATTTTAAAATAGGCAAAGTTCTCAAAAAAAAAGTATATACACTCATAGAAAAGATTTTTGAAAAAATCTGTTCGATAAAGATCGAGTCTGCGAAGACTTAATGATTCTCACCAGAATAAAAGCCGTGTCGTTGATAGAATCTCTTTATAGCAGACACCGTTGTGTGTTCCTGCTTCGTCAAATTGAAACTTTCATATGGATATTATGCATGACGCCAAGCCTGTTCAGAATTATCTTTTATGTTGATGGTTTAGATTTTGTTTAAAGACATATTAGCCGCTGAGCGTTATTTAATGCCAGAATCAAAATGTTTTGAACATAGTTTTATGGTTTCAACTACAGAGAAAATGTATTGTTGGGCATTTTGCTATAAAATTTATTGTTGGCAATTCGGCTTTAAAAAAATATTGTTGATACTTCTACAAGGTGGTCCGAATTTTTTGTCACCCATAACCTCTCTTTCAAAACGCAGGAGGTCGTGTCAGTCATCTGAAATAGAAAATTGTTATATAGAGGTGACAAGACTTTCGGACCACTCTTTCATAGAAATATGTATCGTTGGTGAAAAAATTTATATAAAAATGTATAGCTGGTACTTTTACTATAAAAATGTTTATTATACTTTCATATTATTTGGGGGGTTATTATTTGCCCTTAGCTGGGAAGCTAACAGGGTAGGGGAACAGATACTACACTTCCATCCTCATGGTCAAAAGATGAATAAAAACAACTCTAGTTGCACTGGCTGTTCGGTCAATGAATGCCAACTGTTTCCTTATAAGGAAATGGATAATATTATCATTACCATTAGAGGGTTTGGTGAATAGATACTACATTTTAGTCTCAACCTGATAATCAAAAGATGAATACAAATAATCCTAGTTGCATTGGCTGTTCGGTCAATGAATGCCAACTGTTTCCTTATAAGGAAATGGATAATATTACCATTACCATTACCATTACCATTAGAGGGTAGGGGAACATATACTACACTTTGATCCCATCCTGATGGTCAAAAGATGAATAAAAATAATTCTAGTTGCACTGGCTGTTCGGTCAATGAAGGCCAACTATTTCCTTATAAGGAAATGGATAATATTTCCATTATTATTAGAGGCTAGGGGAACACATACTACACTTTGATTCCATCCTGATAATGAAAAGATGAATAAAAATAACTCTATTTGCTCTGGGTGTTCGGTCAATGAATGTCAACTGTTTCCTTATAAGGAAACGGCTAATACTATCATTACCATTAAAGGTTAGGGGAACAGATACTACACTTTGATTGCATCCTGATGGTCAAAAGATGAATAAAAATAACTCGTGTTGCACTGGCTGTTCGGTCAATGAATGCCAAATGTTTCCTTATAAGGAAACGGCTATTACTACCATTACCATTGCAGACGAAATATTATTCCAAACGAAAAAGGGAGAATATTTACTAGCCAGATTTACTTCCCCCAATATGGTCTTATGACTAGATATCAGGCTTGTTTTACAGATTGTTTGATTAATTGATTTGTTTTTACGTCTTATCAAGCCTTTTGCAGGTTATTTAAATATTGCAAGAATTTGGGGGAAATAATAATTATGTACTGATACAAGTCCTACCATTTAACCAATAACTGGGTAGAACAGGTGAATTCATGCCATTGATTGTCTCGTAAGTGAAAATAGGGAATCCGACTGGAATTAGAACTCAAATCTCCGACTTCCAGTTCTGAACCATTATCCGGTACAGCACCAAAGAGCCAAGCTTACAGTACCTGATCTTCCCAAGCCGTCACCAAGCTACTGACGTTGCTTAACTTTTTGTTTTCAAACTCTGTTTCGACGAAATATGGCCGTAAGCCCTTTGTTGTACAGAACGGTTTCTATGTGCGACTAAGTACTTTTCAGCACACTCTAGTAGAATTATACATCCGTTTTTCTCGTAAACATACTCTATCGAAGAAGGCAGACAACAAGAGTTTTTGAATTATCGAATTCATTTCTGTTGTATTGTTTAAATAATTGAATTTCTGGTTACAGAGAGAATTTTTTAAAAATGTCTCCAATCTTATATCAAAAATTGTTAACAGGTAAACAAATAATACGGTCATTAAGAAAATTCTTCTTGTCCGCCTTGAATGCTATTCAGTTGGATCAAGTCCTCGTAGCGTTTTTCAATAGATGGCCTTTGAACGCGTGATATTTTTCAAATTCACTTTCGTCCAGTCGCGAGTTAATTGATGAGATACTCTGTGGATCGTCTCAGTGTTTCTCGGATAGTTCTTTCGAACAAGCTTGCAGCGTCTGGACCCAAGAATTACTTTCTATCTCACTAGACACATAAAAAAAAATTTGGGATAAAATAAAATGCGAGGCCAATTTTACTAATTTGAGGCTCTCTCTGGATCAGCATCGTCTCACCTGTCTACTATCTGCTTCACAACCGAGTAGTGGCGCCTGGCTCACCGCAGTGCACTCTTCATCTACCGGTACCTTTCTAGATGATGAGTGCACCCGGGACGTAGTCGCGATCCGTCTTGGACTCAAATTATATCAGCGTCACAGATACAGATGTGGAGCCCCCATCAATGAGTTTGGTTTGCATCCTCTCTCCTGTCGTCGTAGTGCCGGCCGCTTTCCACGGCATGCAGCAATTAACGACATCATCAAAAGAGGTTTGGATGCAGCTGGGTTCCCTTCCCAAATCGAACCCGTAGGCCTCTGTAATAGATATTGTTTGCAGTAATGCAATTTCTCCTGACCTGGCATCTCGACCTCAGTCACTGTCCTGCCGATGTGACATTCTGTTTTGCATAAGCATTTTCATAGCTCTCACTGTTTTACTGTTGAAGGAGATGGGTGAAGCCGTCAGTTCTGTTTCAATAGCTCGCACTTCCGGCCTTCCAATTTATTGCTTTGCTGTCGCCTGTAATCTACAAGAATTTAAATGGACCGTTAATCGCCACCTTCCGCATGCTTGTATTCTCTTCATTTATTGCCCTTTTCCTCACTTGTCCCCAATAAAGTCTTCAAATTCACTTTCACTCCCTGCGTCTTAGTGACATCATCACCTTGCTTGTAGTGAAATGATTAAAAAAGAAACTGCAAATTAAAATATTACAAGAAAAAAATTTAATTTGAGAGCATTAGTTTGTAAATATATTAAAAAAATCAACATGAAATAATCGCGTATTTTTAAGCCATTTTTATTAATTCAAGCGTTATTTTTAGTGGATATCCGCATTCGAGTAGACGCTCCGTTTATTCCTGCCATATATGGTCTGGAGCCCCTTCTGTTTCCCTCGGGGTTCTTGATAAGATCCAGAACGGATATGCAACGTAATTTGCCCTGATCTGGCATCTTGCTTGCAGTCGCTCTCTCACAGACGTGCTGTCGCCTCTCTCTGTCTTTTTTACAAATACTTTCACGGTAATTGCTCCGATGAGCTGCTTTCGTTGGTTCCCAGACTTCGTAAATTCAAGCGTCCTACGAGGCTGGCATCCCGCTCCCACCCTTTCACAGTTGAAACTGTTAAATGTAGCCTACTTTTCTACTCCAATAGCTTCATATCTCGCACCTGTCGCCTTTGGAACTCCCTTCCTTATTCCTGTTTCCTTGGCAACTATACATCACTGACGACCCCCTCGGGCGCCTACTTAAAAGCGTATTTTTGAATTATTCTTCCTACTGTTTTAACAGTGACATCCGGGAACAGACCGGACGACGAACCAGGAATAGACTGGTTGACAAATTGGAAAGCCAATTGACGGTGAGGAGAGACCACAAACTGTATTTCTGGGCTAGCAACCCGACTTACGCAACTCTGAAAACGCTACAGAAACTCATTCGAATAAATACCCCCAGGGGATCCCGAGAGGGGGGGAGAATGAGATCCCCATGAGGCCGGATGAAACGGAAACGAACCAAGCTACGAATTTACGGACAACGAGACTGATATGCCCATGTGGAAAAATATGTAAAAACATGCGCGGCCTTAAAATCCATCAGACAAAAATGAGGTGTCAGGTGCGGTCGAACCAACAGCAGCGCGCAGGAATTTTTCCTGGTGAGACGCAGGAGGCGCAGGGCCGGGAAGCTCACCACAGTGCCCAGTCCCTCCAAGCAGAGGTTCAAGTAGGGCCTGATACTCCATTTCGAAGAAAGATAAAATGGCCCCCAGCCAGTAATAAACACGACTGGCACGAATTCGACGTGGACATCAGCGAGATCCTTAAAATAACATCAAGAGGCTCGGTGGATAAACGACTAACGACAATGTCCAAAATCATCATTAGTTATGCAGCAGGAAAATTTGGATATGAGGATCGGAAGGAAACGATGCAACACTTAGGGAAGGGATGGAACTTAGGAATATTAAGATTACCTCCTTGGTTATCCATTGAAGCTGCTATCCACCAAAAAAAAAAACCTAGTCCCCACTGCGGGCCATTTAAAAATAGTTCGCGCAGCTGATTGGTTGTACAAACAGCCAATCGGATGTGCGGAATACGTGGTCTTTCTTCGTAGAATTCTTTAAAAAGGCCAGAGTAACTGTTAGCGTTTTAAAAGTGAGGGGGTATCAGGGTTAGATCTCCCCTGATTGGGTCGATTTGGTGATGGGGAGTATGATGTTGAAAGACCCGAAACTCCCTGATGAACCAAGTCAAAACATCACTGACGACCCCCTCGGGCGCCTACTTAAAAGCGTATTTTTGAATTATCCAAATATTCAAATGTAATGTCAATCGACATCTCCAGTTACCTTGATCTATCAACTATCCTTCTCCACATCCTTTCCTCTATCACTCCTATCTGCTCTCGCTCCAAATCTTCTGTAATCCCTTGCGTGCTAGTGGCTTCCCGCCTTGCTTGGGGTGAAATGCTTAAAAAAAGAAAGAAAGATAAAGAAAATGCTCCCTCTGGCAGATTTCGAACCTGCGTACCTCTTTGAGAAAATAAAGGCTGACATTATTGTGAAACTCTTCGTAGATGTCGGGTAAAGGCACATTGGATCCTCCTGAAGACGAGAACACTGGTTCGAATCCTGTCAGTCGCGGAAAGGGCATGTTTTCTTTAATAAGTACACAGCTCGGTAGAAATAAATAAATACTGTTTAAAATAAACCGAGCGTCTACTCAGATACGAGTACCCCCTAAAATTAATATGTGATTGTAAAAAAAAAAATATTAAAAAACAAGATCTATTAATTCTTTAGAAATTAATTTGTTTGTGTTTGTGATATTATTTTCGATGTGACGATATGGTGTTTTCTATAACTATTTCAATATTTTTACCTTCGCAGGTCTGGCCTTTCGACTTGTTGCTTTACTGCCGCCTACAATCTGCAAGGATTTACATGGACCGTCGATCGCTATCTTGTTTTCCTACAGCCCCCACCAGGACATATCACTTTTCACCCAATTTCAATATACCACTTTCCAAAGATGCCGCAACTTGGCAAAACGCGCCTCCTCACCCACCCTGTACTTTTTCACTTTTCACCCAATTTCAACCTGCCACTTTCCAAAGATGCCGCAAGGCTGCGATTCGCGCCTCCTGAACACCCCCGGTACATTTTCACTTTCACCCAATTTCAACCTGACACTTTCAAAAGATGGCATCACGCTGCGATTCGCGCCTCCTCAACACCCCCCGTCTCTGTACAGTTTGACTTTCACCCAGTTTCAACCTGTCACTTTCCAAAGTTGCCGCAACGCTGCGATTCGCGCCTTCTCAACACCCCCTGTACATTTTCACTTTTCTCCCAATTTCAACCCGGCACTTTCCAAAGATGCCGCAACGCTGCTATTCGCTCCTCCACAACACCCCCCGCCTCTGTACAGTTTGACTTTTCACCCAATTTCAACCTGGCACTTTCCAAAGATGCCGCAACACTGTGATTTGCGCCTGAACACCCACCCTTTACATTTTCACTTTCACCCAGTTTCAAGGTGGCCATTTCCAGAGATGCCGCAACGCTCCGATTCGCGCCTCCTGAACACCCCTGTACATTTTCACTTTCACCTAATTTCAACAAGGCACTTTCCAAAGATGCCGCAAAGTTGATATTCGCGCCTCCTCAACACCCCCCGGTCCATTTTCAATTTTCACCCAATTTCAACCTGCCACTTTCCAAAGATGCCGCAACGCTACGATTCGCGCCTACTGAACACCCCCCTGTACATTTTCACTTTCACCTATTTTAACCTGGCACTTTCCAAAGATGCCGCAACGCTGCGATTCGGGCCTTTTCTTTTCGGCCTGCTAATATATAGCGAAGTCTCCTTTCTGATAAATCAACCGTGGTGAGATTCTGTTATATTCCGTGCTAAGGTGAAAAAATTCTTAGCACGAGTTGGATAATAGAAGAAAGGTTTATTGTACACAACCAGTACAATATGAAATACGGTACAGTTATACACACAGGTCAATCTAATAGTGAGTTCCACTAATTGGAAGGTCGGACGTGCTTGCGTTGTCTCGCTCTCACTCTTAATATTTAAGAGCCCTCCTCCCACTAGGGAGGTTTATGGCACAAAGCCGATTTTATCGTGGGTTTTCCTAACCCGTAGGCTCGGCCAAAAATATTCCCTTAGAACCCGCATTAGCGGGTTCAGTGTTTGTCTACCTCCCCGGGCGAACCTCTGCCCTTCGGCAAAGCCTCGTCCAGGTCCCTCTCTGCTCAAGGCAAAGCGTTCTACTGTGGAGTTCAAGAAAGGTCATTATTCTCTTTCCCACTCGTCCTGGAGTCTCTCGTAGACAGTTGACTTTATAGGTACTTACTACCTATAGTGTAATTATTCATAGAGGTGACTGATTATTCCGTTACATCATAAAAAAAGAATAAAGAACTTACAAACTAAAACATTACAAGGAAAAAAATAATTTGACAGCCCTGACGAAGTGGAGATACCAGTTCAGAATCAATTGCATTACGGCTACCAATATAGATTACAGAGTTCATAATTTGGCGTTATTAAACGGTGGATAAAAGTCAGTAAGCTCAAATCTTCAGTCACGATGACATGTAACTCCATGCACGCATGGTATCGTCTACCCAATGTCACTGATCAAACAGTTGTATAGTTTTCAAACTTGGTTCAAACAGTTGTATAGTTTTCAAACTTGATTCAAACAGATGTATAGTTTTCAAACTTGGTTCAAACAGTTGTATCGTTTTCAAACTTGGTTCAAACAGTTGTATAGTTTTCAAACACTAAAGTGTTTTTCCTTCACTTCCTGTAACCACATGCATTCCACTGGTAATGTCGCCTTGCTCGTAATGAAACGATTAAAAACTAAAGTATAAACCAAATAAATTTGCCTGAGCATGTGCCTGTAACAGGGATTAGCTATCCAATAAGTATCTATGAATATGTTGAGTAACTTCAAAACAAACGGATACTGATATAAACCGGCCGGGTGCCCTATTTCTGCAAATGATTTTTTTTGTTTATTTAATCTAGGAACTTTTTTTACTGTGACTCATATTTTCAGTAATGAAATTGTTGGAACATAAGGCAAAGGCTCCCTCACTTTCCCGAAAGACGTACTGTGTTTGCTGATGATTAGCGAACTTGTATTCCAAAGAGAATTTATGTTTCGTATACGAAATCAAAGGTGTAATTAATTTTAACGTAGATTGGTTTGTACGAACAAAATATAATCATGGTATTCCTCTTCCGAGGAAATGATGAAAACTTCTCGGCCACAATTTCTTATAAAAAATATTTCCTCGTATACAGGGTATATTAAAAATACTTTTACAAACTTTGGGCACGGGTTTTTCACACTCAACATAAATAAAAGTCTGTATAAACTTCGTTTTTGAGTTAAGTTTAAAGAAAACTTTACGATACATCGGGCTGTGTTGCCATGTAGACTAAGTTACATTTGTCATTCGTGTATATCTGTGGCTAGTCTGTTTTCAAAGTTTAACGTGTGCAGTAGTGAGTTAACTGAGAAGTATTCTATCTAACAATGCAGGATATTCCTCTCGTGAGCAGACAGATATGGTTTTTACATACGGCCACGCGAATGGTAACGAACGCGAGGCTGCACGGCTGTATAAGATTGTGTTTCCAGACCAAATATACACTACAAGGCCAAACACCAAACTTATTGGTGGTCAGACTAACCAGTGGCTGTGACTTTCTAATATGAGGGTACTGGGTTGTCAGTGTGCTGCTGTTTTCAACTGTTCGTATCACCCCCCCACCAAATTATTTACTACGTTAATAAAACATCAAAAAACGAAAAGAATAAATAATACAAAATGAAAATAAAAACAAACAAGTAAAATTAACCCAAATAAATAAATGAACAAGTCACACCTGTAAAAATAACCACCAGAATAGATTAGCCAGAATGCACCGCTGACCATATATATAATTAGCCGCGGAAAAATCCAGCATTCACGGCCTGACGATTGCAAGAAACAGCCTGTCGCCAATGAGTGTTGACTTCAATGTTCATTTATATATATATATATATATATATATATATACATACACACACACACACACACATATATATATATATATATATATATATATATATATATACAGTTAAATTCCCAGATCAATTCTGGGAATTGACCTGTATTGTCGACATAGAAAAAAATTCCCTTACGATAAAGGTAATTTACATTAAACAGAAAAAAGGATTAAACAAAAGCGTCTATCTTTTTAAATTTGAAACAACCTGTCGCCAATGAGTGTTGACTTCAATGTTCATTTATACATATATATATATATATATATAGACACACACACACACACACACACACACACACACACACACACACACACACACACACACACACATATATATATATATATATATATATATATATATATATATATAATAGTTAAATTCCCAGATCAATTCTGGGAATGTAACTGTATTGTCGACATAGAAAAAAATTATCTTACAATAAAGGTAATGTACATTAAACAGAAAAAGGGCTTGAACAAAACCGTCTATCTTTTTAAATTTCGGTGTTTTTAATGTAACTATAACAACAGAGACATTTCGATTTCATTTTTGCCATGAAAAAGTCGGGATTTTATACCATATATATATATATATATATATATATATATATATATATATATATATATATATATATATATATAACGGGTGTAACACCACAATTGTCCAAATCGTGTAACTGCATAAATGTCCACTCCACAAAAGGTTTAATATCTAAAAACTGTTAAACTAATTGAGTTTCTTTCTATCAGGTTTTCAGATAACACGATTAGCCATCGTGATGCCATTTATCGTAAGATCACTGAAAAATCCTTCAAGTTCTTCAGCTCGAAAGAGAACAGTTTAATTCGTTTTGTATCACACCCACTGTCTTCCCAAATGGGCAATAATGAGAGGAAAAAAACATTCAGGACTTCATTAATGCTACCAAAATTTATACACTGGGTTCCACCTTCAAAGTCCATCCAAGAACCATGAAGAGAGCAGTGAATAAATTTAAAAAAGAGGAAATAGTAGAGAGGAAAACTGAATCAGGAGGTCAAAGCAGGAAGAGGCGTCATCATTTCAACTTAGAGCTAAAGAGGTCAATTAGAAAAGATCCATCTCAACTCATAAGATGTTTTGTACGTGATAGAGTAGGTTAAGCTATGACATATTTAAACAAAAATCAGAGAAAAAAAGACTTGCAAATGAAATCGCACGTGATAACTGTGAAGCACTTTGTTACTCCAGGACAGAAAGTTAGAAGTTAGAGAAGGCGAAGATCATCGTGAATAAGGTGGAAAATGATCCTGATACAATATATATATATATATATATATATATATATATATGTAAATAAATGAATCAATCCTTCCATGAACTTCCGATCCTTATTTAGGATTAATTAATGATGAACATATGATCTCCGTTTATGATCGATTTCATCACGATTCTTCTGTTAAGTTTGGAGAGGCATAATACATTCTTATTGCTCAAAGTAGAGTCCAATAGTGTTATTAAAACATTGGAGAATTACATCTTTAAAATACAACGATTCAAAGCTTAATCTAATAAATGGACAATTTTGCTGTTACACCCGGCACACACACACACACACACGTGTGTGTGTGTGTGTACACGTTTCGGCGGTTATACGCTCTGGCCTTCTTCAGGTGATTAGAATTTAGAACTGAACGAATTATTTCGTCCACCGGGGTAGAAGGTTCTAGTTCTACGTGCCATGCCTCTTCTGGATGTCTCAGTTATCACTCTTCAACTCAACTCTCAGGTATTGAACTTACTCCTCTGTGGGTGAAGTCACTGGATCCAACCAATACTTTTATCTACCGGGCCAAATGTCCTTCCAGTCACCTGAAGAAGGCCGGAGTTACAACGACCGAAACATCGTGAATATCTCAGTAAAGATGAGGACAGCAGTCTAAATTATGATAGTTACAGAACCTCATTTCAGAAATATAGACAGATATCAAACGAAGATAATCGCATTTTGCATCTCTACCCGAAATACATAAGCCGTAATTAGCTTAATGAGATAAAGTGATTTAGCGTGGGATTCTGATGAAGAGATTTAAGGACCAGGATTAGACCTGAAATAAAGCAAGAAAGTTAGAGGTTAGAGAAGGCGAAGATCATCGTGAAATAAAGCAAGAAGAGCCCTGATTCTTTAAAGCAAGAAGAGCCCTGATTCTTTCGGAAAAAGAAATTGTTGTGGATTCCGGGATGATTCCGATATTAAGGAATAACAAACGCCAAGAATGGATAAGGAAAATAAATGTATTAACGTAATAATACAAACTGGTAATACGGGTTAGTAGATCCAGGAATGCGGGTTAGTAGCAATAATATATATATACAGTCTTGGTATTGAAGTATCGCGGTATGACTCCTTACTGAGTCTACGTGCACGGTAACGGTGACTCTTGTGCTACCCGTCTCTATTACAGACTGTCCGGGTATTCACTGGTAGTAGAATATGTATACCTCGGGTGAGTCCATTTGTGTAAAAAGGGGAAACCCCTCAATAATATAGATATTTAACTTTAATCATCAAATCTATACTGATATGTATTAATGCACAAACGAATACATCTGCAATTCTGGATCAATAAGCTGCAACCTAACACATAATTTTTAAGTGAAATTTTATCTGAAATATTTACTGCATAATGTTAGGTCTATTAATATCTAACATTGAATTAAGTGAATTGACAGGAAATAGATGACACCGAAAAAATATTTTTTTATATATAAATTCGTTTTTATCATTAGACAATAGACGTATTGGTGTACCAATAAGTAATGTAAATAATAACTAAGTATCAAAATATAATTATAAGAGAAGGAAACAAATTAAAAAAAAACATAGGGTCCGAGATGGACTCACTTCCTGAATCAATTTTCTCTTGGATTATAGGGCCCGAGTTGAATTCGTTTCTTAAATGAATTTTCATCTCACTTCATATTATTGTCTGAACAAGAACATTATTTTCCTAACTGTGACGCTTGCAGCCGTCTCTGTGTGTGACTTACTCTACTACTCTTCTGTCGTTCCGTCTCGATTCCTTGACTCTTCGGGTATTCACTGGTAGTAGTATATGTATACCTTGGGTGAGTCCATTTGTGTGAAAAGGGGAGACCCCTTAACAGAAATGTAATTTTTGTGACCTGAATAAAGATAAGAGCGAGCGATAGAAACGCCGGCACGACACAAAGGTTTATGTGAAATTCTATGAAAATTGGTTTGGAAAAGATATTAAAATAAACAGGAATATTTACTGCGAACAAACCGCTTGTATACGGATGAAAATTAGATTTACTAATGTAAACAAGAATAGCCTAAACGTGTTGATAAAATGCAGTAAAAGTAAGACAAGAATATATTTTCTCGCAGAAATTTATCTAACATTTGCAGCGAGGCGATCCTAAGAAAATTATATGTCCTATCAGGATTTATCAATGGTAGACAGAATCTTGAGAACATAAGTTATGAAGATGATATCCTGGTGTTGTTAACATAGACGCGAGGTCCCACTGTTGGTCTTTCGTTTCGTTTCTCGTTTGCGCGGTGTGCAAAAAACTAGAAAAGGGACTTTGTACGTACACAAATGAAGGGAAGTTGTAATTAGCACCATGACAAGAAATGAAAACAGAAATTAGTTTAGAGAAGGGCATATATACAGAGAGAATGGCATATATATATATATATATATATATATATATATATATATATATATATATATATATGTAAACATAAAAATGTCATAAATTAATTGTCGGACTTTGTCCATTTCATAATGTGAGACGTCATTTGTGGATCCCGGGGAGGGAATCCTGGAAAAATAAATAAACAACGCCAGTAATTGAAATAGGAAAATAAGTGTATTGAACGTGAGAATACAAACTTGAAATGAAGATTAATAGTCCAGGAATGCGGGTTAGTAGAAGGTATATGAACAAGTCGCTGTAAGTGAAGCCGTAATTATCTCTCTCTCTCTATCTCTCTCTCTATCTCTCTCTCTCTCTCTATCTCTCTCTCTGGACTCTACGTATCTGAACCTTGTCTCAACGTATCTCTTCGTATCTCCAAATCTGTCAGTATAAGTATACTTTTGACGAGTCCATCTTGTGTAAAAGGGGAGAGCCCAACAACACCCACCTCCCAAGCTTCTTTTTGGCGGAGTTTAATATTTTTCCCCTTATGGTCTATTATTAGCGGTTCTGTGAATTTTATTTTCCTGCTTGTTCTTCTAATCTCCGTGGCTACTTGTGGTCTTTGAATTTCAAAATCGCTTCCATTGAGTCTTCATTTTCTGAAGGTGACGAGCTTGGTACCTCTACCCGTCTTTTTTGTATCTGATCGCTATGCCTCCTGTGAGTGAATTTTTCGCCTTGGATCGTGTACAGAACATTCCCCAGTCTGCTTATTATCGTACCTGGTTTCCAGTATGCCATGATATTCTTAAACATTCTGAAATAGACCCGTTCGCCTGGTTTGAAGGATCTTTTATGTGTATGCCGGTTTTTATTTTTGCTGGGTAATAGTTTATCAAAAACAGAGCGTATTTTGCGCGCAAACATCACTTCAGCTGGCGAAAGGCCAGATGGTGTGTTTCCGTTCGGGGTGATTCTGTAGACTTGTAGGAACTGTTGTATGGCTCTTTCTGTTGGTACGTCCTCTGCTTTCTTCAAGGCTCTCTTAAGCGTGTCCACAAACCTTTCGGCTTGCCCGTTAGATCGTGGATGGTATGGTGCTATTTTAATATGTTTCACTTGATAAGTCGCACAGAACTGTTTAAAGTCGCTCGAGGTGAATTGGATACCATTATCCGTTACGAGGCAATCTACCACGCCGAATATTGCGAATAACTCGTATAGACAATTAATAGGGTTTTTGTATCTGAAAACTTCTGGCCACTTGCTAAAGCTATCTACCGTTATCAAGTAGTAATATCTATCTATGGGTCCTGCATAGTCCGCATGGATTCTAGACAAAGGTCTGTCCACCTTAGACCATAGGTGGTGCCTTTGCTGCCGCAGCACAGCCTCTACATTTTTCTACCATTTGAGTAATGTTGTTATCCATATTAGGCCAGTACACGGAACTTCTCATTAACGCTTTCATACGATTTTTCCCTGGGTGTCCTAGATGAAAGTCCTTCAGAATTCGTCTTTGTAAAGATTTGGGTATGACCACTCTTTCATTATAAAGTAATACGTGATCACAAATTGTAAAAAATGTCCGCTAGATTTCTTTTTTTTTCTTCTATTTTCTCTTTGTACTTTGTATGAATTCATCCATTTCAGCTTCTCTTCTGATTTCTAACAAGGTCACTCGTAATTCCCTTACTGTATTGTTTAGCACTTTACTAATTTCGTCTTCGGCTCGCAAAGCCGCTAATACAGAGTCTTCCAGAGGTTCGCATTTCGCAGGTACCAATCTAGATAATCCATCCGCATGACCAATTTTCTTTGATGGTAGGAACTCTAGTTAGAAATTATAATTCAATAATATAGTTCCCCATCTCAGAAGTCTGTTGGCTGTGTAAATTGGTAGTCCTTTTTTCAATCCGCATATAGTGAGAAGAGGTTTATGGTAAGTTTGAAGAGTAAACTCTCTTCCATATATGTATCTGTGGAAGCGAGTTATGGCGAATATTATGCCTAACGCTTCTTTCTCAATTTGCGAATAATTCCTCTCTGCTGCTAACAACGATCTAGATGCGTGAGCTATAGGTTTCCTTGTGCCATCCTGCATCTTGTGTAATATACAAGCTCCCACTCTTCGTATCTCCAACTCTGTCAGTATAAGTATACTTTAGACGAGTCTATCTTGTGTAAAAGGGGAGAGCCCCACAAGAGTTTACATTTGGTTACGCTTTGAGCAGATATGAATGTACGTGAGAGATTCATTGAAGATAGAAGTCTAAAGGCAGTAAATTCGACCTTGCCAATCCGGCTAAATGACGGTTCCGTATGGGATACAGGTTTGATTCCTGTCGGAGAACGAATATTTTCTATGTAAATTTCTCGGACATTCAGGCCAGTAAATGTTGTTTAATATTGTTTATTATAAACAGAGCATTTACTTAAATATTTTTATCAATAAAAATAATATATAAATATAAAAATGTCATAAAATAATTGTCGGGCTTTGTCCATTTCATAATGTATGACGTCATTTGTTTACATTTGGATACGCTTTGAGAAGATATGAATGTACGTGAGAGATTCATGGAAGATTGAAGTTTAAAAGCAGTAAAATCGACCTTGCGGATCAAGCTAAATGACGGTTCCATATAGGATACAGGTTCGATTCCTGTCGGAGAACGAATATTTCCTATGAAAATTCGGGCCGGTAAATATTATTAATAGTGTTTATTATAAAACAGACCATTTACTTAAATATTTGTATCTATAAAAAGAACGTATAAACATAAAAATGTCTTTATATATATATATATATATATATATATATATATATATATATATATATATGGAGAGAGATTAATCGTGAAACAGTCTCAAGAAGAACCCAACAGATTTAATAATTCTGCAAATTCTTTGTTTTTGAAATATTGGTATTTAAGCCGAATTCTAGTGCATGTTTGCTCAACACATTCAGAAACAACCCAGTAATGTTTATAATTCAGAAGCCATATTTTCGTTTCTATGGCTGGCTATAGATTTACAAAAACCTGTAAATGAATCATTACCTCCCGATTTTGAAGGATCTATAACATCAACACTACTTATAATGTAAAATTAAATCAAAACTGGAAATAACGTTTTGGGGTAGGAAAATACAGTGGTTCAGAAAAAGATTAAATGCCACACATTTTTCTACTAAATGTTCATATAATACAAGGTTCAAGATCCACTCAATGTAGAGGTGTAATAAATAAAGTCGTTCTACTTACGTACGTGGAGGAGGTGAGTGCAGATTATGAGGATAGGTTGGATAAGAAACGGTTGATCGTAGACATTAAAAAATAACAATTGTTGTATATATATATAGGGTGCCCCAATACAACGGGAACTTTTTAACAATCCAATAAAACCAAGAGTGATGGAAGAAAAAATATTTAATTCATAGTAATTGAAACCTTAAAACATGCCATTTAAGAAACAATGATGGAATTTTCATTTTTTTTTAAATTACGTCCTGTAGATGGCGTCCTCCTGTACGAATGCATTCTTGAAATCTGCTGTTGAGATTCCTCATTGACTGCTGCAACATCTCAGCTGGGATACTGTGAAAAAATTCCCGTTTTTTGGGGTCACCCTGTATATATATATATATATATATATATATATATATATATATATATATATATATACCAAATATGTGGTGCAGTTCAATTTATATTACATGAATCATTCACACAAAAAGTAGATTAGTAAATTTAATGATATAAATGGCGAAAAAGATCCTCCCAAACAAATTTATTAAAGTTACATTAACCTACGAACCACTCGATGAATGTTATGATCCTTGTTTCATCAAGTAGGTTAATGTATCTTTAATAAATTTGTTTGCGAAGAAGTTTTTCGCCATTTATATCATTAACTTTACTAACCTAATTTTTGTGTGAATGATTCATGTAATATATATATATATATATATATATATATATATATATATATATATATATATATATATATATATATGAGATCATAGACAGAGAGAGGGAGAGAGAGAGTGAAAGTGATTGAACGAAAATAGGGAGTGAAAGATAAATTACATCCGATGATCGTTTCAGTTTCTTATGTAGAAAACAAAATCTTTAACAATTCTTCAAATTATGATTTCTCTTCGATTGTTCATATATTCATACAAACGAAAAACACAGATAAATTAAAAATATATCTAAAAATACCTCGAGGAAACATCTGCTCGACAATTTATATGTGAAGTTAACATTAACAAAAGAATCCTTTTTCCGTGACATTTTATCAGAAACTAATCGTCATCACTTGACTATTTCTCTGTATGAAAAAAAGTCAAAGGTAAAAATACGTTTCTTCTCGGTTACAAATGTGAATGTCCGCATTAATATAAAATGGCTGCCCTAAAAAGCAGGAACAACCAAAAAGCAAGAATAATTTCTTCTGCCCACACATTGTTTGTGCAAAGAATTCAGCAACGTAAAAAGAACTCTGGTCAACAATAATTCCTCCAACTATATCGCTAATGAACTACCAAAAACTAGATCCAACGAATTTAAAAGAAATAAGCCACCTTTCTGATATAAACAAAAATAAAATCACCATTAACTTAATCTACTGTAATTAGATGCACTCTAAATATAAACAAGATCAGAAAGAAATTCAAATTTAATTTGGCATTGTCTTTACCGATTGGAGTGGAAGGTTCTTCTCGTTTCTTATTCTAAACTGAACTTTGCAGTGGAACTTTAAAACTTCCGGCCAAGTGATACAAGTTCCTGAGAGTTTTCAGTTATTTTATTCTATTTCTTTTTTTAGCTGTTAGTGGCCGCTTAGAAGGTTTTTACATTTAGACTTTACTTCAGGTAAAAAAAAAATACACTTAAGATATAGTATATATATGTAAAACCACAATTTCGTGTGTATTCTAAGAAGGTCTGTGGGAGAGTGCCTTTGCCAAATTGATGACCAATACAGAAAGAAAACTGCAGAAGCTCCTAAACAAGGTAAAAATTAAAGTGGGAATTGTAAGAAGACGGAATATATGGCCGTTAGCAAGAAAAACAACGCGAGATGGGAAATAAGAATTGAAGAAGTCAAAATCAAGCTAGTAAAGAAATTAAATTTGTTTAATCATTTCACCCCAAGCAAGGCAACAAAACAACTACGATGTAAGTGATAAAATGCTATTAACGAGAGAGAAGTATAAACAAAGAATAATTAAGAAGACAGAAGATCAAAGTTGGCTAGCAAGAATTCAGAAGTGAGTTCCACAAGCGAGAAGTGCGATAAAAGAAACTGTTAGCATAGAACTTACGGATTTCTGAGTATTATAAACCTAATGTCTTCAGCAATTTTTGCTGTTATCATTACATGTTTTTACCAGAGCTCATATTGCAATTATTGTTGTTGTTATCGCTTTTCTCTGCCACTCCTGATTACTGGTTCTCATATTGCATTCATTTCTATGCTTGGTCGGCTCAGGAATTCATACACAGATATCCTCAAGGACACATGGCACAGTGGATAAAGACGTTAGTTAGATCCAGTGACATGACCAAAAGTGTTCAGCTCGATATTCCAACCACCTGAAGAAGGCCGGAGCGTACAACGGCCGAAACGTTGTAATAAATATGGCGACAAAGATGAGTACAATAGTCCGAATAATTTAAATAGTGTACGTAATACCTCATCTCAGAAATATAGACAGATACTGAACGGCCGAAACGTTGTGACAAATATGGCAACAAAGATGAGGACAATAGTCCGAATAATGTAAATAGTGTACATAATACCTCATCTCAGAAATATAGACAGATACTGAAAGGTCAAAACGTTGTAATAGATATGGCGACAATAATGAGGACAATAGTCCGAATAATGTAAATAGGGTACATAATACCTCATCTCAGAAATATAGACAGATACTGAAAGGTCAAAACTTTGTAATAGATATGGCGACAATAATGAGGACAATAGTCCGAATAATGTAAATAGTGTACATAATACCTCATCTCAGAAATATAGACAGATACTGAAAGGCCGAAACGTTGTAATAAATATAGCTACAAAGATGAGGACAATAATCCGAATAATGTAAATAGTGTACATAATACTTCATCTCAGAAATATAGCCAGATACTGAAAGGCTGAAACGTTGTAATTAAATATGGCGACAATGATGAGGAGGATATAATTTGGGGGATATATATTGTGGAAAGAGGTCTTGGAGAGTTTGACACTCGCGTGGCATAATTAAGGCAAGAGAAACAGACGGAACTGTCAAGGGAACTCTCTAACGAGGTTGTTAAAATGCGTGGTAGAAAACTAGGAAGGGAATTAAGCAAATGAACATTGCTTAGATTTAAGAGGATAGGAAGTTATAGAGAGGCATGATCGCCCACGTCCTGAATGGACACGGCATATAAAAGACAAATTATATGCATGGATGAATATTACAATGATAATATGGCTTTGTAAATAAGCGAGAATTGCTGAACGAAGCAAAAGAAAGGAAAGTGTGGAGAACCATCATTGTCCAATTGCTGCTGAGACATGGCATATGGAATAGGTGAGAAAGAGAGAGGGAGATGGAGACATAGAGACACATATAGTGAGAGGAAACATAGAGAAAGAAAGAGTGGACGATAGAGACGTAAACAGACACAGAGAGAAAGTGAGACAGAGAGAGAGAAAGAGAGAGAGAAATAAAGAAAAACACAGAGAGAGGGAAACAGAAAGAGAAAAAGAAAGACAGATAGAGAAAGAAACAGAGACAGACATATACAAAGGGAAAGAGAGACAGACAGAGAGAAGAACAGAGAAAGAGAGAGACAGACAGAAAGGAAGAGAGAGAGAGAAAGAAAGAGAGGGGGGTAAGATAGAGAGTAATTCAGATATGGATAGAGGGGGAAATAGAGAGAGACAGACAGATAGAGAGGGAAAGAGAGATAAAGGGAGAAACAGATAGACAGGGAAAGAGGAAGATAGAGAGACAGATAGAGGGGGAAACAGTGAGAGAGAAAGAGAGAGACAGATAGGGGAACATAGAGAGAAAGAGATACATATAAAGACAGGGAAACAGAGACAGACTGACAAACAGATAGAGAGGGGAACAGAGAAAGAGACAAACAGAGATGGAAACAGAGAGAGACAGATGAAGAGGGAAACAGAGAGAAAGAGAGACAGGTGGAGAGGGTAAGAGAGAGAAAGAGAGAAGAAAATTTAACTAGATATATATACTTTTTTCCAGGGGTCTGTGCGCGTAAGTGAATAACGAACCCTACTGGGATTCGATCTCGGATCTCCGACATCTCATTCCGAGCCGTCGTCCATGGTAAGACCATCCATATTGAAGGTAAGAGAGACGAAGGAAAGGAAGCGACTAGCTAAAGATCGTTTGTGGAGGATTGGTAGAATAGGTATTAGGAGAGATCGCAGAAACACTAATTTTATTAGGAGTTACAAAGGGCAGGAAGTTATGGAGACCCATAATCACCCACATCCGGAAGGGACATGGAAAAGAAGAAGGTTTCTGTTTCCGCTGTGATTTTCTTTAAACTTCAATTTTTTCAAGGTTTTTCAAATGGACTCAGGTACTAATTTAAGATTCTCTTCTGGTCTTTACGAAAGGCAATAAAAAATTCAGAAAACGTATTAATCTACAAAGCGAAATATCCAGGGTTACGCGATAAGATTTCCTTTCAGGTCGAGATTTTAATAGAGATTGCGCAGCAGTGCCCTCATTAAAACAATTTCACGCTTCTTCTTTTTCTTTTTTTTTTACTTCGAATCTCCTGTAATTTATTCCAGTCTTTCATTATTTCTCGTCTTTGTCTTTTTTTTCAGTTTCTTTTTTATTGTCTTCTTCCTTCCTATTTTTCTTCCTTATTTACATGCTCTTCTTTCTTTCTTTCTTTTATTCTTTCTTCCTTCCTGATAGGCATTTTATCGTGTTTGATTATTTGCTTCCTACTTGTTATTAAATTTATCTTATTTTTCTTCCCCAATTAAAATCTCTGGATATTTAGTTTGGGTTCAACACGTTAATCTGACACAAGTAAAAAATTAAATAAATGTTCTTCCTCCTCTTCCGTCTTCTTTGTCTCTCTTTATTATTAATCACTTTATTTTTAGGCACACCACATACTTCTTGTCCTTAACATATAATTTCTTTCTTTCCTTTTTCTTTCTTTCATTCTTTCTCTTTTCTTTCTTTTTTCTTTCTTTCTTTTTTCTTTCTTTCAATTTCTTTATTTCTTTCCTTTTTCTTTCTTTCTTACATGCTTTCACTTTTCTTTCTTTTTTCTTTCTTTCTTTCTTTCCTTTTTCCCTCGTTCTTTCTTTCTTTTTTCTCTCTTTCTTTCCTTCTTTCTTTCTGTTTTTCTTTCTTTCAAGTAATAAGTGGCTAACTAAAGCCTGAGCTTAGAATAGCGCCAAAGAGCGTTAAAATCTTTTAGAACAAAATCTGCAGCGAAAATGCTGCCAATGGAAAAGATTCTTTGGTAGGTTCTATTGGGAGATCTTCCGGGTCCTTCCCAAACTGGACGAGTCAATAAATCTGAATCAGGAAATATCAACGTAAATAACAATAATAATAATGATGGATTAAAAGTTTGATAATTAAAACGTAAAGAATGAAGCAATTACATTGACAAGAAAATCTTCATTGATTACTCGATAAGAAAAAAACCCACAAAAATGTGGACTCTCAAAACAAGACAGGTTGAATAAATTAAAAAAAATAGGAACGAGAACTTTTCAGGGGAATAAATTGAAGAAGTTTTAAATGAAGCACCACAGGCATGGTTAAGCAAATGAAATCTAAACTGAAAAGACAGATCAATATGAATTAATGTGTTTAATATCTCTCTCTCTCTCTCTCTCTCTCTCTCTCTCTCTCTCTCTATATATATATATATATATATATATATATATATATATATATATATGTACCAATTACAAGAGGAATGTACTTGATAATATAAAATGCAGTCAAAGAAGGTAGTGAGATGAGAAAATCATTCACATAAGAAACAAGTTACACCAGACATATCTTTTAAAAAAAAAACCGTTATGATTGGGTAGGAAATATAAATTAAATGGGAACTATGCAAATGAATACGTTACGCGCATAAACATTAAGGATATATAATCAAACAGAATCTTTCTTAGAAAACGATAAGCCCTCAATCATCTGGGATTATGAGAAACAACTAACCAATTCAATACAGGTTCTAAGAAAATCCCTGACTGGTGTAGACAAAGAGAAACATGAAAGATGTCATGAATTTTGCTACCCCAAGAGTAATGGAGGGTGTAATGGAGTAAGGATGAAAGTAACAATAATGCGTTATGCGTATTTGAAAATTTAAAGAAATTATTTAAAAAAATATGACAGTTGTGCTAATTATTAATAGAGTACTTGGATCAATCCTGAAATATATAGATTTGATATTATAGATAAGCGCACTGATAAATAGATACTGGAGAATTAAGGATAAATCTTTTCATCTAATCTCCAGTGTATACCATGTGTTGCTCTGGGAATGTGGACGAGAAGTTGGAACGTGCGCATGCTGATCAGGAGACCTGGGTTCGAATCTCACCAAGGTCGATTTGTTAGGAAGGAGACTTTCTGATGTTATCGGTCGATCCCAGCGTGTGACATCTTTAGAAAACTGTAAACCATACCACGGGTTGACCCAAGCCTTGTGAGTGAAATTGGGTAGACAAAACCCTTGGCGGCTGTCGATAGCTGTGCTAGCACGAAGTCACAAGTCATCGGGGAGGAGGATTTAAGCGTGGTGGCCTTGTTCAAATTGTTGATCACGCTAGATAACACGCTCTTTCCCCGAAATTGTAACTAAGGTCTGCTTAGTTGCAGTATAAACCACTGGTAGGATCTGTGGGTGTTGAATAAACACAAATGTGCCTGAGCGTGTGTCTGCAATAGGGATTGGATAGCCGCCCTAGTAGATGATTATCCTGGAAAACGAGTGACCAGCTATACCGTGAGTTGCTACCTATGAGCCAGCTCGTCTTCGAGCATACCCGTCTTCTAGTAGGACTAGCGAATCCTGGTTGCCGACGATTGCTCAAACATATCTGTGTTTTCCAACACACATACAGCTCACCTAGGGTTTATACGGCTACTATGCTGAGCTGACCTTACTTACAGATTCTGAGAGGGCATGATCAGGCAAGATTAGCAGTTTAAATAAAAACAGTACGCTCAAACCAATGGCCCTGATTATGTGGCTTCGTGCAAGCACAAACATCGATGGCTTCCATACCGCTTGTTTAAACAATTTCCCTTACAAAGCTTGGACCAAGGACACATGGCACAGTGGATAAAGACATTGGTTAGATACAGTGACAGGACTCAAAGAGTATCAGTTCAATACCCGGTTAAGGCAGTGGGGAACTTGGAGAGGGGAATTAACAGGAGATAACTGATAACTGACATCCCCTAAACATGACACGTGGAACTAGAACAGTCTACCCCAGTGAGCAAATGAAAGGGTTCAGTTCGATACTCCAGCCACCTGAAGAAGGCCGGAGCGTACAACGACCGAAACGTTGTAATAAATATGGCGACAAAGATGAGGGCAATAGTCCGAATAATTTAAATAGTGTACCTAATACTTCAACTCAGAAATACAGACATATACTGAAGCTCTGGTTTGGCAATCAGACTACTTTCCAACCGTGTCGCCTTCCCAGGACAATAACATCACGATTGCGATATTGCATAAAATAAAGAGATGATGTAATTAAAGAAAAATTATAGAATACAAATACTACCTTCATCCAGCAGCAAGGCCTCTGATCAGGAGGTTTTGAGGAGCGTGGAACCGCCTCTTAGTTGCTGTTGTTCCCGGGTCCACCCTGACCTGGGGTGGTAGCACCCGTCAGGGTCCCAGCTATGGACAAATAGTTAACTATTACCACCAAGACATTTTTGAAAAAAATTATTACCAGCAATACAATTTTGAATGAAATATATTACCAGAAACAGATTTTTGACAAAACAAAATATTACCAGCAATAAAAAAAAAATTGTCAGCATTAAATAACCCATTGAGGTTGATATGCCGTAAAACAAAATAAACCAAACCAGTCTAAACCAAAGAATACATATTCTATTCATATGAATCTATCCTAAAAATGTTGTCGGCATTAAATAACCCATTGAGGTTGATATGCCGTAAAACAAAATAAACCAAACCAATCTAAACCAAAGAATACATATTCTATTCATACGAATCTAACCTAAAAATGTTGTCGGCATTAAATAACCCATTGAGGTTGATATGCTGTAAAACAAAATAAACCAAACCAATCTAAACCAAAGAATACATATTCTATTCATACGAATCTATCCTAAAAATGTTGTCGGCATTAAATAACCCATTGAGGTTGATATGCCATAAAACAAAATAAACCAAACCAATCTAAACCAAAGAATACATATTCTATTCATACGAATCTATCCTAAAAATGTTGTCGGCATTAAATAACCCATTGAGGTTTATATGCCATAAAACAAAATAAACCAAACCAATCTAAACCAAAGAATACATATTCTATTCATACGAATCTATCCTAAAAATGTTGCCGGCATTAAATAACACATTGAGGTTGATATGCTGTAAAACAAAATAAACCAAACCAATCTAAACCAAAGAATACATATTCTATTCATACGAATCTATCCTAAAAATGTTGCCGGCATTAAATAACACATTGAGGTTGATATGCCATAAAACAAAATAAACCAAACCAATCTAAACCAAAGAATACATATTCTATTCATAGGAATCTATTAAAAAATTATTCAAATAAATTAAAGAACACAACTTGCTGGGTTATTCTGAATTATTATTATTAAAAATGCTTGTTAAGAGATCAAACTATTTTATGGTGGTGGTGGTGGAGGAGGAGATGGTGATTTTGCCAGACCTAACATAACAATTTCATAAAAATTTTAGGACACATAATGAGGAAAGAAGGCTTTGGGAATTTGACACTCACAGGAAATATTGAGAACAAGAGAAGTAGATGGAAGCCTGTATAAATTGGTTTGGTTCGATTTGTTTTACAGTATATCAACCTCAATTGGTTATTTGATGCCAACAAGATTTCCAAAATATATTGATGGTATTAAAACCTTTTACACTTTCATAGAGTTTTAACTCCAGTTTGGGGGTTAAATATTTCCGTAACAGGCGCTACGATGCGCACTTAAGAATACCAGCAATTAGGAGGTGATTCCCCGCACTTCAATCTCCCCTAACTCAGAGGCCTTGCAGTTTGATGTAGTTTATCGTCTTACCGAGGACGCTTGTGTGAATTGTTCAATTTCGGAATTAGGGGATTATGCTTTTCTTTTCTACAAAGGACAGGAAGTTGTGGAGAGCCATAACCCCTAATTACAAAAATAATACAAAAATATATTGCTGATAATAATTTTTTTACAAAAATATATTGCTGGTATTAAAACCTATTTTTACACTTTCATTGCGCCTGGGGATTAACCACCTGTCCACAGTGGGGAGTTCAACAGGCGCTACCAACCCGGGTCACCAGCAACTAAGAGGTGGTTCCACGCTCTTCGAAACCTCCCAATCAGAGGTCTTGCTGTTAGATGTAGTTTATCGTCTTAACCAGAACGCGGATATAATTTATCGTTTTACCCAGTACGGAGATCATAGGGGATCTATTTTGCTAGTAAGTTCATTGTAAAATGATTTTCTTATAAAAACCAACATATATATATATATATATATATATATATATATATATATATATATATATATATATATATATATATATATATTATTAAAAAAAACGCCAACATTAATGCCTACTGAGAATAAATCCTCTAGGCTTCTACCTTTCCTCCTCCCTCCGCAAGTCAAGGAGAGTGGGTTGAATCTACATATATATATATATATGTAGAAATACAATCTTAAAATGTGCTATATTTATGGGATAAAGTGGTCAATATCAGAGATAGAGCGTGTGTAAATATAAAAGTGAACATAGAAGTCGACACTTGGAGGCGACAGTCTGTTTCATGCTAGATGCAATCATCGGACCTCGACGATTGCATCTAGCATGAAACAGACTGTCGCCTCTAAGTGTTGACTTCTATGTTCACTTATATATATATATATATATATATATATATATATATATATATAGAGAGAGAGAGAGAGAGAGAGAGACAGACAGACAGACAGACAGACAGACAGAGAAAAAGAGAGAGTACAATATCAACATTCGTAATATTTAATTTAAAAGAGGGCCCAATAAAAAGAAAAGCAATAGGATGTTAAATCGAAAAAGATATCCTAATCTCTACACAATTGCAGTCGTGTTTCGATGCGTATCAACGCACCTCATCAGGCGATTGTGAATTACTGGCGAAATTGTTCACTCGCCTTTTTGACATGTTTGTCAATGTAATATCCTAAAATAAATAAATCAACAAAGTATAAATTAAGGGTAAAAAATAATATCTATGTCTGAGGATGGTAAATGTTTTTACCGAAAGTACTTGCGAACAATATGAACCGAACATCTAATCTAGTGTGCAGTTAATAAAAACAAGGATCACGTCGTTCAGCGAGTGGCCAGTGAGTCAGTCCCTTCTTAATGTGTTAGAGAAGCAAGTTCACCATTAATTACATTAACATTATTGATTTATTCTTTGAATGACTATTTTACAATATTAATTAAGCTACATTATTTAATAATAATAATAATAATAATAATAATAATATATATATATATATATATATATATATATATATATAGTCTTAAAGTATGCTATATTTATGGGATAAAGTGCTCAAAATCAGAGATAGAGCGTGTGTAAATATAAAAGTGAACATAGAATCAACACTTAGAGGCAACAGTCTGTTTCATGGTAGATGCAATCGTCATGCCACGAGTACTGTTATTATTCTCGGCTATTTATATATACGGGTCAGTGGTGCATTGTGGGTAGTCTATTTTGGCAGATATTTTACCAGAAGTCTTTTATTTGTTTATTTGTGTCAAATTACTTAATTTATTTAATTTATTTTTGTTTATATCCTTTATATTTATTTTATTTTTATTTTTTATTTTGAGCGGTGTTTTTATTAACGTAGTAAAAATTTGTTTATATAGCTTATTGTGGGTAGTCTGTTATGGCGGTTATTTTACCGGAAGTCGTTTATTCATTTATTTATTTGAGTCAAATTATTTTGCTTCTAGCATGAAACAGACTGTCGCCTCTAAGTGTTGACTTCTATGTTCACTTATATATATATATATATATATATATATATATATATATATATATATATATATATATATATATATATATACATATATATATATATATATTACTAAGTTTCGAAACAGGTCAGCAAAAAACAACGCTTGGGGATGAAACTGCCACCCAATAATTAAACTTTAATATTGAAATTAAAGTTAAATACTGCTGACCAGTTTCGAAACATAGTAATTTCTGTGTCGCGATGGAATCATATTTTTAAAAAAATAATTATAATCTAGGCTCTACTTACGTATCGAGGACTGTTTTTAAAAATAAAAAAATAAAAACTAAACAATTCGGATCATCAATTTAACAGTTCTTTCTTATTATATCTACACACACACACACACACACATACATATATATATATATATATATATATATATATATATATATATATATATATATATATATATATATAAAAAAGTGAACATTGAAGTCAACACTTAGAGGCGACGGGCTGTTTCATGCTGGACGCAATCCTCAGTCCGCAAACATTCGCGGCCTAACGATTGCGTCCAGCATGAAACAGCCTGTCGCTTCTGAGTGTTGACTTCAATGTTCACTTGTATATATATATATATATATATATATATATATATATATATATATATATATATGTATGTGTGTGTTTGTGTGTGTGTCTCTGTGTGTGTGTGTGTGTGTAGATATTATAAGAAAGAACTGTTAAATGCCCTTGCGCTAGAACTCGTTGGGTTTTGACGCAAAGTCCGCTTCATTGGTGAAGCATTTCCCACGAAGATGATTATCCAGGGAGTGGAAGAGGTGGTAATCGGATGGCGCAAGGTCAGGTGAATAAGGTGGATGGCACAAAGTCTCCCACCCAAGTTGGTGTATGATATCTCTGACCACTCGCGCGACATGCGGCCTGGTGTTGTCATGGAGGAAAAGCACACCTTTGCGATTCACCAGTTCTGGCTCCTTCTGGCGCAATGCCTGTTGCACACGTTTCAATTGCTGCGAGTATAGGTTTCCAGTGACCTTTTGGCCTGTTGGTAGCAGTTCATAATGAACCACTTGACGACCTGTCCACCAGATACAAAGCATAATCTTGCGTGGGTGCATAGGCGGTCTTGCGATGTGAGGGACAGCATCCTGAGGAGACAACCAATGTCTGAAACGCTTGGGAGTTTCGTACAGAACTCACTTTTCATCACTGGTAAGCACTCGATTGAATAAGGATGCGATACGGTGGCGAGAAAGCAGTGATACGCAGGCTGCTACACGTTGTCCCTGGTGGACCTAAAACAGCGTTTGCGGAACCCACTTGCTCAGTTTGTACGTCTTACCTAGGCGGTGCAGGTGAAGTCTAACTGTTTCATCGGAAACGTTGAAATGTCTTGCAAGTTCACCACACGTTAGACTACTGTCCTCTTCAATGGCTGCCTTCAGGACTTCGTCATACAAGACCTGTGGTCGTCCACTGCGAGGCTCATCATGGAGAGACAAATCTCCCGACTTGAATTTTCGAAACCAACACCTTGCAGTACGTTCATCGACAGCACTATCCCGAAACGCTTGACATATGCGGCGACTTGATGTAGCTGTTGATAAGCGCACTTTGAAGTTGTAAAGCAAACAGCCCTGAACGAGATCTCTAGACACTTCCATCCTTCTCACAGCTGTCCGGCTTATAACTGATGGCCGGGCACGGTCCGCGGGTTTTTTTATAATGTTTGATGTTCCTACTTCCGGCTCTCCGAATTTGAAAACAATTCCTACGCGCATTTCGTATATATTTCAACTTCATTCAATGACTAATCAAAAAACGGACAGAACATTTTGCGTACCTTATAAATACTCGAGAAAGAAAACAACGCATGTGGCCTGGCGATTCCGTTTAGCATGAAACAGTCTGTCGCCGCTGAGAGATGACTTCAATGTTCACTTTTATATTTACATACGCTCTGTCTCTGATATTGAGCACATTATCCCATAAATATAACCTACCATAAAACTATATATATATATATGTGTGTGTGTGTGTGTCTGTGTGTGTGTGTGTGTGTGTCTGTGTCTGTGTGTGTGTGTGTATAGCTGTATACGTAAGTTTGGTTAGGTATGTTCGTATATATATATGTGTATATATATGTATATGTGTGTATATATATATATGTACATATATATGTCTATGTGTGTATATATATATATATTGTCATGTATATAGCATTCCATGTGGTCTGTGTATGTAGATATGTGTATATATAAATGTAAAGATTTCTGAGTTCATATATGTAATATGTGTGAATATATGTAAAATACAGTAATATAAATACGTATGCTGGTGTAGGTATTTATGGTTATAAATCTTTTTTTTGTATATATATATATATATATATATATATATATATATATATATATATATATATATATATATATATGGAAAGTATTCTAAGGGAAGGACTTAAAGTTCTTTTATTAACGTTTTATCTTATTTTCTCTTAATATTCTCTAATTAGAATTGTGAGATTAGAATTTTTATGGGTTATTTGGGTTTTTCTTTTGTCATCTGGAGTTAATTTTCGTTTAAATTGATAAATTAATTTAAATTTAAATATATTACTCTTTAACTATCAATACTGATATTAAAATGTTAAAATTAAAAATATTTGTTTTGATATTTAAACACTTAAGTCATCACCTAACGTTAAACATTAACTGTGAAATTTAAGGAAAATTTAAATAGATATATATATATATATAAATATGTGTAAAGATTTGAAAATATATGTGTTAATATTGTTATATGAATATACATAGGTACCTGTGTATTTCGATACATGTGTATGTGCTTATGTGTGTAATATGTATATGTGAGATTTACATAAGTGTATGTGTGTGTGTAACGAATGCACGGCCGCAATTTTCGACGGATTTGCACCAAAATTTACATGCACATGCTCCAAGTTTGCATTTCCCAATTCCCATCGATAGTGGAAATAATCGATTTTTTGTGCTTCTACGGCAGTTTTCATGTAATTTGCGGCCTTTTTTCTACTGGCCTGTGTGAGAGCCTATAGCTGGCTGCCACGAATAGGCAGGAAGATTCTATTGGCCAGCGTGAGAGCCAATAGCTGACTGAGACGAATGTTAACTAGCATGCTAGCATGAAAAAAAATCGATAGCTGCATTCGTCACAAGTGGGAAAAATTTAAATCTGCATGACACTTTACTCCAATTGGCTCATTCGCTTGCTTAAACTCAACGTTGATTCTGATTCCGCAGAACTGGGTTGGGTGTGAAAAAATATTTGTTGGTAACATTCTTTTTTCATTCGGTTTTTCCAGTTTTGAGTCCTTTTTTAAAGCTGATCGTTTGTGTTCATTTTGTTTAGTTCTTTTTTCGTAACAGATTTAATGTTTAGTATAGAGCTTAGAAAAAATTCGCAGTATAAGATAGGCAAGAAGTAAGGCATGTAGCAACATCAGCACGGAAAAAGGGCACTCCTTTAAAGGCCATGAAGGGCAGAAATATTTTAAGTCAAGTGATAGCGATTGCTGTATGAGTCGTACGATTTTTGAATCAAGCACCGGCATCGCCGGACCTTGCTGCTAGTATATATATATATATATATATATGATAAAACAAAATCTTTAATATTGCCTTCAAATTTGGTTTCTATAGGACGACTAATTTACAGTGAATTTAGATAACAATTTAGATCACATATGAACTTTTATAATTTCTTTGTTTTTATATATTCATCTTTTGGAGTGCTTAATCCGTAGCAATATAATAAAAATATTTCTGATCGCAATGCCTACTGAGCAACTCCAGCGACATGTTGTTACAGATTTTCCCGCTTTAACCAACAGACATCTGCCGAGAATACGCAAATTGATGAAACATTATAATAAAGATACTGTGGTAGGTCCTGGAGATTTTAGGAGACTTGTTATTCAACAGGTTAATGTTTTAAATAAATAAAAAGATACAATCAGCAAAAATAAATAATCGATGATGAATAAAGAGATCAATAAATTAAATAAAAGGGACTAAAACACGGCAAAAATTAAAATTAAAATAAAGTTATCTGTTCATCAATAATTTGAACCGGACGCATTTTCCTGTAGCCGCTTGGAAAGAAGGCCTGATTTCCTGGTTAAAGAAATTCTGCAGGAAACCATGAAAACACGGAAATGCATGGAATTTATGGAACTGGGAGGTTTTAGGTTAAGAGATAGGGATATCATTTTTCCGCCTTGTCCGCGGGCACCAAATTCCTGTGAATGGAGATGCGAATAATTTCTTTCCAGAATGTTCTTCATTTGAGGCTTTCTTTCGCACAGAATGATCCGAAGGAAATACTAAAAGTTAGCAAAATTAATTCATTATAATATGTTACAGAGACAAATGGCACAGAAATGGCGGGTTTTAATGTTATATGCGACAGGTATCAATCTCTCTTAAAAGAATGTCTCAAATAATTCCTGATATCTGTCTATATCTCTGAGATTCAGTACTATGTCTACTTGCATTATTTACATTATTCGGACTGATATCCTTATCTTCATTGCCATATTCACAATGTTTCAGCCATTGTACGATCCGGTCTTCTTCAGGTGATTGGAATTATTCTTCAAATACTGTCTATATCTCTAAGATGAGGTATTATGTTTACTTGCATTATCTACATTATTCGGACTGATATCCTCATCTTCATTGCCATATTCACAATGTTTCAGCCATTGTACGATCCGGTCTTCTTCAGGTGATTGGAATTATTCTTCAATATCTGTCTATATCTCTAAGATGAGGTATTATGATTACTTGCATTATTTACATTATTCAGACTGTTACCCCCATCTTCATTGCCATATTCACAACTTTCGGCCTCTATATCTCTGAGATGAGGTATTATGGTTACTTGCATTATTTACATTATTCGGACTGATAGCCTCATCTTCATTGTCATATTCACAATGTTTCAGTCGTTGTACGATCCGGCCTTCTTCAGGTGATTGGAATTTGGAAACGAACCCGTCTTTCGTCCACCGGGGTAGATTGTTCTAGTTCCACATGTCATGCCTCTTCCGAATGTCACAGTTATTTCCCCTTTAACTCAGCTCTCTAAGTTTTGGTTCATCACCGCTGTGGCCTGGTATTGAACTCACGACTCTTTGTGTCTAGTGACTGGATCTAACCAGCGTCTTTATCCACTGGGTCAAAGAAGGCCGGAGAGTACAACAGCTGAAACGTCGTGAATATGACAATGAAGATGATAATAAAAGTCCGAATAATGCAAGTAATAATTCCTGATGTTTGTCCGTTGAGTTACATCTTATAAATAGACCGATAACCTTTCAGCATGGCTTACCTTCGATTAGATAGAGACGTTTCTAGCGATGAATAATTACCATGTACTGGACATGCGAACAGCAGTAATGTCTTAAAGAAAATAGTAACAAGGAAACTTATGAAATGTCCGACAATTATTTTTAAGACATTTTGTTATGTTTATACGTTCTTTTTAAAGATACAAATATTTGAGTAAATGTCCTGTTTATAATAAATAGTATTAACAACATTTACCGACCTGAATGTCCGAGAAATTTTCATAGAAAATATGCTTACAATAAGAAAGAAACAGTAGAAACGCTTCTAGTTCAGTTCATATTAAGGCAGGATCCCCCAGGTCTATATCCTCGGACCTACGCTGTTTCTGATCTTCATCAACGACTTTCGCGATGTCATCAGTTCTCATCGAGGTTTCTATGCAGATGACACACCTATTTAATACAGTCTTAGCAGCGAGTCGGAAAAATGTGACAAAGTAAAACAGGAAACCTCTCTCAAAAATGAATTCCAAACAGTGCTTAACTCGGAGTGCCTTGTAAATTTTAACGCATCCGAAACAAACCTGATTTCATTTAATCAGCATAGGGAACCTTTTTCTGCCTGCCATCAGAATGGCTGATGCTAAACTCCAGGACAGATGCTGCTTCTTGGATTCGCATTTTCCAGTCATGAAGTGGGTTATTTTGAATCAATAACTGTGACATTCGGAATCGGCATGACATGTGGAACTAGAACAATCTAGCCCGGTGGACGAAAGAAGAGTTCGGTTCCAATTGAAATGTCTACAGTCTGCGGAAAGTTCAGTCACTGTGTCCCCCTTCACATATATATATATCTACCACTTGTCCAGACACTGAATACTGCTACCATATTATTGTCTAGTGGTGCTACTATATGGCTCGTCATTATTGACTAAATTCAAAGAAGGGTCTGTCATGAAATCGATCAATACCTGACATCTCGATATCAGTCAGTTTTCCACCTCCGTGACGTGGCTCCCCTCTGTCTTTTCTACAAATGTTTTAGATAAGGAAGGCAAGGCTCGGGTTGTGGCCCTAGATAACGCAAAGGCGTATAGTATGCTGGCCTTCTCCACATGCACTAGTTATACAGTGTCTCTACACAAATATTTATCCTATTCCAATGGTTATTAACACATCGTTTTTTGAATTTTGTGCTGAATGGACTCGCTTCTAGTTCATCTCACTTTAAGGCAGGGGCCCGGCAGGTCTCTATCCTCGAAATTAAGCTCTTTGGGATCTACGTCACAATCTTTCCCGTATCATCAGTTTCCAACTAAGAATCTATGAAGATATCAAATTGGTTCACTGTGTCGTACCAGATAAATTCTTCTCTGCAGAATTCCTCTTGCACGTTTATAAATCTACCATTTTTCCAGGCATTGAAAACTGCTGCCACATCTTTTCTTGTACGCCTGCTATATCTGTCTATATTTCAGAGGGAAAATTAACAGGAGATAACTGATAACTGACATCCATTAAACATGGCGCGTGGAACTAGAACAGTCTACCCCAGTGAGCGAAATAAAGGGTTCAATTCGACATTCCAACCACCTGAAGAAGGCCGGAGCGTACAACAGCCGAAACGTTGTATGGCGATAAAGATGAGGACGATAGTCCGACTAATGTAAATAAAATACTCCTGGTATATGTCTCAGGATTATTGACTAAATTCAAAGAAAGGTCTTCAATGAAATCGATACTGACCGGGATTCTCGTCTTCAGTCGAAGTAACGTGGCTTCCCTCTGTCTTTTCTACAAATATTTTTATGACAACTGTTCTGATGAGCTTTTCCCCTTAGTCCCTGGACTGCATAAATTTAAGCGTGCTGCTAAATTAGTAACTTAATCTCACCGTTTTGCTGTTCAACTATCTTAGACATCAGTTCTATTTTAATGTTTCTTTTTGTCAGTTACTTCTCACTTGTAGAACATAGTCTAAAATTCTTTCTTCCATGCCACCTACAATCTTCAAAAAAATAAATGCAACATCAATCGCCATCTTCTGTCTTCCTTTATTGTCCTTTTCTTCATCTTTTCTCATTCTCTTTCATCGACTTCGTATTATTCTTTGGGATGTCATTAAATTTATATATATATATATATATATATATATATATATAATCGACTCTCCGGTCGAATTCGACGTAGGAGGTTCAGGCAGATCAGTTCCCAGAAACTGAAAGCCCGACACCGACACATGAGATTTGATTATAGTGGTGAAGGCTTTGTGCAGGGCCATCCACACTTTTTGGAGGGACAAATGCAGGGACCTGGTGCAGCGAGTGCCACAAGGTCCCCAAACGACCCTCCGCAGGTTTTGAATTCAGAGTTGTCCTTCTCCTAGACCAGTTGCCATCCAAGGCTATAGAACCCAGTCTGTCCTGCTATTTACCCATAGTTGGAGGGAGAAGAAGAGGATTCACACCTTTCCCTTTCGTAAGTGAATGCAATGGATTCGACTGGAATTCGAACTCGGCTCTCCGATTCCTCAATCCAAGCCATCATCCATTGCTCCACCTTGCCTCCTCTAATATATATATATGGTGTATTTGCGTATCAATTTTTCATTTATGGACGTTTGATTGAAAATGACAAAAAATGAAGGCGGTTGCAATCCGGGGAGTTAGGGGCAGATGTAAGGGGTGATGTAGTAGCAGAATTGTCTGACAGACATGACTCAGTACTCCTGCTGCTTGTGTGACATGGTGCAGAGTCCTGTTGCCAGATACAAGGTCTTCCAGCAGCCACACTCTTAACCTAACATAGCACTACCTCCTCAAGGCACTTGATGTCAACATCTGTGGTGACTCTATGGCTCCCAACACCAAAGTCGGGAGCTCTTTTCTTATCAGAACGATCTGATTGAATTTTCCGAGCCACAATTACTCTTACCATTACGTTTCATTTTATTTATAATAATTTTTATGCTTCCTTAGACAATATATTCAGGGGAAAATTAAGAATAAAAATTTGATATTATCTAATTCTTTTAAAGGCAATGTTGGATATCTTGATTAGAGTACATTTTATAAACGGTTTTTATAATGATAATCCTGTATAAATGCGGACATTCAGTTTTGTTCTCAAGGAAGCAAAAGTTGGGTGATGGATTTTTTTTTATAAGGATGGAACGGAAATTCATTTCCTATTCGTGTTTAAAATTAATTATTCATTTTTCAGTGGAAGATTTACTTTATACTATAAGGATTTGTTATAAATTTCCTCACTTTATAGACATTTATATATACAAAATAAATATATGAGAAAAAACAAAGCAATAACAAAAAGAGAATTATTTATTATCTGGTTTTTATGTGGTATTGGAGACACGAGAGACAGTAACACTGAGTAAACTTATGAATTTGGGTTATATATAAATTCGTAATCACCATTAGACTCATCCAACTATTTCCTAATCCTCTACAGTGTACTAAGATTGTCTCCTAAACACTCTAAAATGTTCGTATTGGAGCACCCAGCGTGAATGTACGGTGATCTTTTCCTCACAGACAGTGCCCAAATTACCCTAATATCCTGTGCAATCGGTAAAAAAAAACAAAAAAAACAACGCACATGCGCAAAACTAAAAATGGCGACAATTTACCCATCGCACCCTGTGTATATAAATATGAACATAAGGCATTGCACATTGAGTTGTAGTGTTAATAAAATAGTGTTCGATATTACATAGCAGAGCTATTATGTATATATTAATGAATATACATATTAAACCTCACCCGTAGCACGACTTGAAATTTCATGCACAACGTCATCTCCAGGTGCTGAGTACAGACTAACCTATGTATATATATATATATATATATATATATATATATATATATATATATATATATATATATATATATATATATATATATATATTTTTATATATATATATATATATATATATATATATAAAAGTGAGCATAGAAATCAAAACTGAGTATAGATCTATTTCAACCAACGCAGAGTATGTTAGTCTTATTCAACCCAGGTGGATGGACATTGAATAAAAGCAACCTACTTCGATTTGGGTGAAATAGATCTTTACCCACTTGAAGTAATTTTCGATTTTTTGTTGTGTAATATTACTGAGGGTTCTCCTTTTTCTCACAAATGGACTCACCCAAGGTATACATATACTACTACCAGTGAATACCCGGGGAGTGAAGGAGTCGAGCCGGAACGAAAGAACAGTAGTAGAGTTCAGTTGTAGTAGAGTAAGTCACACACAGAGACGGTAGCAATCGTCACAGTTAGCAAGCACGTAGTAAGGAATCCTCCACGATACTTCAATACCAAGACTGTATATATATATTAGTGCTACTAACCCGCATTCCTGGATCTACTAACCCGTATTACCAGTTTGTATTATTACGTTAATACATTTGTTTTCCTTATCCATTCCTGGCGTTTGTCATTCATTGATATCGAATTCACCCCGGAATCCACAACAAATATATATATATATATATATATATATATATATATATATATATATATATATATATATATATATATGTATTGTGTGTGTATTTAGGCAGCATTTTTTCAT
>OZ038513.1:73676680-73684180 GCA_964036315.1 Acanthosepion esculentum | reverse complement strand
ATCCATATTTGGAAAATCAACAAATCTACACCGGCTAGCTTCATGTACGCGATATAAAGACGCACTAATCTTCACATATTTTATACTCCCTCTGTTCCGAAATAGGTGTTCCATAGCCGGAAATCTCATGTGGAATATACTAATTCTTAGTCGAATTGGTTACCGTTTACATTAACAGGTTAGCATTGATGTTCCTCAAGTATTTATATTAGCTTATTCAGGTAGAAGAATTTGAAGCGCAAATTATATCACTTTCCCACCACATTAAAATTGTAATTTTTTTCAGACCACCCGCTGGCAAGAGATTATGATGGGAGAAGAGAAGCCAATTGGCAGAAATGCTAAACAAAATTGCAAGAAACACGAATTGACAAACAATGAACGTAGTGCTGTGTTGCAAGCACTGCTGGAAAGATCCACAGATCGTGTCCTGAAGCGTGGTGCAATAAAACAGGTTGCAGATGAATTAAACGTAGCTGCATACGTCTGGGTTTGCAAATTGAATTAATTTGCCAGCCTCCAAATCGTCCTGATCTCAATGTCCTTGATCTGGGTTATTTTAATGCAATTCAATCAATTCAGCACTAGAAAGCTCCAAATAATGTTGACCAGCTCATTGAAGCAGGGGAAGAAAGCTTCAATAAACTTCAGAAGTCGAAGCTTAACAATACTTTTCTAAGTTTGCAGTTAGCAATGGAACAAGTTATTTTAGTTGACGGCGATAACAACTATAAACTCCGGCACATGTCTAAAGAGAAGCTTGAAAGAGAAGGAAAACTTGAAGTATCCATTTCTATTTCTGACGAGTTGCAACTGAAACTGCTTTTGTTAAAGTAAACCTTCCCCAGTTATTTTTGTTATTAATTTAACTGTTTATGTATATCAGTTTCGATATATTTCACACTTATTTATATGACAATTCACTAATATTACTCATTTACTGTTGAGTATGGGAATAAATGATTTTTTTGTTCTTTTTGGTGTTTTTTTTATCTACTGGAACAATTATTTTGGAACATGAAAAATTTTTTGGTACAAATATTTCGGAACGGAGGGAGTAAAAATTTTCAAAATAATTTTTAATTCTTCTTCCATTATTTCTCCTTTTCCTTGTTTTTTTATCATTTCACCCCAAGCAAGGCAATAAAATCCCAAAGACGTAAGGAGTTACTTAGTGTTAGATAATATGAGAAAATATACTATTATGAATGAGGACGACAAAAGAACAAGAATTGATAAGACAGTAAATAACGATTGACATTGCATTTAAATTTTTGAACATCGAAGTTGACTGGGAAGAAAAAATCCAGAAGAAAGTTCCACCACAAGAGAGAAGTGCAATAAAAAAAACCCTTATCATATAAGTTACGGTTATATTTAGCTATTTCAACTGTAAAATGATGATACCTATCAGCCAATCTAGTACGGCGCTTAAACTCGTAATGTCTAGACAACAAAGGAAAGTTCATTAGATCAATTACCATGAAAGCAGTTATAGAAATGCCTAATGGAAACTACGTTAGAGCATCCACAAAGTGACTGAAGCCGAGATGACAGATCAGGACCATTAACATTGCACATTCTTCTTTGGCCTTTTTCAAGAATCTCTAAATATTTAGCAGGAGCACCGGACTAGATGTGGCAGCAATATTCAAGGCAAGTACGAATGGTAGACTTATAAGCATGTAATATAGATCCTGGAGAGCAAAGATTGTCTAGCGTGACACAGGGAACCAAATTTCCTAGCAGCAAGCAATTCATTCAATATAATATTTCCACTTAATGTTAGGGGGAAATTGTTATCTTTACTGCAGAAGAAATAAAGGAAAAAAGATTAAGATATATAAATAAAGAAATAATCCGTCCACGGTATGACGATAAACTGCATCCGCGTCCTGGGTAAGACGATAAACTATTGCAACAGCGGGGCCTCTGCTCAGGATGTTTTGAGGAGTGTGGAACCACGACTTAGTTGCTGGTGTTTCCGGATCCACCCTGACCCGGGCTGGCGGCACCTGATGGGGTCCCAGATATGGGCAAATAATTAAACCCCCAAACCCAGATCTCGTCCTGGGTATGACAATAAAATACATCCGCATCCTGGGTATGACGATAAACTACATCCGCGTGCTAGGTAAGACGATAAACTGCATCCACTTCCTGGGTCAGACGATAAACTACATCTGCGTCCTGGGTAAGACGATAAACTATATCCGCGTCAGAGTATGATGATAAACTACTTCTGCGTCCTGGGTATCACAATAAACTACATCTGCGTTCTGTGTATGACGATAAACTACATCCGCGTCCTGTGTATGACGATAAACTACATCCGCGTGCTGGGTAATACGATAAACTACGTCCAACAGCAAGGCATCTGATAATACATTTTTGAAAAAATAATGTTGCCAGATGTACGTTTTTGAAAAAAAAATAATATTACCAGCTACACAATTTTGAAAAAAATAATGTTACCAGCTATAAGTTTGTGAGAAAAAATATTAACGGAAATGGATTTTTAACAAAAAATATTACCAGAAATAAAATGTTGTTGGCCTTAAATGACCCATTGGGGTTGATATACCGTAAAACACAATAAACCAAACTAAAGAAGTAATAATAATAATAATAATAATAATAATAATAATAATAATAATAATAGTAGTAAGCGTCTTTATCCCCTGTCAAAAGAAGCCAACAAGTTCAAAATGGAGATTCAAATGGGTGCAGAAATACAAGTAAATCACAATTCACCGACTTTTTACACTTTCATAGTGTTTTGAGCGAAGTTTGGTGGTCAAATATTTACCCACAGGTGGGACCCTAACAGGTGCTACCGCACTGGGTCAGGGTGGACCTGTGAACACCAGGAATTAAGTGGTGTTTCCACGCTCCTCAAAACCTCCTGATCAGAACCTCTCTGTTGGGCGTAGTTTATCGTCACGCCGAGGACGGCGCGGATGTAGTTTACCATCATACCCGTAACGGCGCGGATGTAGTTTAGTGTCATACCCAGGACGGCGTGGATGCAGTTTATCGTCATACCCAGGACGGCGCAGATGTAGTTTGTCATCATACCCAGGACGGAATTTATCGAAATGAATTCGTGGCATCATCATTTCTGTTTCATATGAAAATGTATGGTGTATTCAAATGCCATCTATTGAAAAGAATGCTACGTAATTCTCTTCCAATCAAACAGTTGTAATTTTAGTACGTTTTGGACATCCATAAACCGATCTCAAGACCTGTTGTCTAACTGAATTTAAATTGTGAGTCACTCAGTGTAAAGGGCATGTGTACTGTCGAATGGAATCTTCCTACGAAGACTACGAAGAGAAGTCTCGATCCTTTTTCTTTCACACGCAGAGCAATTAAAATGTTCGGACTTACGGCAATACCGACTTACGCTTATAAGCTGGCCGGACATTGCTAGACACAAACAATAGCGCTTTAAATCCGGCATTACCAGAGAAAACAAATTCCTTATTCACCAGGGAATATCAAACGAATTCATTCGACAGTCGAATAAAACATATGACACGCATTCTATGAGTAAGCAAACATCTGAGACTTCACGCATATCAGTAATGAAATTTCGATTTCGTATTTGTCGGTATTAATTTGTGGATAGTGAAGCGGTCTCCAGGTAGACATGCCGCCGATTACAATCCAGGTTTTCACGCCTTAAACTGGATAAAATATTGTCCGCAGACGCTTTCCCGTATGCTAAAAGCGCCTTATACAAAATTTACTAAAGTTCAAGTCGTTCTCTTTCATTATCTTTCTGCACGTTTTAGTTTGAACCTTTCTATGTCCTGGGCATGACGATAAACTACATCTGGCAGCAAGGCCGCTGATCGGGAGGTTTTGAGGGGCGTGAAACCACCTCTCAATTGTTGTTGTTCCCAGGTCCACCCCGATCCGGGGTAGTAGCACCTGTTAGGACACCAGCTATGGGGAAAATAATCAACCCCCATATTGGAGTCAAAAAATAATAAAAGTATAAAAAATACATTGTTATACTATAAATACCAGGAATACATTTTCATAGTAAAAATAATTACCGGCAATACATGTTTGTAAAATAAAATAATCTTCAGAAATACATTTTTGTAAAATAAATGACTAATGTTCCCAAGAAAATTTAATTTCGGCATTTCACTTACCCTCCCTGTCACCCCCATTATACTCGTGTTGTTTTTTTAACTCATTCCGTACCGTCATAATATTATGTATTGCTTATACTACTTACCATAAAGTCACTAATATTCTCTCGATTGACTCCAACGGACTAATATTTATTTTTGCAAAAAGCTAAAAATGTGGCACAATCCCAAAATGAGACTATGGAAGGCTGGTCATCATCTGTTTTATCTTAACCTTAGCTAACCACAATCACTGACCCAAACAAACTATACAATACTCCTTGCACATACATGACACATTGTTCATTAACATCCTTACTATAACAAATATAACACCTCAAAATGTCTATAAAGTCCAAACTAATTCACATACAGTGGGGTTGAATAAGTGATCGTACACATGAAAATATTTCATATTTTTATTTGTAACATATTAAATTAACAAAACGGGAATATATCTACTGTATCAGATTGCATACTAAAAATGTATGCATATAAAACTAAATAATATTCCATGCTTAAGAAAATATAGCAATATTTAAATTTTTAGGGGTAGAAAAAATGATCGTACAGCAGAATAAAAACATGTTTTCTCCATTTAATATTTTGTACAAAGCCTTTATTAAGTTCAACAGCAACCAATCTCTTTCTGTAGTCTTTAATGATTCGCATATTTTAGTAGGTATTTTTTCCATTCTTCCTGAGTAATTGTCTTCAGGTTTTTAATGTTTGTTGGACGGATCTTATTTTTTAAAAAAACCACCGTAAATTCTCTATTGGATTCAAATCTGGCGACTGACTGGGCCATTGTAAGATGTTAACATTGTTATTAGCAAGCCAGTTCTTCGTACTCTTAGCAGTATGCTTGGGATCATTGTCCTGCTGGAAGATCCAATCAGGAGGAAGCCCAAGATTCTCTACAGAATGCGATAAATTTTCGCTTAGGATTTTTTGATATTTTTCTGCCTTCATTCTACCGTCTGTAATTGCTAGTTTGCCAAAACTTCGCATCGTAAAGCAGCCCCAGACCATGATACTATCCCCACCAAATGTGACAGTTAGTATGGTGTTCTTGGGTGCGTATTCTTCGCCGACTTTCCTCCATCCATGATTCAGGGAATTGCGATCGAACTCAATTTTACTCTCATCTGCCCAAAGAACACTTTCCCAATATCAATTTTCCTTATCTTTATTCCCTGTCGCAAATTTCAACCTGGCATCTCTATGCCATTTTAGAAGGAGTGGGGCCTTTCTTGAGGGGCGCGACTTAATACCGTCTCTGCGTAGTTCATTACTAATCGTTTGCTTAGTTACGTAAACCCCTGACAAACTCAGATCATTCTGAAGGACTTGTCTGATGGCCATTGGGTTATTCTGGACCTGTCGCATCAACTTTCTTCGTAATCTGGGAGAGATCTTCCTGAAAGCACCGGGTCTGCCTTTGTTGTCAACAGTATTACGTCTTTTAAATCTTGCAATAAATGAACCAATTGTTGAAAAAGGTATGTTCGTGTCACTGGAAATATTTCTGTAACTTTTTCCATTGTTCCATAGCTTAATAATTAGCTCTTTTTGAGCACGAGTCATTTCCTTACGTCTAGCCATTATTAGAACCGTTATTAGTGAACAGTGACTGCAGAATGATTCAATTTTGAACTGAATGTTGCAATAGAGTTACTGAGAATATTCTAGAACAGTCTAGAATCTTCTACTTTGAAGTACAACCAAAATCTACCGTATTATAATGCAAACATTGATACTGTATGAACAGTTTTTACAATATACGAAATATAAAAATTTGCATAATTATCACTTATCGATGAATTTCCAATTTGAAATTGCAGATTCTCATTCTATGCCCCAAAACACATATATAACATTGTTATTCGAAGTTTTCATTCGCTATCAGTGAGAATAATAAGCATTTGTTTGCTGTACGATGAAGTATTCAGCCCCACTTTATGTACAATTTGTCCGAGACGAGAAATAGAATAACAGCATTTAAAAATACTTCGTACACTCTGATCTCTTTACCTACTTTATTATCAATCTCGATCCCGCGCGACACAAGAGGACAGGGCGAGATGTCACACGAAGTAAGGAGATTCTACATTGGACCGGATTCGCCTTTAAGTTGCGAAGGAATAGCTCCACCGTAAGTACAGCGAAAGCGGACAAATGCAGCGTGACAACAAGAAAGGCTCCGATCGTACCCCATTCACTTCCACCAGCGCTCCGGAAGATGGGAAAGAAATCGGGTCCAAGTGCAAAAGTACGGCCCTGAACCGGCTGCCCAAAGGACAATTTCTAAAAATCGATGGTCAACCCTATCGAAAGCCTTGGACTGATCTAAATCGCCCAGTGCGACTTCACCCGTTAGCTTGCTAGGGTATCAAGCGTACCAAGTGAAGGTTGACTTGAATAGTTCTACCTTTCACAGCATAAGTCTGTTCAGAGCCAACCAAACTAGAGAGAAGAACCTGCAAACGGCTGGCTAAGATCGTTGATAAAATCTTCAACTCTGTATTTAGCATCGCCAAAGGCCGAATGTTACTTATCCTATCTCCACATTTCTGGTTTTTGCGTAGTAAATTCATCACATCACACCACTGGTGAGGCGTTGAGGCATAGACCCTTGCTTCATCTAGTTGTTGTAAATCTGTTCCAGCAAGCGAACAAGAACGGGCGACTGCCTCAAGTACAGTTCATAAGGAGGACCATCTAATCCCGGCCAACTAGCTTCAGCGCTTTCCAGATCTCATATTCAGTAACGGGACCGTCGCACCTCGACGCAGTGAAATTCGGTCATATACGCATCGAAATGAGAAGGGATCAGACTGCACTCCATGGTGAACAGATCCTCAAAGTAGACCTTTTATATGCCGGCATTTTTAGTCACGGTCCACTTATCCGGCAATAGGACGCACGCGATATGACCACTGGATGTGTTTCCTGCATTCTCTCACTCAGCTCAGCGACAAGATACTCTTAACTTAAACATATCTACTTCTTGATAAGCAAGAAGGCCAGCTCCGCCCTAGCTAAGACTACTTTTTCACAATCACGGAATTTGATCGCCTGATCAACTTTTGCTTCGTATGCTAACCTAATTAGACTGAATCAACGGCTATAATCAGTAACAAACGACCTAACTTTAGATTTTGATGTAATGGAATAACCTGTCACCCCCATGAGTGACTACACTATAGGTAGTAGCTAACTATAAGTATATGTAAGTCAACGGACGACACAGCCTCGCCAAAATCTTTTCGGCTAGACGGTCGAATTCTCTGCCCGAAGGCAGTGAGGAACACGGACGAGGCTCCGCCGAAGGGCAGAGTCTCGTTCGGGG
>OZ038513.1:73604180-73671680 GCA_964036315.1 Acanthosepion esculentum | reverse complement strand
GTCTGACGATCAGAAATAGCGTGAAACACAGGGTTACATACTCACATCAATCCAACTATATATATATATATATATATATATATATATATATATATTATAAAGAAAACTCCAACATTAATGCCTACTGAGAATAAATCCTCTAGTCTTCTACCTTTCCTCTCCCCTCCGCAAATGAAGGAGAGTGGGTTGAATCTACATATTTGATCTACCCAGATCAAGGAGTGTGGGTCTGCATCTACATTTTTGATCAACCAAGATCAAAGAGTGTGGGTCTGCATCTACATGTTTGATCTACCCAAGTAGTGTGTGTTTGCATCTACATTTATTATCTAGCCAGATCAAGCAGAATGTGTCTGCATCTACATAATTGATCTACCCTGTTGAAGAAATGTGGGTCTGCATCTACATGTTTGTTCTACCTAGATCAAGGATTGTCGGTCTGCATCTACATGTTTGATCTACCGAGATCAAGGATTGTGCGTCTGCATCTACATGTTTGATCTACTCCGATCAAGGATTTTGTATCTGCATCTACGTATTTGATCTAACCAGATGAACGAGTGTCGGTCTACATCTACATGTTTGATCTACCAATATCAAGGAGTGTGTGTCTGCATCTACATATTTGCTCTACCCAGATCAAGGAGTTGGGTTCAGCATCTACATGTTTGATCAGCCCATATCAATGAGTGTTGTACTCATCTACATATTTGTTCTACCTAGGACAAGAGTTTGTGTCTGCATATATATCTTTGATCTATCCAGATCAAGCAGCATGTGTCTACATTTACCTGTTTTATCTACCCAAATCAAGGAGTGTGTGTCTGCATCTACATGTTTGATCTACCCAGATCAATGAGTGTGTGTCTGCATCTACATGTTTGATCTAATCTAGATCAAGGGGTGTGGGTCTGCATCTACATAGTTGCACTACCCTTATCAAGGAGTGTGGATCTGCATCTACATGTTTGATCAACCAAGATCAAGGAGTGTGGGTCTGCATCTGCATATTGGATCTACCAAGAACCAGGAGTGTCGGTCTGCATCTCCCTATTTGATCTACGCAGATCAAGGAATGCGTGTTTGCATCTACATGTTTTATCTAACCAGTTCAAGGAGTGTGGGTCTGCATCTACATGTTTGATCTACTCCGATCAAGGAGGTTGGATCTGCATCTACGTATTTGATCTAACCAGATCAACGAGTGTAGGTCTGCATCAACATGTTTGATCTACCCAGATCAAGGAGTGTGTGTCTGCATCTACATATTTGCTCTACCCCGATCAAGGGGTTGGGGTCTGCATCTACATGTTTGATCAGCCCATATCAATGAGTGTTGTTCTCATCTACATATTTGGTCTACCTAGGACAAGATTTTGTGTCTGCATCTACATATTTCATCTACCCAAATAAAGCAGTATGTGTCTGTATCTACATGTTTGAGCTACCCAAATCAAGGAGTGTGTGTCTGCCTCTATATATATGCTCTACTCAGATGAAGGAGTGTCGGTCTGCATCTACATATTTGATCTACCCAGATCTAGGTGTGTGGGCCTGCATCTACATATTTGATCTACCCAGATCAAGGGCTGTGCGTCTGCATCTACATATTTGATCTACCCAGATGAAGGAGTGATGTGTGTGCATCTACATATTTGATCTACCCTGATCAAGGAGTGTTGGTCTGCATCTACATGTTTGATCTACACACATCAAGGAGTCTGTGTCTGTATCTACATATTTGATCTAACAAGATCAAGGATTCTCGGTCTGCATCTACATGTTTGATCTACCCAGATCAAGGATTGTGCGTCTGCATCTATATATTTGATCTACCTGGATCAAGCGAGTGCATGTGAGTTTGTCTGCTGCCGAAAGCAGCCGACCAGAAAAACGTCAAAGCCATCTCTACAATCTTGACACCGAAATAGACAGAATGAAAATGTCCCACATACGTTTGCTCGAACGCATCAATGTGTAACTACGGCTAACCGAAGATCATGAATATGTGTACGCATGTACGAACTAAGATGCATTTTCTGTATGTATGTTTGTCTATCTACATGTGAGTGTCATCCCAAAGAAACACAGAAGAAAATTCTTTCGCCTCCACCATATACAAATAATCAAACACAAATAAAGCCGGAATAGATCCACTTTTGAATAATAAACAGGTTAATCTAAACATCACGAAAACGTAAAACCCGGGATAACAATCTACTATAGATTCAACCGCATACATTAGCTCTATCACGGATATTGAGCACTTTCCACTAAATACTGCATATATATATATATATATATATATATATAGGTGTGTGTGTGCGTTTTTGGGTGTCGGTGTGTTTTTATGTGTGTGTGTGTGTGTGTGTGTGTGTGTAATTGTTTCCGGTTCAGTGGAGGGAAAATAGTGTTAATAATCTTCTATTGATTCAACTGAAATGACGATGATTCAAGTGAAATTAACATTTTAAATGCACAAAGAAATAAACGTTAAAGGACTCTTCCTGTTTAACCAGTTTGTTTGTTTTTAAAGGAAAAGGATGACTAGAAAGCAAAATAAAGCAGAGTTTCGAGCGAAACAAACAAAAGGACATTTTATTTCATGAAACGTACGTATTAATATGTGGGTCTGTGTTCACACACACACACATATATATATATATATATATATATATATATATATATATATATATATATATATATATATATATATATATATATATATATATATATATATATATGTTACGAATTCCAGGAAAAGAGCGCAAATAAAAACCGGATGAAGCCAAAGACAAGACTATTTATGAGGGAAGAGGGGAAAGTCTATGTTTCATTGGCTGAAAGTCTTTATTTCATTGGCTGATGTTGATTGACGTATGTCAATAAGAACGGTCGGAATCCGAGCCATATCTTGATCTATCTTTTTTGCAATGTCGAAGTGCGTAGCAAATCGCTATCAAGGAGGCGGCCTGAATCTTGTGGAATTAGGTCGGGGTTGCTGTTGGAGCCGATATGATGCAAAACCCGAAATCGGCAATGAAGACAGTGCATCACTGAAGACCTTCCTTGTTCCATCTGAAATGTATTACTCTACTAATGTATATTATACACACACACACACACACACACACACACGTATATACATATATATATATATCATATTTTTATGTCATTTGTTACAATTCTGTCTTCTTAATATATGGGTTTACGTGCGGGTGTGTGTTGAAGTTTTTTTACCTTCATCAAGATGTCTGCTTGCCTTTTGATCCGTTTTTTTGGTAGCATGCTACATTGAAGGGTAAAAATGGCCAAAATGCCAATGATAAAGCGTGTGCAAATATAAAAGTGAACACTGAGATCAACACCGAACAGGGACAGAATGTTTCATCTTTGAACGCAATTTTCGGAACATTAAATCACCCCCGGAAAAAAATAAAACAAAATAATTTCTTTTAAATATTCCCGTGGATAAACCCAAACTCAGTAAGGAAAAGACAATAAGCAAAGATAACAACTTTTGGGTGAGCTTGACTATTATCGGCCCTACTATACAACCGGGTTCAATAGAAAAAGAAAAAAAATTCAAATAAACCAATAAATTAGTCAAGTGACACATTATTTTTAATTATTTATTATTTGTTTTATGCCTCCGTCACTTAATTAACCTCGATATATTTATTAAGTATTCTGTTATAGCTTCTGAATGATATCATTACACTTTTTTTCTTCCAGACAATGCCTACACCTATCCCCAGTCATTTTCATATACTGCTTCTTTTTTAACACTTCCGGTTATCTTCGTTTTTCTTATCTTGCTCCAGCTGGCTAAGTACGGAAACCTACGTTTTTTGCATTCCGCTGGTATGAGTGTCCCGTTGCGCCATCTATCGTAACATACGGAAAATTCTAACTGTTCTATCATGCAAATTATTAGTCAGCCTCGATTTTTCTCTACGTCATGGTAGTTTCGTATCTAATTGCACTGGGAAAAGGAGTAGCAGTGAAAGTTTTAAGAGTTTTCCAAATAATTTTGGTGGGGACTTACCTTACTGTACTTTAATTTTTCAGTAATACGCTGACAGCTTTGTAACATTTTCGTATTTACCATTCATTTTCAGTAGCCCCACCCTATATTTTCTCTTCCTTGACATTATTATTATTTTCTATTTCTGTTTTAGCCAAATAAACTATATTTTCCGCTAAGCAATTGTCTTTCATAAGACCTTGCACCTTTAGTCTACAATTGTATCCAGTTTCATTTTGTTTACTGGAATTGCCTGATTCCAGCTTCAACCACTCACCATATTGTAGTCTATTTACATACCTGCACACAATATTTTTACACGTGGTCTGATGATCGCGTGACGCACAAAACTGCTAGTCAATCTGCAATGTTTTTTCATTGTCCACATTGTCTATAGATAAAAACGGTGATTATATCGGTGATAATGATTCGCTATTAGAGATAGAAAAAAATTCAACAATTGCACGAACAGGTATACGCACTCACACAGTCATACTTATTCACGTATTACACTTTGTTCAATAAATTAATAAAAGGTGGGGTCTGTCTCAAATAAGAAGTGTCCATTATAATAACGTTTGAAGTAACAAAAATATTGGATTAAAAATAAATCCATTAATCTAATTAGAAATATATATATATATATACATATAAAATTGATGTCTGAAGATCCAAGGACAATTAAAAGCCCTTGGTGAAATAAACTATTACGATGAAGCGGTGGTCTGTTTTTCTTTAAAACATATATATACATTTATATATACACCTCCATATATATATATATATATATATATATATATATATATATATATATATATACATATATATATATATATATATATATATATATATATATATACGTAGGTGTATATATAAATGTATATATACATATATATATATATATATATATATATATATATATATATATATATAAGGGGGCTATACAAAAATATATATATATATATATATATGGATTGGTATACATAAATATATATATATATACATATATACATAAATATATATATATATATGGAGGGTATGCATAAATATATATATATACATAAATATATATATATATATATACATAAATATATATATATATATGCATATATATATATATATATATATATATAGATATATATATATATATATTGGCTCCTGAAAATTAATTTCGGTTGGGAATGAAGCGTGGGTTTATCTAAGATCAAAAAATAAATACGCTAAAAATTCACCTTCATCCCAGCCGTGCGCCGACAGCTTAGTGGTAGAATTTGCGACTGACTCCAATTCAACCCGGTTTCCATCCTAGCTAGAGGAAACCGGACGTCTAGCCACACTGATGAGCTGTGATACATCGAAACAGTATGTCTTTGAATGAAAATAATATATATATATATATATATATATATATATATATATATATATATATATATATATATATGAAGTGGTATACATAAATATATATATGTCTAGTGGTGATGATCACTGCGTGCGGTACCATTGGAAAGTGCATGTAAATCATACCACAGGTTGACCCAAGCCTTGTGAGTAAAACTGGGTATACTGAACACTTGGGGGCGGTCAATAATTATGCTAGCACGAAGCCACAAGTCATTGTGACCCAAGTTTTGAGCGTGCTGGTGTTGTTCAGTTTGTTGATCATTCTAGGTAACACACTCTCTCCCAGAAACTATAATTATGGTCTGCTCAGCTTAGTTGCCGTATAAACCAGAGTTTGGCTCTTAGGGTGTTGAACGTCTACAAAATGTGCCTGAGCGAGAGTCTGCAATAAGGATTGGCTAGCCGCCCTAGTAGACGGGTATCCTCAACTACGAGTGGCCAGCTATAATTATTATTATTATTATTATTATTATTATTATTATTATTATTATTATGTATGCGTGTGTGTAGGTATATATGTGTATACAAAAAATAATAAATAATCACTGAATAAAAATTCTACAATACGGTACGGCTCTAATACAGATCTAGATAAAACCAACAAGTCCAGAGACATACAGACTCTCAAGCCAGGAAGTGACAAGCTAGAGTAATTATCCCAGTCGTTTGTTAAGATTGAATGTTTAAATGATTTATAATCTTGGCCTCGAGTGTGTTTATTATAATTTTTTAAAGATATTTTTCTGTATATTTTTTTCGGTTCTAAATTGTGGGATTTGAAATAAAGTTTATTAAATTTACGTTATTGAGCAATTTTTTTTTTTTGTTATGGTTGCCAGTTTTCATTCTCATATTTTTCTATTCTAAATTTTCCTTTTATTGAATAGATTTTTTTTCAGAAGTAGCAAAGTGTTTACTAATTACTTTTAGGAATATTCTTTCTATATTACAAGGTAACCAAAAAAGTTCTGTCCGTTTTTTAAAGGAAAAAAAGAACACGCTTCACAGTATGTGAAACTTATATATAGTCTTTGAAGTAATCGCCATCGGCATCCAGCACCTTCTGCCAACGTGTCTCCAGCTGTTCAATGCCCTTGTGGTAGAACTCGGGGCGGGGTGACGCAAAGAAGTCCGTGAGGCCTTTGCGCAAGTCTGCTTCATTGGTGAAGGATTTCCCACGAAGATGATTATCCAGAGAGTGGAAGAGGTAGTAATTGGATGGCGCAAGGTCAGGTGAATAAGGTGGATGGCACAAAGTCAAGTTGCTGTATGGTATCCCTGACCAGTCGCGCGACATGCAGCCTGGCGTTGTCATGGAGGAAAAGCACACCTCTGCGATTCACCAGTGCTGGCTCCTTCTGGCGTAATGCCTGTTGCACACGTTTCAATTGCTGCGAGTATAGGTCTCCAGTGACCGTTTGGCCTGTTGGTAGCAGTTCATAATGAACCACTTGACGACCTGTCCACCTGACACAAAACATAATCTTGCGTTGGTGCATAGGCGGTCTTGCGTTGTGAGAGACAGCATCCTGAGGAGACAACCAATGTCTGGAACGCTTGGGAGTTTCGTACAAAATCCACTTTTCATCACTTGTGAGCACTCGATTGAATAAGGATGCGGTACGGTGGCGAGAAAGCAGCGATATGCAGGCTGCCACTCGTTGTCCCTTGTGGACCTCCAACAGCGTTTGTGGAACCCACTTTCTCAGTTTGTACGTCTTATCTAGGCGGTGCAGGTGAAGTCTAACTGTTTCATCGGAAACGTTGAACTGTCTTGCAAGTTCACCACACGTTAGACTACTGTCCTCTTCAATGGCCGCCTTCAGGACTCCGTCTTTCAAGACCTGTTGTCGTCCACTGCGAGGCTCATCATGGAGAGACAAATCTCCCGACTTGAATTTTCGAAACCAACGCCTTGCAGTACGTTCATCCACAGCACTATCCCCAAACGCTTGACATATGCGGCGACTTGATGCAGCTGCTGATAAGCGCACTTTGAAGTTGTAAAGCAAACAGCCCTGAACGAGATCTCTAGACACTTCCATCCTTCTCACAGCTGTCCGGCTTATAACTGGTGGCCGGGCATGGTGCGCGTGTTTTTTTATAACGTCTGATGTTCATACTACCGGCTGTCCGAATTTGAAAACAATTGCTACACGCATTTCGTATATATTTCAACTTCATTCAATGACTAATCAAAAAACGGACAGAACTTTTTTGGTTACCTTGTAGTTTTTACCGATTTACTATCTTCTAGATTAAACTGTATCATTTTTTACTCTTATTCTTTTCAGTATTGTTTTGTTGTTGCCGTTTTCTATATCTTAGTTCATTTTTTGGTTCACTTTATACAAATCCATTTTGGTACAGTCACTTTCTTTTCGCAAGATTTCCACATTTAGCAGATAACCTACAGACTATAGATTTATATAGGTTTTTAGTGATGATAGTAGGTCGTCGGACGCGGTGATTATGTATACTGGCAAATTTCTAGGTTTTATGTACAGTATGTATTCTCCTGCGGATATGTTTAAACTCATATGCACGGAGTTAACTTTTATTGTGAGCCCATATCGTTTAAGAAAAAAATCTAAATCTTTCTAGTGCTTATCGATAACCCTGCCACTTTCATATTTTATTGTAATGAGTCCGTCATCTCTGTAATGGCCTTTATTGTATTTATAAGCTTTCGCAATAAAGAAAAATCCTACTAATTCGGGCATATCTGCGCCTCCATACCTACCAATTCCAACGCCAAATCCCTTATTTGTTTTTTGTTTTTTAACTGTATCTTCTTTTAATGGAATAGTAGGGATTTCTGACAGTGGGTTATGATTTATTTCTCTTTTTCATTATTTACATTATACGGACTATTGTCCTCACCTTTGTCGACATATTTATTACAACGTTTCGGCCATTGTACGCTCCGGCCTTCTTCAGGTGGTTGGAATGTCGAACTGAAACCTTTATTCCGCTCACTGGGGTAGACTGTTCTAGTTGCACGTGCGATGTTTAATGGATGTCAGTTATCAGTTATCTTCTGTTAATTTTTCCATCTGAAAGTTCTCCACTGCCTTAACCCGGTATTGAACTCACACTCTTTGGGTACTGTCACTGGATCTAACCAACGCCTTTATCCACTGAAGAAGGCCGGAGCGTACAACGGCCGAAAGGTTGTAATAAATATGGCGACAAAATCCGAATAATGTAAATAATGTACATTAATACCTAATCTCAGAAATATAGACAGATATTGAAGGTTCTCTTTTTCACTTACATTTATGAATTCAAGAACTAAATCTATTGCCTGATTTAACATCTCTTCAGAAATAGAGGCAGAATTCCATGATATCGAATTGCAGAAATCTATACGCTTTCTTTTCTTCTATTTTATCGAACCAATCAATAGCCGCTTTATTATTTTGCTACTATAGATTTAAGGTATACTATATGTATAGGTTAAAGTGCTCAATCTCAGGGATAGAGTATATTTAAATATAAAAGTAGATATTGAAGTCAATACCCAGAGGCGACAGACTGTTTCACGCTAAACGCAATCCTCGGGCTATCAATTGCGTTTAGCATGAAACAATCGTCGCCTTTGGGTATTGGCAATTTGTTGTGGATTCCGGGATGAAATCCGATAACAATGAATAACAAACTCCAGGAATGGATAAGGAAAATAAATGTACTAACGTAATAATACAAACTTGTAATATGAGTTAGTAGATCCAGGAATGCGGGTTAGTAGTTCTAATATATATATATATATATATATATATATATATATATATATATATATATATATATATATAGTCTTGGTATTGAAGTATCGCGGTTTGACTCCTTACTGAGTCTACGTGCTCGCTAACTGTGACGCTTGCCGCCGTCTCTGTGTGTGACTTACTCTACTACTATTGAACTCGACTACTCTTCCGTCGTTCCGTCTCGACTCACTACCGATTGTTCGGGTATTCATTGGTAGTAGTATATGTATACCTTGGGTGAGTCCATTTGTGTAAAAAGGAGAGACCCCTCAATAACTTCAATGACAACTTTTATATTTACATATACTTTATCCCTGAGATTGAGTAATTTAACACATATAGTATAGCTTAAAACGATATATATATATATATATATATATATATATATATATATATATATATATATATATATATATTTAACAATATAGACAGTATTAATATATATCCCCAAAAGTCAGGACCTACCTACATTTTTCACCCACACAAGACACACATGCTTACGGAGTTGTTGAGGCCTCACACATATACATATACACACTTACACATATCATACTCACTCCCTCCCTAAGAACCAAATAACTTACACACACACACACACACACACACACACACACACACACACACACACACACACACACACACACACTTAACAGAGACACATCCACTTTCCAGGAACCAGGAATTGTCAAAATGACCAAGGGAATTCAGAGCAGCATAAATCCTTCCAGCTCTTATCTCAAATAACAACTTAAAAGAGTCTGTTTGACCAACACAAGGACTGACCAAAATTCATGTTAAAAAAATAAAAAAACAAATGAAAATACTAATTAGTTCATTTTCTACATCAAGTCATTCATTTCTGTAGTTCACTGTTACCAGCAAGCAGAAGTTATTTTTCTCCTGATGATGACCATGTTTACCGAAATTAGTCGAGGAATCTAAATGAAATAATAATAAAAACGAAAGAATATTAATATACAACCCAGTCTGCCTCAAGATTTTAATATTTTAATTTTTTAATATTTTGTTCAATATATATATATATATATATATATATATATATATATATATATATATATATATATATATATATATATGTTCAGTGTAAACATAGGATTTAACGCTTTATAGTGACAGTCAGTTTCAGGCTTCATTGCGATCTAAAGCTTGCGCTGAAGATTGTATTGAAACATTAAAGTGGTAGCGCCATTGCTTTTCCATTACTATTTTCTCACAATATAAAGTTTTTGTTTATTATTTTTGTGATATCTCATATTATAATTCTGTATTTCTAATTTACCATGGAAGATGTTCTTAAAAATTGTCGAAAGTAATTCGGTAAAAAAAACAAAAAAAAACTTCGGCGCCTTCCATGATGAATTCCAGCATAACATCAATAAACTGATTAGACAACTGGAAAAGTTCAGTATAAAAATAAGTCGATACAATATGCCTATGTTATTCAATGAAACATGTTTGAATTAAGATATGCTATATATATATATATATATATATATATATATATATATATATATATATGTATGTGTGTGTGTGTGTGTGTGTGTATAAAATATAAAAGTGAACATTGAAGTCAACACTCAGAGGCGATTCGCGGTCTAGCATGAAACAGCCTGTCGCCTCTGATTGTTGATTCAATGTTCACTTCTATATTTATATTTACATAGGCTCTATCTCTGATATTGAGCACTTTATCCCATAAATATAGCACAACTTAAAACTATATTTCTTCATATATGTGTGTGTGTCATGAACATTGTTCTCAAGCATGAAATAAAATGTTGTCACTCAGCTGTATACTATATATATCATCCTCCAAAGACGGACTGTTTCGCTGTATCACAGCTCATCAGAAACCCGGCTGAATTGCGTCAGTCGGAGAATCTACCAGTAAGCCGTTATGAATAACGACAAAGGTAAAATTATGTTAGCCGACGTGTTTTGTCCTCTGTTGAAATATATGAAGGAAAATGCAAAGATTTTATTTTGCCGCAAGTTTTTATCAGGAAAAGTAAAAATTTACTAAGTTTTTCATTATTTTTAAATTTACGAGACGCTCATAAGTTTGGTTAACTGAAAAAATCTGGTAAATTATGGAAAATGTCAAATAAAAAAAATGAATGAAAAAACAAATGAAAATTAACAACATTTTTCATCACAGGACGAAAAGATTATGTTTTCTTTTTTTCTCTTTATTTATATTGTTCGTTTATATATATATATATATATATATATATATATTTAGATATATTTGAAAATTTTACACACACACACACACACACACACACACAAACACACACATATGCGTATGTGTGTGTTTATTTGTGGGTGGGTGTAAAATTTCCAATAAAGTATATCTGTAAAAGGACAATATGAACAACGACAAAAGAAAAACTTATCTTCGCCGGCGTGTTTCGTGATCTGAGGGACTTTGTAGGGGTGTAGTATGTTGGCTAGGGTCACCATGATATAATCAATATCAAAGAAGGCTGTGTTCTTGTAAAACAACACCCTACATTAATTTATGAACAACAATACACGAGAGAAAAATAATCAAGCTCAGTGAACATTAATAATATTGTATTAACAATGGTATACAAATTTCAACAATAAGTATAAAGAAAGTTGCTTCCCTTTTTCCATTAAGGGTAATTTTAGCTAATAAATGTTGAATACAAAATTGAATGTAATTTAACTACAAAGTTCAATTGAAGTCTTAGCTAAATAAAGAATAGTTCCACAGTGTTTTATCAGTGTAGAAAGATGTAATGTTCATGAGTGATATCAACAAGATTTAGTTTGATTACTTGAATTAGTAATAATTAAGAATTAAAATGTCAATATAGCGCCGTGCCTTATCTTCCAAGAATTGAACTGCTACTGCCGCTGGCAAACAGCGAGAGTCTTTATATAACAAGTTTTAGGCTCCGGATGGCTTGGCGCCAAAAGTATAGAAAAGATAATAAAATACGCGATTGGTCAGGAAATGGACCAATCCGTGATTTTAGAGAAAAATTTGAATTACCTGCGATGGTTAAATTGTCCTATAATAAGTATCATGTATTTATTAACCAATGATATTAAAGAAAGCGGAGGTGTGGCACATGTAAGTGATTCCCACAACTTTATCAAGGCAAATGCAAGGATTTATTTTGTAACAAGTAATTTATAGATATGAGCAAAAATATCGTTAGCATTTCAAGATTATTACATTTCAGAAAGGCTCATGAATATTCATCAGGTTAGCTGAAAAGTGTTGGTGAGTTATGGAGGACACTAAGTGACATAATTTAATGTCTAATAAACGGAAATGAGTAAAAGTGCAGTCGATTCTCATTGGTTTAGAAAGAGTTAATTTCTGATAATTTATGTTATACGCGTATTTTATTGTAATTATGTTTAACAATATAATGAATTTGTATTTATTTGTCTTTTATGGACCCGTCCACCTCACTTCACCACACCTTCTCCTCATTCCTGTCACGAGGAGAGAGAGAGAAAACGGATATAAAATATGAATTTGATTTTTTAAATTCATGTTTCTGAAACTAGCTACGAACGTTTAGACTCTTCGAAACTGAATAAAAAAAAACATCAATAGCAATAATAATAATAATAATGATTATTATTATTATTATTATTATTATTATTATTATTATTATTATTTTAATACCCACAGACAGAACTATCAAAGCAAAACTCCCAGAGACAGTGATCAAAGACCGCAAAAACAGAATGTGCTTTCTTATTGACATGGCAGTCCGTGCAGACTGAAATGCAGCTTTGAAGATCTTCAGAATTTATGAAAATACACAGCGATCGAAGTGGAAGTTTAAAAAGAAATTTGGTAAAATGAAAGTAGTGTAACCCGGATATAAGAGAGTTGTCGGGACCGGAGAAGAAGTATCTTATATCTGGGTTTCTCTTATATCTGGGTTTGGTCTATTATATATACTACATTAACACAGGCTCTAATTTGGGACCAGAGAAAATCGCTCTTATATCTGGGTCTCTTATATCCGGGTTTGGTCTATTTTGTTTAGGTAAGTATGGCTCTAATTTGGGACCAGAGAAAATCTCTCTTATATCCGGATTTATCTTATATCAGGGTCTCTTATATCCGGGTTACACTGTGTATTGTATATATATATACAGTGAAACCCGGATATAAGAGAGTTGTCGGGACCGGAGAAGAAGTCTCTTATATCCGGGTTAATCTTATATCTGGGTTTGGTCTATTTTGTTTACGTAAGTATGGCTCTAATTTGGGACCAGAGAAAATCTCTCTTATATCCGAGTTTCTCTTATATTAGGGTCTCTTATATCCGGGTCTCTTATATCAGGGTTACACTGCATTAGTAATTCCAGTTACGATTGGGACTTTGATTTTTATTGGAAAAGGTTCTAATAGATTCATTGATGGGATTCCTGGCAGCCCATGCCTTAAAGAAAAGCAAAAAACGTAACCTTACAAGCAATTAGTTTTTGCGCCAAATATTTTAAATGAGTATTGGCTACGAAGTTGAACGTTTTCTTTGAAATTTTTATAGCCATTTTAGTTAGCTTGCAAAACGAGTAATTCTTCCAGGAATTATTTTTCTAATATCTCCATTTCAGAAAGAATTAACACGATGTCCCCAAACAGCCGTCCGTTTTGAGTACAGAGATGTCTTACTTAAGCACTACTAAGAGAATATAGTCTTCGTACTATTTCATTCATTACTCGGTGATAGACATTAGGAGGATTTGAGATAATTAATTCATCGAGTCTCGAAGAAACCTCAACAGAATGCAGAAAGCACTGGACGGCCGTTGCGTCCTATATTTGGGACCCATCAGCAGTGCGCATCCGCTACCGAGAATTGAAACCCGGAAATTACGTTATCAAGTAAAGGTAATACCAACTGTTCCCTCGGGTCTCGGTGACGAAGAGGTAGCGAATCAGACTCGATATAGCGCCGCTCGAGCACATATTCAGTAGTGGAACTCATCCGAGTTTCTTTTTTACCCATAGGACTGTGCCCCCACGAGCCCCGTCTACTATCCCCTAGCCACTAAGTCCAGAGAGCATTTGAAGCCGGTTCAAGCAAGGATGTACAAGTGGTAGAAATTAGGAGGATTTTAGGTATTTTTCTAATATATATATTTATTTAAAGATATGTTTTGTGGTACAAAATTTTATGACCTCCATGAAAAGACAAGATTTATTTTTATTACCACTCATGTTTATAATATGTAAAATGTAAAACTGAAAAACGGTTTCGAATCTCGCTCAACAGATCGAAATCGATGCTAATAAATTGCAATAGAATTATCACTAAATATGTGCGCATGTGTAGTGCTATCAACATAAATTTAGTTTAGTGAATTCCTTAAGGACGGAATCCGTCATAAGTAAAGGTTTTCCACTTTGTTCATAAAAATTTCCTTCTCCAATAATGTTCTTGATATATAAAAAATATATATCGTTATCCCGTATATATATATATATATATATATATATATATATATATATATATATATATATATATATATATATATATATATATCGTTATCCCGTATATATATATATATATATGTATATATATATATATATATATATATATATATATATATATATATATATATATATATATATATATATGTATATATATATATATTTAAAGACATTTATATTATGTTTAACGTTCTTTTTATAGATACAAGTATTTAAGCAAATGCTCTGTTTTATAATAAACAGTATTAAATAACATTTACCGGCCTGAATGTCCGAGAAATTTTCATAGAAAATTTTCGCTCTCCGACAGGATAATAATAATAATATATATATATATATATATATATATATATATATATATATATATATATATATATATATTTCATCCTTCCATGCACATGTATTCACTTCAAATGTATCTAAGATGTAACGGAGTTCAGGGCAACATTTAATCTTAACGTTCATTCCAACTTAATTTCAATAAAAACAAAATAAATAGAAAAATATATACTTTTTACCTTAGTTTCTTCTTTCAATAATTTTAAAATTTTAAACTTAATATAGATTAAATTTAAAATTGATAATTTTGAATTTTATAGTATAACTTAATATTTATTAGTTAGAATGAATTCTATTTTAGTCTAACCCTAACATTAAGACATTAAATAATTATTATAACCAAAGTTCGTTGTCACGTTTTTTGAATTCTCATATACTTTTATTTTGATTGGTCATTCCAGCTTATGTAACAACGTTTCCCCTAGCGAGGATTGTTTGATTGATTTGAACCTTTTAAAACCCTTTATTCTACATTCAACAACGTCACTTGATAAGACACCAGAAGTGTTAAAGTAAAATGCTATTTTTGTAGCTATTTTATAACATATTTATGTTATAATTTTCGAATATATATATATATATATATAAGTGATAGAAATTACGAGGATTTGAGATAATTATAATTAAGTAATTCATCTATTGCTCTGGACTGAGCGTCTTGGGGATAGTAGTCTTAGCACGTGAGGGTGGGGGCACAGTCTTATGGGTAAAGAGAACCTCGGATGAGTTCCACCACGGAATATGTGATCGAGCGGGGCTATATCGAGTCTGATTCGCTACCTCATTGTCACCGAGGCCCGTTGCAACAGTTGGTATGACGTCTTCCTGATAACGTAACTGGCCGTGTTTCAATTCTCGGTATTGTATGCGCACTGCTGATGAGTCCCAAATATAGTACGAAACGGCCGTTCAGTGCTTTCTGTATTCTGTTGAGATTTCTTCTAGACTCGATGAATTACTTAAATATATATATAAGGGTTTGGGAAGTGTCCTACTCGGATGGATAGATAGATATATTGATTTCCAACTGTATATATTCTATCGTGATAAATCTTACTATAAATGTTCTTTAAATGATTTTCCCATATGAAAAATAAACATAACATTAACTTTTTCGTATCTCTATTGCTATCATTTCATTGGTTAACACCTTCACCAATGGAAGTGACGCATATGCATGGTTACATATTCTCTCTGAAGAGTCACGCCCCTATAACATTGTCACGTACTTCCTTTTGCAGTACGCATCAAACGTGACCCTAAACCGTTCAACTTTACCCACGGTATTCTTTCTCTATGAATCATCAGCTTTTAAGATTTCCTTTTCAACCGAGCGGAAGATTTTAGAAGGATGGACACTCAATATGCTTTTACGTTCCTGCGAAATCGAATACAAACCTGCATTCTTTGCGCATACAGTATTTTATCGTCCACCGGCCTTTTAGCTATGACATACGTTTCGCAAAATGGCAGATTCGGGTTTACCTACTTTTATTGTCCATCTCAGAAGATGAAATGCCGAAATTTATTTAACTTAGGTAGAGACCGTTGTGATAAAATATCCGTCATTTTGATCGTTTTTTTTATACTTTTTTGTGATTTTAATAATAGCTTTAAAAATGGCAGATCAGAGAAAATCGATACACCAGCCGCGTTTGAAAATAAACTTTCCTTGCTAATCACAATTCTGTCTATTTTGTCTTTTTTTACTACGCCTTTTTTCGCTCTTTAACAGTATCAAGTGGCGTCAATAAACTGAGGCAAGAAAGCTAACATTAAACCGACTATTCGCCAGATTTTAGTCGCACTAATTTATTTTTGTTTGACTACATTTACCCATTTGCCAGCTTAGATATTCTCGTTTCTATATTTTAATCATCTAAGTAAGGCAAACGGGATAATAGTGGCGGAAGATTGCGGGTGGATTCGTTTGCATGCTAACAGCTTAGCTACCTACGGCTGCATTCTTTTAATTGAACACACAATACCAACCGCTGCAATCAGTAGGGAATACATATCTTAAACACGAAGTATACCCCAATTCCAGTAGGTTTCTTTACACACATTCCAATAGGGTTCTGTACACAGATTCCAATAGGTTTCTGTACACACATCCGAATTGGTTTCTGTACACACATTGCAATAGGTTTCTGTATACATATTCCAATAGATGTCTGTACACACACTCCAATAGGTTTCTGTACAGAGATTCCAGTAGGTTTTTGTACACACATTCCAATAGGTTTCTGTACACATATCCCAAAAGGTTTCCGTACACACATTCCATCAGGGTTCTGTACAAAGATTCCAATAGATTTCTGTACACACATTACAATAGGCTTCTGTACACACATTGTAATAGAGTTCTGTACACACATTGCAATAGGTTTCTGTATAGAGATTCCAGTACGTTTCTGTACGCACATTCCAATAGGGTTCTGTACACACATTGCAATAGGTTTCTGTATAGAGATTCCAATAGATTTCTGTACACACATTCCAATAGGTTTCTGTACACACATTCCAAAAGGTTTCTGTACACACGTTCCAAAAGGTTTCTGTACACACGTTCCAAAAGGTTTCTGTACACACATTCCATCAGGGTTCTGTACAAAGATTCCAATAGATTTCTGTACACACATTCCAATAGGTTTCTGTACACACATTCCAATAGATTTCTGTACACACATTGCAATAGGGTTCTGTATAGAGATGCCAACAGGTTTCTGTACACAGATTTCTTGTGAATTCAGAACATATTCTTTCACGTGATTTTAAGATTCTTTATGTTTTCGTTTCAAATCTTTGTTTTCTAAATTTTTCATTTTTTTATTTTTCTTTCAATAAACATTCCCACATAAACAAAACACACGTCATTATATCTTCATCATCATGCACCGTTCCCCCTAAGGACGTAGACGATTTTGTCCCTCAACAATATCCTGTCCTTTGTAGCCCTTAATAAATTCTGTCTCTTTGTTTCTTCTCCTAAACTCTGTTCCGCCATCCATCTACTCATGCTCACCAGGTAGGTTTCCCTCTGTCTCACTTATCCTCAATCTGTCCTGTGAGTACCAGATTTTCCAAGCCCTCTTTCCTCATTATACGCCTTGAGAATTTCAACTGTCTCTTCATGATGTTAAGTATGTGTCATTTTTGTTTATATTTTCTCTATAATTTCTTGCTGTACTTCTCCCGATCTTGAATGTCACTTTTGCACATTTATTTAATCCGAAACCCATGCCTGTGATGTCACTAAAATATTTTACAGTATTGAGGAGACCCTTCAACTCATTATCATCGTTAACTAAGAATTTGAAATCATCCACGTGGATTATGTGATTAAAGACTTTCTTGTTTACTTTGTATCCATAGCTATTAATGTTTAGTTCAGACGAAAGTAGGGGGGGGTGATTAAGGACAGGAAAAACAAAAATGGTCACAGGGAGTCTCTTTGAAAGATTCTTCGTTGGATATTCAGGCGGTTCGAAGTGGTTTTGTCTTTGATGTGATTTAGGTATAATGTGGTTTTCTACTGTTCCAAGCTATATTTAAGGAAATTTACTATCACCGAGGAGACATACATGGGTTGGACAAAATAAATGGAACAGGTGCAAATTCCACTCCTATATTTCAAAGACCTATTATATTAAGAATTTTAAAACTATGTAATGGCAGGTTATATCTATTGTAAATACGTTTATTTATCCAATTTACTGTCTTTGTCTTATTTATTTTTAGAATTTAGTAAAATTTAAGCTAAATGCGTGACCTCTTCAAGTTAAAAAAAAAGGTCAAATTGTTGGAGCTTGCCTGGCAGGAGCCTCGATCAATAAGGATGCTGAACTGTTTGGTTTTTCAATAGCTACCATATCAAGAACTATGACGCAACTCCAGAAACAGGGCAAAACCTCTAGCAACTGTAGCAATTTGGGCCGGACTTGTTACTGAAAGAAACTACTGAGTTGAATAATCATCTGAATAGTTTAGTTTCTACTAAAACTGTTAGTCGTGAGCTCCATAAGGCTGGATATCATGGAAGAGCCGCCGTGAGGAAACCTATTTTCTCCACTCGCAACATTCAAAAGAGGTTGAAGTGGTGCAGAGATCACAATGCCTGGTCCGCACACCAATGGAAGCAAGTCATATTCTCAAACAAATCCAGTTTTTCTCTTTTTCCAACTTCAGAGCGAGTTTATGCGTGGAGGCAGCCCAAAGAAGCTTACAACACTTACTGCCTTCTTCCAACAGTGAATCATGGAGGTGGGTCACTGATAGTTTGGGCCGCCATATCATGGAAATGTCTCAGTCCAATAGTTGCCCTGCATGGTAGAAACCACAGCAAAGATTACCTGAACATGTTCATCCAATGGCCAAGACTTTATTCCCTGATGGTGACTGCATACTCCAAGACGATAATGCTCCAATATATACCGCTCGAGTGGTTAAGAATAGACATGAAGAGCATGAAAGTGAGCTAAAATACATGGAGTGGCCTCCCCAAGCTTCAGATATCAATATTATTGAACATTTGTGGTGCATTTTGGAGCAACAAGTTAGGAGCCGCTATCCGCCATCGTCGCGTCGTAAATAGCTGGAGAAGGTGTTAATGGAATAATGACTGAAAATTCCTCTAGATGAAGTCAGGAAGCTGTATGATTCCATTCCTAGACGTATCCTAGAAATCCTAGAATTTAACAAGTGATACAATTATTTTGTCCAACCACTGTACATTTCCAAAGCTTTTAGCATCCAAGGGAATGACACATATATACACTCAGGCACATGTAGATACATTTAGTTCTAAGTTGAAACGATGATCCCTCTTCCTGTTGTGACCTTTTGATCCAGTTTTCCTCTCTAATGTTCCCTCTTTATAAAACATATTCACTATTCTCTTGATGGTTCTTGAATGGACTTTGAAGAGGGAAGCCAAAGTATGAATGTTGGTACTGTTACTGAAGGCCTGAATGATCTTTTTCCTCTCGACATTGCTCATTTGGGAAGACATAGTTGGGATGACACGAAATGTTTTTAATTTGTTCTCTTTCTAACTGAATAAATGAAAGCGTCTCTCAGTGATTCTTACGACAAATGGTGTCAAGATAGCTAAAAGTCTTATCGGAAAATCTGGAAGAAAGAAACTTAGTTTAGTCTTTCTTTAGATATTAAACATTTTGTGGGATGGACAATTGTCCAATGCTGTTACATGATTTGGAGAATTTTTGCATTTACAACCGGCGTATTTCACTGGGTTGATTTTTTGCTGATTGTCTTTGAAGGTTAAGTACTGGCGGTAGAATTGTCTCTCTTATCGTCTTTGGTAGCGCCAAAGTAGATTTTATTTGTTACGTCTGTACGCCTACATTGTGAAAATGTGTCGCGGTAATTTGGCTGAAAATTCCTATGCAATGAAAACCATTAAAGAGTTTATCTTAAATAATAAACGGTAATATGAGAACGTACATATTTTTTTCCTGCCTGATGGACTTCTTTTTACTTTGTCTTTGTTTTTTGTCTTTCGTTTCTTTCTCGTTAATTCACTTTAGTCGCTTCTTTTGTCAAGAATTTTATTTTGTTTGTTTTTGTCTATTTGGTCATTTTATTAATGTAGATTATTAGTCATTTTCTTACGTGCTCAATTTTCCTTTCTAGGCAGACGGCTTTCTGTTCGGTTGCGTAAGACCGCAGAAAAAAGAAAAACGTAAAATAGATAAATAAATTAAGTTAAACGTTTTTGCAATTACTGAAGTTCTTCGTTTCGAAAAGCGATTTGATGTATTTTGCATCCATTGTGGCATAAAAAGAGTCCCAGTAGAAAGGAATTCTAAATGACAATTCCAGTAGAAAACGAATAATAAAGGGACAAAAATAGACGATTTTTCATTGTTACAAAAACTTTCTTCCTGGCTATGAAAAGCTTGATAAAAAGAAAATATTTAAAATGTATGATAATCCTATGAAGAGAGAATTCAAATACCAGTCTACTATCAACTAATATAGAACTAATAACAAACAAGTATACAAGTGTAAAAAGTGTAACACACTAATACCCTTGCAAATCAATTCCTTATTAAAAACACCAGGTATAATGCCTACCCTGGGCATATGACTTTTTTCTTATTCTGTGACAATCTAGAGGAGAAATATTTCACCGGAATCTTGAATGTAAGCTAAGTTATAAATTATCGGCAATCAAACAGACGAGTGATAAGCTAACGAGTATCATTATTATTTATTTTTTAGATTAAGCACTGTTAATCCTGTTTTTGTTTTTTTGTGGGGTGTAGGAGAAATTTTCTTGATCTTGATTGTGAATTTAATCTCGAATTATATAAAAAAAAACGAAGCGGAACTAAATAGTGCATATTTTAATACCACTAACATCAAATGTCTAAATGTGTGTATAGTGAATTGAATATTGCTGCTATATTGGGGTCTGGTGCACCTATTATATATCACAAGTATCCTGACACATTTCAAAGAAAGGTCTATAATGTAATCGATCCTGAACTGGCAGGTGTTTTTTCTCATATCTGTCTATACAGTGCCACTTTTTTTTTTTTTCTCGTACTTGTCACCTTCCAATTTATTGCTTCACTATAACCTACTCTCTTAAAAATATAAATGTAACGTCAATCGCCATTTTCTGTCTTCCTAAAAACCTGTTCTTTTATTTCCCTTTCTCATCACTAATGTTTTCTCATTCTCTTTCGCCACCGTCAAACCTTTGCGTCTTAGGGGAATTATCTCCTTGCTTGTGATTGAAATGATTAAGCAAGGAACGTGCATGCATGACGAAAATGGAGAGAATGTAAATCGGTGAATTTATTTCCTAGTTTAATGCTTGCCATGCAATGTTCTTCATCGTGCGTAAATCTAAGGGAAATGATACTTGGCGATTTCGTCGCTGCATCCATAGAATCCTCTCACGTGACGAAATATCGAAAGGAAAATAACATCCCGTATTTGTTTCATTTGTCCACTTGTCAATCTGAAAATGACATTAAATTTGCCCCCCCCCCCCGAGTCATCTGTTCACAGCAGCGAGCAAACAGCCCAGACCAGAAAGACATTTTCTACTGAGAACTAACCTAGCGCCCTCTTTAACTTCAGGAAGCTGAACATACCGACTAATCTACTAAGATCACATCGATTATCAGTTGTCCAAACATTTGCCTTATAAAACCAGCTTTTTATCTTTGTCGCTGTATTGAACATTAGACATAATTTATTGAATTTTATTGAAACTGAGTTCCAAACATTTCGATGACTTTGTATTCAGAGGACACATGGTATTCTGAATGCATATTTATTTTTTATATGTAACTTTATTTTTATTTTCATTTATTTTATTTTATTCTTTTTAATGATTTTATTTTATTTCATGTATTTTTTTAAATTTATTTATTTTATTAATTTATTTTAATTTTATTTCTATTTGTATTCACAGGACACATTGTATTCTGAGGCCATATTTAATTTATTTTTATTTTTATTTTATTTTATTTTATTTTTCTTAATTTTATCATTTTCTTTCATTTATTTTATTTCATTTATTAATTTTATTTTAATGTTATTTTGATTTTGATTTTAATTGTATTTCTATTAAGAGGACACATTGTAATCTGAGGCCATATTTACATCATTGAATTCAGAAGTTACAGAGATATAATTATTTTCAAAAGTCATAGTTTCATCATTGTATTTCAAGGCCACAGTTACATTCGTTTTTTTCGGAGGTCACAGTTCATCAATGTATTCGGTTGCGTCATTTTATTTTAATGGCTCGGGTGCGTCATTGTGTTTTAATGGCTCCGTTGCGCTATTGTATTTTAATGGCTCGATTACATCATTGTATTTTAATGGCTTTCTTTACCTCATTGTATTTTAATGGCTCGATTGTCTCATTTTATTTTAATGGCTTGGTTATGTCATTGTATTTCAATGGCTCGATTACAGCATTGTATTTTAATGGCTTGGTTGTCTTAATGCATTTTAATGGATCGATTGTGTCATTGTATTTTAATGGCTTGGTTGCGTCATTGTATTTTAATGGCCCGATTACATCATTGTATTTTAATAGCTTGTTTGCATCATTGCATTTAATGGCTCGATTGTGTCATTGTATTTTAATGGCGTGGTTGTACATTGTATTTTAATAGCACGGTTGTATCATTGTATTTAATGACTCGGTTACATGATTGCGTTTTAATGGCTTGATTGCATCAATGTATTTTAATGACTTGGTTGCATCATTGTATTTTAATGGCTTGGATGCACCATTGCATTTTAATGGTTCGGTTGCATAATTGTGTGTTAATGGCTCGATTGCATCATTGTATTTTAATGGTTTGGTTTGCATCATTGTAGTTTAATAGTTCTTTAATGGTTCGTCAATGTATTCCGAGTATTCAGTTTCGTTCGTTTTGTTAACAGGACACAGAATTATAATATTATTCAAAATTTACAGTTCCATAATTACACCAATAAACTGGCGTCAAGTTAGAAACACTATTTCGGTTGATCAATATTTATTTTCTTGGATTTGAAACAAGCCGACTTTTATTGCATTTTTGTGTTAACATACACAATTTAACATCATGTACCAGATGTGACGTATACACCTAGTATTCCTCATGGGTTAGCAAACACAAACCAATTCACAGATTTAATGAGTTCAATCCAGACTGTCATTTATGCAATGAGGCTTCTTTGGTGGGTTAGACAATTGTATTCTTCTAATAGTCTGTGCTCAACTCCAAGTCTACCATTCGTTCGTGCTTAGAGTATTGCTGCCACCCATAATCCAGTGCTCCTGCCATTTACCTTACGCTCCTGGATAAAAATCCAAAGAAGAATCAGCAATATTATTGGTCCTAATGTAGCGTCTCGGCATCAGTCACATTCCCACCGCCGTAAGGTTGCATCTCTGCGACTTTTTTTATAAATGCTTTTTTGGTAATTGTTCTGGTGAGCATTTCACTATGGTGCCTAGACTGTGTGGATTTAAATGCAATACTAAACTTGCGGCGAGATCTCATCAATTGACAGTTGAGCTGGTTAGATGTAACCGTAAATTCTACGCTTACAGTTTCTTTTCTCGCACTTCTCGCTTGTGGAACTTCATTCGGCTTCATGCTTTTCACCCAACTTTAATCTGCGAAAAATAAAATGCAATGTCAATCCCTATCTACTGTCCATAGTGATTAGTCTTTCCTTTTCAAGCTCATTAGTAATGTTTCTGTTACTAATTCTGCAACACCCAGTAACCCGTTGTGTCTTAGTGGCTTTAATGCCTTGCATGTGGGGATACCGATTAAAAGAAAGGAATTTAAGAAAGAAACAGGACATAGAAAGCCTTTTCGTAAAGCATTAAAAGCAAGAAGATGATTCCATGTCGAAAGATTACCGCAAGAATTACCCACAAACATAATTTTATTTGGCTCGCTGCTTTTCATTCTTGAATTTAACGGCATCGTAACACTTGTTAGGTTATTTTATGTCGAATAAAAGTTGTATGAGACAAAAAGAATAAATAGCAAGGTACAGGTAGGACCAGTTTCTCCTTGACATAAAAAACGTCCGGTTACTACTTAAATAAAAAGTTTGATGTAGGTGTTTTTTTTCTATTCAAATCCAGAAGTATATATAGGTCCGGTTTCTAATTTAACCAATATATATATATATATATATATATATATATATATATATATATATATATATATATATATATATATATATATATAAAGTGAACATTGAAGTCAACACTTAGAGGGGACAGTCAGTTTTATGCTAGACGCAATCGTCAGGCCACGAGTGCTGTTATTTTTCTCGGCTATTTATATATACGTGTCAGTGGTGCATTGTGGGTAGTCTATTTTTGCGGTTATTTTGCCAGAAGTCGTTTATTTGTTTATTTATTTATTTGGGTTAAATTATTTTGCCTGTTTTTATTTTTATTTTTTTTAACCGCCAAAATAGACACGCTCTGTCTCTTATATTGAGCATTTTATCCCATAAATATAGGACACACCTTAAGAGTATATTTCTTCACACACGCGCACACACACACACACACACGCACACACATAACTGCCATGAAAAGACAAAATTTATTTTAATTACTAATCATGTTGATAATAAATAAAAAAGTCAAACTGAAAAACGGGTAAGCTAACCTGTTTCTAACCTCGCTCAACAAAGCTAAATCGAGGTTAATAAATAGAATTGTCACTAAAAAGAGATGGGCAATCTGTATTGGGGTGGGGAATATTGCTTAGATGGAAATTAGTTGGAGGCCCAGTATGAAATCTTTCTGTTTACACAGAGAGGGCTTCAAAGATAAAATATAAATATAGCGAGAACAACTCAAAGGCTGGATGTCAGAATAAAGCAACACGTTCTGTAATCATAAGTACACACTTTCAGACATTCTGACCAATACATACGGGTCTTCCATCGCAGAGCACCTAATAAATAACCATAATTGTGCCACTAATTTCAGCGTGGACTCATTTAGTATTCTTAGCAAGTCCTACTCGAAAGTGATGTATACTTAGGTCAAAAGGTAGATATAAGTTAGGGTTATACTTGAGTCAAAATTTAGATGCAGATTAAATTTATATTTAAGTCACATTATTAATAGGACTGGTTTATACTGGTCGGTTTTATAGAGGAAACATTTTTTCTTTTTATGGGTGACCAAACTCAGAGTTCATTTTCTTCTCCTGATTCCACCTCATATTTCTAATCATTAATTTTCGTAGATTGTTCAGTTTCACGTCTGGATTCATTAGTTCCCTCTTCCCCTTCAGATTCTTCCCCTTCAGATTCTTCATCCATTTCTATATCCAAGTGTTCCATTCTGATTCTGAATTGAGGCACGTAGGTCAGTACATTTTGTCCGTTTTTTGATAGTATTGCAGTGTTGTGTCCTTTTCTGTACTATAAATTACACCTTCTCTTGATTAGATTCTTTTTTTATAATATACATTTTCACTTTTTGAAAATTGCACTGTTATGGAAGTTCTAAATCAATCTGCCCGTGCCGGCACGTGGAATTGTTCTATACCTTATCGGTAATCTTGCTAAGTATCACTCTATATTATCATTACATAGGGAAAATTAAGTCCTTCTTTCGCAGTCTGTATCATTCTTTCTGCGTTTCCATTCGGTTGTAGGGGGTGTTTTATGCGGGTCGCAACCAACACTATTTAGCCACGAGCACAAATTTCTCTCTCAGAATTCTGTCACGCTATCTGAGACCAAAGTTTTAGGCAGCTTATTTCTTGAAATTATTGTTCTTAATATTTGTTTTACAGTGGAGAATGAGGCCACTACAATTAAAAACATCCACATACCTTTAATATGAGAAGGATCTATGTGTATCCGAGCCTATGTTTTTTTTTTCTTTAGTGCCAGGGTAAATTGTATTTTGCTGAAAGTTTTTTTTTATTTAAGCACCTTTTTACATAGTCTTCTACATGTCGAGAATATCTTGGACAGCACGCTTGTAATTTAATCTTATTTGTGTCGCTATCATAATGTACGAGGGTCATTCAATAAATAAGGTGAATTTTTCGGTATAAGGACTTCTAATACAGATAGAAGCTTACTTCTTTTTTTATTTTTCAACGTAGTCTCCCAGCACTGTCACACACTTTTCCCATCTGTGCACAAGCTTCCGTATTCCTTCAGCGTAAAAATCTTTGGACTGATGTCTCAGCCAGTCGCTCACAACACTTTTGACTTCATCGTCACTTTTAAACTTCGTGCCTCTCGTGAACGCTTTCAAGGGACCAAACGGGTGAAAGTCTGAAGGGGCAAGGTCTGGGCTGTAAGGGGGATGAGGGAGCAGTTCCCAGCCCAGCTCGTTGATGGTCTGCACCGTTTGGGCTGCTGTGTGAGGCCTTGCGTTGTCATGATGCAAGATGACTCCTTCTGACTGATGACCCCTGAGTTTGTCTCAACAGATAAGCTCAAAGTTTTTGCAATGTCATCCACTGTCACCCTTCTGTCAGACTGAATGAGGTCATTGATTGATTCGATCACCTCAGGAGACCTCACTTCTGTAGGCCTCCCAGGCCTGTCTTCATCCTCAACACTGCTCCGTCCTTCTTTAAACAATTTAGCCCACTTGTAGACAATGGGGGGGGGGGCTGAAACATGTGGCACCATACACAGTTGACATTCTCCTATGAATTTCAACTGGTTTACACCCTTCAGCAACCAAAAACTTGATAACTGACCGCTATTCAATCCTGGAGCATGCTTCTTGGTCGGCCATCTTTGTTAATCGCCAAAACTCTCAAAGTTTTTTTTAATCTGCAAAAGAAATGAAATCCATGTGAAAATGAAGTAAAACAAAAAAAAATTAAAAAAAAGTAAGCTTCTATCTGTATTAGAAGTCCTTATACCGAAAAATTCACCTTATTTATTGAATGACCCTCGTACATCATCGTGTACGGATTTTAGTACTTTTTCTTAAATTTTGTGGGGGTGTTATAATAATGTCTTTCAGTATAGTTAACTTAAATCTTAATTCTTTGTAGGGTCTTTTTGCCATTGAACAATTGCGAAATGAGTTTCTTTTTATTCAGTCTGAAATTCTATTAACACTGGATTTTGTATGGTTTCCATTATGAGACAATTTCGTGGTCATACGCCTGTTGCAATCCGGTGCACTATTTTATCTTCTGAAATGTGTTACTCTCAAAGTTTAGTTTGGATAGCGCGTCCACATGTAGAATAGTGACCCCCTTTATGTTTTCTTAAATAACCCTTTTGGCTTCAATTTTGGTTTCTTGTTTAAACAACGCTCAAAATACAACATGGCGACAAAAGAGGGATCGTGAGAAAGAAACATTTCTTTGGTCTGAGAATATATCTATGCAAACAGATGCAGTAGACAAGAGGGGCCTAAACGCTAATAAATATCGATTGGTAAAGGACAAAAAAAATAAAATAAAATAAAAATAAGCACACACACACACATATACTGACTTTAGTGGGAAATTGAATCAGAATATTTTCTCTTAATCTAAAAATGTATGTCTTTTGCACATATATTTTTACAAAAACTGTTAGAAAGTTGAGTGAAGACACAATAAATAAACAAGAGAGAGATAGAAAATGTGTGAACGTATATTTTCAACCACGTGCGAGTATGGAACTGTAAGTATAAGCTTTCATGAATGTATTAGTGTGATGCAGTGAGTATTAGATAGCAGCTCGGATTGAGGAATCGGAGACCCGAGTTCGAATTTCAGTCGAATCCATTACATTCACTTACGTTTACAGTTTACATCATATAGGGTGTCCATAAAGTTCGTTAAACATAAAAATGTCTTTAAATATATATATATATATATATATATATATATATATATATATATATATATGAAACATTTCTCAGAGTTAACCTGTAGAAAAAGACAATATCTATAAATATAAAACACAACAGGAAAACAAAACAAAATGTTATTAGTAACTGGAATTTAGGAAACAGTTCTCTAAATTCTTCCAGTTGCTAAAGACATTTTGTTTTGTTATTATTAGTTACTTTGTTTAATAAATTCATTTCGTTTTTGACTTGAAATGTCCACATTGGACGAAACGCGTCGGCAACTATTACAGTTTTCCTATTGTCTTTTACATTTATAAATATATACAGGGTGTCCATAAAGTTCGTTTGCAGTTGTAAAGTTGTGTTCCGAAAATTATATTTTTCAAAGGTTTTTGATAACGGGAATAACATCGTGATGACAGAGCTAAATATAGCTAAAAATCAACGAATGATTGATTACAAAACGAAAACTCCTTCTACTTCAATTTAAATTAATTTCGAAATACAGCAAAGTATTTTTTCTTCTTCTAAATATTAAATTTAATCTAGTGGCTTGAAATTAAAACTAACTTAAAAGCTTCTAGATTGATTTATCATTTAAAAAAATTCATATTAAACCTGAGCTATCGTTCTTCTAGGGAAGTAGACGCACACAGACACACACAGGCACACACACACACACACACACACACACACACACATATATATATATATATATATATATATATATATAATAATTTCAGTGGGTTCACTTGTTATAATTGCTTTCACATTTATATTTTTAAAATCTGAAATTAATACAAACCGGTTTCCATCGATATTACTCTGTTCAAGATAGTACCAACTCCAACCCATTTACTCACTAAAAATAATATTTACAGCAATAAAAATTACGGTAGTATTAAAAAATCACTTAAAAAAACACACACACATACATATATATATATATATATATATATATATATATATATATATATATATATATATATATATATATATATATATATATATATATACACACACAGACAGGGTGTCGATAAAGTTCGTGTGCACTTTAAAAAATTTATAACTTTATTTGTATTTGCGATAGAAATAATATTTAAAAAGGATTAGAAAGAAGTAAATCTATATTTTTTAAGGTTTTATTGAAATTTAATTTAAGTTTCCACATGTCCTCCATCATTAGCAATACAAAGGGTAATACGATCTTGCAGTTCACGGAAAACATTTGCCAACTGATTTACAGTAATGCCTGAAATCACATTAGTTATTTTAGCTATACTTAAAAGTAGGTACATTAAACTTTATAACATTTTTTACAGATTATTTCTATCGCAAATACAAATAAAGTTATAAGTTTTTAACGTGCACACGAACTTTATGTACACCCTGTATGATGTAAAAATCATAGGCCATGAATTTTATAATCAATCTTAACATTGTAGATGTGAGTTTTAGCAATTCCTTTCTGGCGTTAAATATAAACTCTAAAGGTTTTGTGATCTGACTTTACAAAATTTCGTCCTAACAAAAATTCAAGCCCTTTCTCTGCTCCATCTTATTGCTAAAGCTTTGTTGTGAATATAGATTATCTCCCCTTTGATAATCCAAGCTATAAAAGCTGTACATTTCCGCTTGTCAAGGAGACGAGTAGTAAGATTGTTAATTGAATAAAAGATTACTCGAAAGAATCTCTTGTCCTGTTTTCATTACACGCTTCTTTCTCAATATTTGTGTAGTTAGCTTCAGCTGACGTTAATTTACTATGCAGGTCCATTATTGAAATAACCTTCCTGAGATAAAATTGCAGCTACAGCATCTTCAGTTGCATCTGTAGTTAATATAACTTACTTTTTTTCATCAAAGACTTTTGCAATCGGTTTTCTTATTAGTGCCTTTTTAAGCTATCAAAAGCGATATTTTGCATATTTGGCTAGATTTAAATTCCGTATTCTTTTTCCATAATTCTAAAAATCTTTCTATTATATCTTTGTATCTAGATAGATATTTGCTATAAAAATTGGTCAATCCGCAAAAGGATTCTAATAGAGAGATCAAAAAGAAATTAGCAACTCTGTTTTGAGACGTAATTTCAGATTGGCCGTTTCTTCACTCGACACCGGTATCTTGGTACTTATCGCTATTCTGTTCATTATATCCGCTTTGCCGTTCGTTCCTTCTGTTACAATTGCACGTATAGTACGATGTACTCCGGCAGAAAACCTCTCTCATCTTCACGATAGTCTACTGATAATAGGGAATCACCAATCACTCGCCCGGATGATAGACATACTACACATACGGGCACCTCAGAATGGAGCACTAACACACCCGGATGTCTCTTCTCGATTCCATCCAACTACGCTAATGAACCAATTTCTTGTGGGACACCAAAGAAGAAGGGTTTCTTTTAACGGAACGATGCACTCGCCTTCTCTCAAATCGAAGTCCTACATACCAGACAAAGACGAACTCTCTTTCGTCGAGAATAAGGCAAGTCCTGTTCACCATTTTTGCCAGTCGCCTCCGGTTCTGGTTCACTATGTCTGTCTCAAATACTCTTTTTAATTTTTTCGTGTAGATAAATTGGATATTTTATTTATTGTCTAGTGAAATTCTGTCTTTAGATATTAGGTATCCCAAATACGATATTTTGTGGCAATTTAACTCTCATTTATCGCTATTTACGTCATACTAGCATTTTTTAAAAAATTGTTTAAAACTTATTCATCCTTATAATTCCTCTTTACTGTAAGCACTTACGCCTATATCTACTTGATATATGATTATATTTTTTACCCCTTTCGATAGAACTTTTTCAATTGCTTTTTGAAAAATATGCCAAACCGATGAATAGTCCATCTTAGTAATCTTATCAGTATATTAATTGTAGTGACTTCTTTAAATTTTCTGTCAATTTCTATTTGTTTATATGCTGATTTCAGGTCAATCGTGGCAAAGTATTTAATTCCTGCTAATTCATGACTTACCATTTCTATTTTATGAAAGGGGAATGAATCAGTGTATATCTGATGATTCACACCAACTTTGTAATCCCCACATATCCTCAAATCGCCACTGGGCTTTCTTATTGCAACAATTGGTGATGCCCAACTGCTACTACGTTGGGTAACTTTCTCCAGTATGACTTGTTCTACCATTTTCTTTAGTTCTTCAACTGCCATGGGCAGAATGTGAATAGGTATTTTTCGAGATTCGAAATAGACCGGGTGATTATTTCCTTTTAGACGAATAATCACTTTATATCCTTTTAATAATCATATGCCAGATTCTTCTGACTTTATACTGTTTATTAATTACGCCGTATTCACATTTAAAACGTCTGTTTCTAGAACTCCATGATTGTTTTTGCATTCTACAACTATGATGGGAATAATCTGAAAACGTTTTTTTTTGTCTCGAATGTTCTTTCAAATGAGCCTAGAGTTTTGATAACAGATTGTTTTAAATTAAGATAATTTTTTTCTTAATTTGTGTTTACCAATTTTCTCCAGAATTTCCTTGGGATCAAGGTAACATCGCCCCTAGTGTCAATCTGCATGGGAAAAGGCATGCCATTTTTGCAGATGTTCTTACAGAATATACTTCTGTATTTTCACTACGAAGTTTTACATTTTCTATGGTTTTTATTCTCTTTTTATATCTACACACAGATTGGAAATGGTCTTTTATTTTACAGTTTAAACATAATTTACCCAGGGCTGGACGATTGTTTTTGTTTCTTCCGTGTTCTTTGTCGCAATATTTGCACTTAATTAGGATTTCAGTTTTGCTATAATCATCCGCATTGTTTTTAGAATTATTAAATTCACTAATTAATTCTAATCGCTGCAAGAATTCTACACTTAATTCTAAATTCATATCATTCGCTTGTAGCCGTTCTATAAATAAAGAAAAGGAAGGTGTGGAGAGCCATGATTGCCTACACCCTGAAGAGAGAAAGACAAGCCAGAAGTGATATCTGTAGAAAAGGCAATGGGAAACCACTCCCCTATCTTTCCAAAATAGCCATGACAATTCCCAGATAATAAAGAAAAGGAAGCTGTGGAGAGCCATGATTGTCTACATCCTGAAGAGAGAAAGAAAATCCAGAAGTGAAATCTGTAGAAAAGCCAATGGGAAACCACTCCCCTATCTTTCCAAAATAGCCATGACAATTCCCAGATAATAAAGAAAAGGAAGCTGTGGAGAGCCATGATTGCCTATATCCTGAAGAACGAAAGACAAGTCAGAAGTGAAATCAGTAGAAAAGGCAATGGGAAATTACTCTCCTGTCTTTCCCAAGAAGGCATGGCAATTAAAGATAATAAAGAAAAGGAAGCTGTGGGGAGCCTTGATCCCTACATACTGAGGTGACAAATAAAACACTGAAGTGAAATAACTGAAGAACGCAATATGAAACCACTCCAGAAGATTTTCACAAGAAGTTATGGCGATTTACATATGATTAAGAAAAGGAATTTGTGGAGAGCCGTGATTGACGACATCCTGGAAGAAGAAAGTCCTGCCTGAATTGAACTCTGTTGAGGATTAACAGGGAAACTTTCTACTTTCTGTCCTTTCATCAGGGAATCCGCTTCTAAACGTCTTTGAAATGTGGCTTTATCAATCTAGTCACGGAGCCAACTTTCATTGAGCCAGGTTAGAATTAAGCATTTAAAGAGAGCGCATTGCAACGATCTGTATTTGTTAAACCTGAAATCAGTGATTTTTGAATGGATATAGATCAAGAGAGTGCTTATGACATCGGAGCAAAGTGACCCAGACAATGCTAGGTGTCGTCGCTAAACAAACACACCCACCAGCAGAAACACACACACACACACACACACACACACACACACACACACACACACACACACACATATATATATATATATATATTTTTTTTTTTGAACGATAAAAATTATTAAAAAAATTAAAATCTTCAGACACACTGGGTTGTAGATTAATAATATTCTTTCGTTTTTATTATTATTATTTCATTTAGATTCCTCCACTAGTTTCGGCCAACATGGCCCTCATCAAGAGAAAAAAATATTTCTACTTTCTGGTAGCAGTGAACTACAGTAATGAATGTCTTGATGGAGAAAATGAACTTTTGTCTGTAGTTTTCATTTGATTTTTTTTTTTAATCTTTTTAACATGCATTTTTTAACATTCCTTGTGTTGGTCAAACAGTCTCTTTGAAGTTGTTATTTGAGATAAGAGCTGGATGGATCCATGCTGCTCTGAATTCCTTTGGGCATTTTGACAGTTTTATTGGTGCCTGGAAAGGGGATGTGTCTCTGTTAAGTGTGTGTGTGTGTGTGTGTGTTATTTGGTTCTTAGAGAGTGACTGAGTATGATATGTGTAAGCGTGTATATTGCTGTGTGTGTGTGTGTTATCATTTGGTTCATTAGGGAGTGAGTGAGTATGATGTGTGTAAGTGTATATATATATATATATATATATATATATATATATATATATAGTTAAATTCCCAGATCAATTCTAGGGACAAGACAGATTGGTATAAAATGACAATTGGGAAATCTTTTGATTTTGCCGACGTGTTTCGTCTTCCGAATTTTCAAGGCAAAAATGAAATCGAAATATCTGTTGTTATAGTTACATTAAAAATCCAAATTTAAAAAAGATAGACGCTTCTGTCCAAGGTTTTTTTCTGGTTAATGTAAATTACCTTTATAGAAAGAGATATTTTTTCCCATGTCGACAATAACCATTAACCAGAAAAAAATCTAAGATTTTTCCAATTATATATATATATATATATATATATATATATGAAGAAATATAGTCTTAAAATATATTTATGGGATAAAGTGCCCATTATGAGAGATAGAGCGTGTGTAAATATAAAAGTAGACATAGAAGTCAACACTTAGATGCTGAAACAGACTGTCGCCTCTAAGTGTTGGCTTCTATGTTCACTTTTATATATATATATATATGTGTGTTTGTGTGTGTGTGTGTGCGCGCGTGTGTGTGTGTGATAAATTAATTGACCGTAGAGTAATAGATAGCGGTTCGGATTGAGGAATCGGAGAGCCGAGTTTGAATTCCAGTCGAATCTATTACATTCACTTACATGCTTAATACCTTTGGGAAAAGCATCAATCGTTTTCTCCCTCCAGCTATGGGTAAATAGCAGGACACACCGGGTTCTATAGCCTTGGATGCCAACTGGTTTTACTGCAGAATGAAATAGCAACCTACTGCAGGGAAAAAAAATCTACCTCGTCAGTCATATATCGAAAGATACATGATCGCCTAAGCGTGTATCACGCATGGCACGTAACTGATTGATTGTTATTCGAGTTGTCTTTTGTGCACTTACATGACAAATATTCTGTGACCATTAAATAACCCATAAGAAGTTTATAGGCCTTTAAACAAACAAATCAACAAACATTCTACTCGTTTTGAAATAAGTTAAATTCTCGTATTTTTACGTATTTTTATATGTGTTATTGATTTCTATTAATTACTATATATATATATATATATATATATATATATATATATATATATATATATATATATATATATATTATGTCATTCACAGACAGTTCTGTTTTGCAGTATCACAGCGAAATTATTATTTGAAATGAGTTAAATTCTCGTATTTTTATGTATTTTTATATGTGTTACTGATTTCTATTAATCATTACTATATATATATATATATATATATATATATATATATATATATATATATATATATATATGTCATTCACAGACAGTACTGTTTCGCTGTATCACAGCTCCTAAGTGTGACTAGACATCCGAATACTTCAAGCCCGGATCGGAACCCAACCGATCAGTGAGAGTTTCTACCACTCAGCTATCTTCATTCGACAGATAGAAACAACTAAATATAGCGTATTGTTTTTATGAATGTAAACAAATGCAAATCAGCCGGGGTGCTCCAATTCATTTTACAGAAGAGCTTTGCATTCACGCCGGTGGCTGTGGTTTATAGAATTAGCTTATCACACAATAGTGCTCACTTGAAATATATTTTCAAGAGCTAAATAATGGCATTCGCAGACATACTATTTCGCTGTATCACATCTCCTCAGTGCGACTAGACATCCGAGTACTTCAAACCCTGATCGATATATATATATATATATACATATATATATATATATATATATATATATATATATATATATATATATATATATATATACTTGGCTATTGTCCCTCAATTGTATGTTGACCGAAATTCCGCTGACCTTTCAAGAATGTTAAATTCTTATATTTTACATATTTTGATAGATGTTATTGATTTGTATTATTATGTAGATAGATAGATAGATAGATAATGAAACACTGAGATAGATAGATAGATAGATAATGAAACACTGAGATAGATAGATAGATATAGATAGATAGATAGATAGATAAATAATGAAACACTGAGATAGATAGACAGACAGACAGATAGATAGATAGATAGATAGATAGATAGATAACGAAACGCTGAGATAGATAGATAGATAGATAGATAATGAAACACTTAGATAGATAGATAGATAGATAATGAAACACTGAGATAGATAGATAGATAGATAGATAGATAGATAGATAGATAGATAATGAAACACTGAGATAGATAGATAGATAACGAAACACTGAGATAGATTGGTGGATAATGAAACACTGAGATAGATAGATAGATAACGAAACACTGAGATAGATAGATAGATAGATAACGAAACACTGAGATAGATAGATAGATAGATAGATAATGAAACACTGAGATAGATAGATAGAGAGATAGAGAGATAATGAAACACTGAGATAGATAGATAGATAGATAGATAGATAATGAAACACTGAGATAGATAGATAGATAGATAGATAAATAGATAGATAGATAGATAGATAGATAATGAAACATTGAGATAGATAGATAGATAGATAGATAGACAGATAGATAGATAGATCTATAGATAGATAGATAATGAAACACTGAGATAGATACATAGTTAGATAGATAGGTAGATAGATAATGAAACACTGAGATAGATAGATAGATAGATAGATAGATAGATAGATAGATAGATAGATAGATAGATAGATAATAAAACACTGGGATAGATAGATAGATAGATAGATAGATAGATAGATAGATAGATAGATAGATAGATAGATAATGAAACACTGAGATAGATAATGAAATACTGAGATAGATAGACAGACAGACAGATAGATAGATAGATAGATAGATAGATAGATAGATAGATAGATAACGAAACACTGAGATAGATAGATAGATAGATAGATAGATAATAAAACACTTAGATAGATAGATAGATAGATAGATAGATAGATAATGAAACACTGAGATAGATAGATAGATATAGATAGATAGATAGATAGATAGATAGATAATGAAACACTGAGATAGATAGACAGACAGACAGATAGATAGATAGATAGATAGATAGATAACGAAACGCTGAGATAGATAGATAGATAGATAATGAAACACTTAGATAGATAGATAGATAGATAATGAAACACTGAGATAGATAGATAGATAGATAGATAGATAGATAGATAGATAGATAGATAGATAGATAGATAATGAAACACTGAGATAGATAATGAAATACTGAGATAGATAGACAGACAGACAGATAGATAGATAGATAGATAGATAACGAAACACTGAGATAGATAGATAGATAGATAGATAGATAGATAGATAGATAATAAAACACTTAGATAGATAGATAGATAGATAGATAGATAATGAAACACTGAGATAGATAGATAGATATAGATAGATAGATAGATAGATAGATAGATAATGAAACACTGAGATAGATAGACAGACAGACAGATAGATAGATAGATAGATAGATAGATAGATAGATAACGAAACGCTGAGATAGATAGATAGATAGATAGATAATGAAACACTTAGATAGATAGATAGATAGATAGATAATGAAACACTGAGATAGATAGATAGATAGATAGATAGATAATGAAACACTGAGATAGATAGATAGATAACGAAACACTGAGATAGATTGGTGGATAATGAAACACTGAGATAGATAGATAGATAACGAAACACTGAGATAGATAGATAGATAACGAAACACTGAGATAGATAGATAGATAGATAGATAATGAAACACTGAGATAGATAGATAGAGAGATAGAGAGATAATGAAACACTGAGATAGATATATAGATAGATAGATAGATAATGAAACACTGAGATAGATAGATATATAGATAGATAGATAGATAGATAGATAATGAAACATTGAGATAGATAGATAGATAGATAGATAGATAGATAGACAGATAGATAGATAGATCTATAGATAGATAGATAATGAAACACTGAGATAGATACATAGTTAGATAGATAGGTAGATAGATAATGAAACACTGAGATAGATAGATAGATAGATAGATAGATAGATAGATAGATAGATAATGAAACATTGAGATAGATAGATAGATCTATAGATAGATAGATAGATAGATAATGAAACATTGAGATAGATAGATAGATAGATAGACAGATAGATAGATCTATAGATAGATAGATAATGAAACACTGAGATAGATACATAGTTAGATAGATAGGTAGATAGATAATGAAACACCGAGATAGATAGATAGATAGATAGATAGATAGATAGATAGATAGATAGATAGATAGATAGATAGATAGTGTGAACATTGGAACTAACACTGCATGTTTTGGTTATTTTGTTTAAAAAATCCTTTGAATTGCAACACTGACACCATCTTGTATTGATTACTATTTATACCTAAGTTATCTCTGATATTGAGCAATCTCCCCCATATAAATGCAGCGTATCTATATGCGTGATTGTATATTTTTACATAGAGAATGTGGTATAACAGTTTACAAAGATTCAAAAGCACACACACACACCCACACACCCACACACACATATATGTGTGTGTGTGTTTATGCGCACCCGTGTGCGTGTGTAGGTTTTAAAGCACCATCAAAATCTCCCATTGCAACATCAAAGGTTCCTGCTTTCTTTAGATATGTTGTTCGTTGTTTTATAATAGTGATTATTTTCTGTAGAAATGCTAAATAATTCGTTTTTATTCATTTTTTCTTGAACGGAGTAGATAACCTTTTCTAACATGGATTCGTCATAGATTTTTAGAAATATTTTGTTCAAGTTGTGTCATTTCACTATTATGTTGATTTTTATGTTGCGTAACAAGTCTAGAGGTGTTTTGGGGTGTTTTTCCACTTGTTTACCGATAACGTCGTCTTTACTGCTGAGTTAATTCTTTCTAGTATTATTTTACTTATTTTATTTAGTTATTTTTCCCTGGGTTTATGAGTCAGCCTGTTGGGTTTGTTTTGAAGTTCTTTAGCGGTCTTTTAGTGTACTGAATGCTTGTGATTTAGCAATGCAATTTACTCGGTCGTCTGGGTCTAATGTTTGGCCGATGTTTTTAGCCTACGTGTTAATAACATACACTGTACATTTTGTTACTTTTTCTATGCTTTAGTTATGTTGTTCTTGAGTAGTTTGTTGTGATATGGGGGCTTAGTTTTTGAGTTTCGAGGGCTTAGTTCATATAAAATTCAACTTCCGTCCGCTGCGATGAATACGCTGGGCAAATTATTTTAATTATTGGGCTGGTCCATAATTATCACCCGCTTTTAAAAAATATTTATTATGAAAAAAGAAACATAACAATTCAACAATAACCTTTTTAAATGATTATTCCGGAGCCTATGATTATCGACACGCATTTTTATAACGTGAAAATAAAACAATATTTCTATTTTTTAAAAAATGAGTAAAAACAGTAATTTAACAACTAACTCGCCTACAACATTGTGCACCAATAACTTTTGAAACTTTATTTAAAAGAGCAAATAAAATATTCGAATTAAATACAAAGAAATAACTCATAATATAATCTATATACTGTTAAGGGGTCTCCCCTTTCACACAGATGGACTCGCCCGAGGTATACATATACTACTACCAGTGAATACCCGGATACTGTATGAGGAGTAGTGATAGAGAAGGGTAGCACAAGAGTCACCGTCTCGAGCACCTAGACTCAGTAAGGAGTCATACCGCGATACTTCAATACCAAGACTGTATATATACAAGGAGGCACGGTGGAGTAATGGATTGAGGAATCGTAGAGCCGAGTTCGAATTCCAGTCGAATCCGTTACATTCACTTACGTGCTAACATCCTTGGGAAAGGTGTGAATCCTCTTCTTCTCCCTCCAACTATGGGTAAATAGCAGGACAGACTGGGTTCTATAGCCTTGGATGGCAACTGGTCTAGGAGAAGGTCAACTCTGAATTCAAAACCATTCGGCGTCTGCACCGGCGGCCTCTTGGTTACTCCTGCTTCTGCGTCTGCGGAAATTCTGCGGCAAGTAAGAGCATATTCCTCCCTCCACTGGGATAGCACGCGAGGTGTGGGAACCGCGTGTGAAGTTCAAAACTCCCTTGTTACTCCGTTTCAAGAATTCACCGCCGTGCTTGGTCGGCCTTCGTTCCGGACGCGGTGAATTCCTTGGATGGAGCCGGCTTACCCGATCCAGGGTGAATGCCGCAACATACATACATACACATACATACATATATGTTATTGCTACTAACCCGCATTCCTGGATCTACTAACCCGTATTACCAGTTTGTATTATTACGTTAATACATTTATTTTCCTTATCCATTCCTGGCGTTTGTTATTCATTGATGTCGGATTTATCCCGGAATCCACAACATATACGTTAAACAAAATTAATAAACAAATAAACGCATTAAGAAAATAAATAATTATATTTTTTACTTCATTTGTGCTAGTTTTTATTTGTTCTTCAGCTAGGCTTTATCTACTAAAAAAGTTATGTCCGTTTTTTTAATGAGTCATTGAATGAAGTTGAAATATATACGAAATGCATGTAGCGATTGTTTTCAAATTCGGACAGCCGGAAGTAGGAACATCAGACGTTATAAAAAATACGCCCACCATGCCCGGCCATCAGTTATAAGCCGGACAGCTGTCAGAAGGATGGAAATGTCTACAGATCTCGTTCGGGGTTATCTGCTTTACGACTTCAAAGTGGGCTTATCAGCAGCTGCATCAAGTCGCCGCATATGTCAAGCGTTTGGGGATAGTGCTGTCGATGAACGTACTGCAAGGCGTTGGTTTCGAAAATTCAAGTCGGGAGATTTGTCTCTCGCAGTGGACGACCACAGGTCTTGAATGACGGAGTCCTGAAGGCGGCCATTGAAGAGGACAGTAGTCTAACGTGTGGTGAACTTGCAAGACAGTTCAACGTTTCCGATGAAACAATTAGACTTCACATGCACCGCCAATGTAAGACGTCCAATTTGAGCAAGTGGATTCCGCAAACGCTGTTGGAGGTCCACAAGGGACAACGTGTGGCAACCTGCGTATCGCTGCTTTCTCACCACCGTACCGCATCCTTATTCAATCGAGTGCTTACCAGTGATGAAAAGTTGATTCTGTACGAAACTCCCAAGCGTTTCAGAAATTGGTTGTCTCCTCAGGATACTGTCCCTTACACCGCAAGACCGCCTATACACCCACGCAAGATTATGCTTGTGGTCTGGTGGACAAGTCGTCAAGTGGTTCATTATGAACTGCTACCAAACGGTCACTTGAGACCTATACTCGCAGCAATTGAAACGTGTGCAACAGGCATTGCGCCAGCACTGGTGAATCGCAAAGGTCTGCTTTTCCTCCATAACAACGCCGCATGTTGCGCGAGGGGTCAGGGTTACCATACAGCAACTTGGGTGGGAGACTTTGTGCCATCCACCTTATTCACCTAACCTTGCGCCATCCGATTACCACCTCTTCCACTCCCTGGATAATCATCTTCGTGGGAAATTCTTCACCAATGAAGCAGACTTGCGCAAAGCCCTCATGGACTTCTTTGCGTCAAAACCCCCCGAGTTCTACCGCAAGGACATTGAACAGCTGGAGACACGTTGGCAGGTGCTGGATGCCGATGGCGATTACTTCGAAGACTAAATATAAGTTACACATACTGTGAAGCGTTATCTTTTTTTCCTTTAAAAACGGACAGAAATGTGTGTGTGTGTGTGTGTGTGTGTGTGTGTGTGTGTGTGTGTGTGTTGGCTTGGTGGTTGTGGGGGGGTGTGTGTGTGCGTGCGTGTGTCTAGATATATTGACCCCGAATAAATAGATTTTAAAATAGATTTTACGAATATTAATATATGTAAAATCTATTAATATTCATTGAACTCATCATTAATAACCCTTTTCATATATCTATACACATATATAACTCCATATTATAGATCTTACTCGATTTATGACGTGCGTATGTAACTTCACTTTTCTAAGTATATGGTTATGTTCCAAATATATATATATATATATATATATATATATATATATATATATATATATATATATAACCTTAACCTTAACATCGTGACAGCTAAGGTCATTCCATAAAACATTACTTTAATAACGTATTTTAATAAGCAACAGTTATTTCTATTACAGCTAACGACGATTTTTTAATGCAAAAAGCGAGTTATCCCCTTCAATACATAGTGTGTTTACGTATTATCAATTATTTTTAAATTATTTAAAATATTTTTTTACTTTTTCGTATTCCGAACTTAAGAATTTGAATGATATTTATAATAAATATTTTATTCTATTAGAGACAATAATAATAAAATGAACACGTTTTAACATACAACACATAATATTAAATCAACACCACGAGAACGGGAATTTCATAACGCTTACAGGTCATCGAGTATTGTGCAGCTGACTATTGCGTGTTTGCATGAAACTCCGAATATATATATATATATATATATATATATATATATATATAAGCGAATGTATGTGCGTATGTATGTGTGTATATATGTATATGTGGGTGTGTATATACGTATATATGTTTATATAGTTTTAATTTACGTTTGTTTGATTTTTCATGTATATGCGTGTATTTGTAAGTGTATGTTTATGTGTTTAGTTTATATACATATATGTATACGTGCGTATGTATGTATATGCATATATGTATGTGTATGTGTATGTATGTATGTATTTGTATATATGTGCATCTTTGTATATGTATATTTTTACTTGCTTTATTTACTTTTTTACGTTGCTGTATGGGTCGATATATTTATACGTGCTTATATGTATGTGTATGTGCGTATGTGTGTATATGCGTATCTGTATGCGTATGTATGTATATGTAAGTACGGGTAGCCTTGTATATGTATATATATATATTTTTTTATCATGGGTCGTGTCTCGTCACCGTTTTTTGTGTGTATATATATCTAAATATGTCTGGGCGTTTATGTATTATAACCTGAGTGTGTTTGGATTGTTTTACGTGAGATGTCGTCATCACAGTTGAAGTAAACTGTAAAATGTATACATTTTTGTTTGGACCTATCAACATCCTTTTTAACGTAATTTCAATGAAAAAATAAATTAAATATCATATCTATTTTTTATTTTCTCCTCAGTAATTATATAATTTTAAACTTAATAGAGATTAGATTTAGATTTCTAAATAGGTAATTTTTTACTTTTAATTTTAATTTCAAATTTTATAAATCTTTTAATATCTATGATAAACTTGCTCCGTTGTCAAGTTTTTTGAATTCTCATATACTTGTCTTTTGATTGGTCATTCTAGCTTATATAACAGCGTTTACCCCTAACGAAGGATCGTTAATTAATTTGAAACGTTTAAAACCATTTATTCTACATTCAACATCATCACTTGATAAGACACCAGAAGTGTTGAAACCAAATGGCTATTTTTGTAGTTATTTTATAACATATTTATGTTTAAATAAATACTTATATATATATATATATATATATATATATATATATATATATATATATATAACTCCGTAAATTTCAAAATAAGTTATTCCAAACTTCGCTTGAAAATGAAACAGAACTAGGTCCTTTAATTTAATTTAAATTCTATAATTGAATTGGAAGTTTTTAGCTTCTGTTTGTGAAACATGGTAATTCCTGTGTAGCGATGGAATCATATTTAAAAAAATAATTAGAATCTAGGCTCTACTTGTATATTGAGCACTGTTTTTTAAAAATAAAAACAAAATTACTAAAGATCTTAGGATCATCAATCTAACCGTTCTTTCCTATTTTATCAATAAATTTGCACGCACACACACACACACGCACACACACACACACACACACACATACATATATATATATATTAAGACATTTTTATGTTTATACATTCTTTTTATAGATACAAATATTTAAGTAAATGCTCTGTTTTATAATAAACAGTATTAAACAACTTTTACCGGCCTGAATGTCCGAGAAATTTTCATAGAAAATTTTTGTCCTCCGACAGGAATCGAACCTGTATCCTATACGGAACCGTCATATAGCCTGACGTGCCTTAAAATGTCTTAAAATAATTGTCGGACTTTGTCCATTTCATAATATATATATATATATATATATATATATATATATATATATATATATATATATATATATATATATATATATATATATATATATATATATATATATATATATATATATATATATTTATCGCTACTATTTTATAACTTTTCGGGCATTGACTGTCATACTTCAGAAAACAAGAGTTCGTGCTAGTGTGTTTATTTTATAAGGGTAGGTGGTAATTTGGATTTTAATTCTATATCGACATCAAGAACATGATTTTGTTATTAATCATGAGTTCATATATACATTTTAGTATTGATATTATAAAAGAAATGATTAAAATTTATTTTTCCACTCTTATTTTTACCAAGGCAAAAATAGCGTCAACGTATCTTAAACATATGACGTGTTTTTCCCGATTGAGCCACAGAGGATCGTTTAAGTTAGCAAGGTCGATTTTACTGCTTTTAAAGTACAATTTTCCATGATTTTCTCACGTATATTCATATCTGATCAATGCGTATCTAAATGTAAACAAATGACGTCACACATTATGAAATGGAGAAAGTCCGACAATTATTTTAATACATTTTTTATGTTTATACATTCTTTTTATATATACAAATATTTAAGTAAATGTTCTCCTTATAATAAACAGTATTAACAACATTTACCGGCCTGAATATCCGAGACATTTTCATAGAAAATATTCACCCTCGGAAAGGAATCAAACCTGTATCCTATACGGAAACGTCAAACATATATATATATATATATATATATATATATATATATTAAGACATTTTTATGTTTATACATTCTTTTTATAGATACTTTGTCCATTTCTTAATGTGTGACGTCATTTGCTTACATTTGATACGCCATGAGCAGATATGAATGTACGTGAGAGATTCATGGAAGATTAAAGTTTAAAGACAGTAAAATCGACCTTCTTAATCGAATGCTCCACTGTGACCGAAACGGTTAAGGCACGTCAGGCTATATCACGGTTCCGTATAGCACACAGGTTCGATTCCTGTCGGAGGACAAAAATTTTCTATGAAAATTTCTCGGATATTAAGGCCGGTAAATGTTGTTTAATACTGTTTATTATAAACAGAGAATTTACTTAAATATTTGTATCCATAAAAAGAATGTATAAACATAAGAAATGTCTTAAAATAATTGTCAGACGTTGTCCATTTCATAATATATATATATATATATATATATATATATATATATATATATATATATATATATATATATGCTAGAATTGGGGCTTAGTATCTTGTAAGAAACATTTTAATTTTTGTGAAAAAAAGTACTTCGGGATGGAAACATTTCTACAGGTTGTCGGAAAAGACGTCGAGAAATATTTTTATACCATCTTGTCTCAATGGGTGGAGGATATTACATGGGAATCCACCTCCCCATCAGTTGCCATAAATGCTTTATTGGGCTTATGAATGGAGCGGCCACATCCAAGATCAGAATTCTAGTTGTCTGCTCCTCAAATGTATTCTAGGCACTCGGAGACACTGTATTCTGTTCTGCTGGATTAATCAATTGGTTTTGTAGTTTATGAATTCTATGAATTGATTAAAATGTTCCTGAGCATTGAACTGTTACGGTCACCAGTCCATTGTGTTTTTGACAGACCAACGGACAGAACACATCTCAGGTGATGACATCCTACACCATTATGTAAATACCAGCGGACCGTCCAGTGCGACAACAATTAAAACCCTGGCTAATCGGACCGCATATGTTTGGTTTCATTGGACATCAAAAGCCAAGTATAATCACGGCATACGGTGCTATGAAGCTTAAAGGGCCATATCTTGCTGGATCTTCTGCTCTTAATACATTCCATCAGGTAAAACCGACACACATGTGACATAGTTGAAAGGCAAATGTTTTTTCTCTGGCCTTATCTTTAATTCCAATAATCCATGTCACTTTGACCGACAGAATGTGATAGATAGATAGATAGATTATAGAATATGAACATATAGATAGAATATGAACAGACAATAGATAGATAGATAGATAGATAGATAGATAGATAGATAGATTATAGAATATGAACATACATATAGAATATGAACAGACAATAGATAAATAGATAGATAGATAGATAGATAGAAAGAAAAATATGAAAAACAGTAGATAGATAGAATATGAACAGACAGTAGATAGATAGAATATGAACAGACAGTAGATAGATAGATAGATAGATAGGAAAGACCAAGATAGATAGATAGATAGATAGATAGATAGATAGAATATGAATAGAAAATAGATACATAGATAGATAGAATATGAATAGACGATAGATAGATAGATAGATAGATAGATAGATAATATACGAACAAACAATAGATAGAGAGAGAGATAGATAGTATATGAACAGACAGTAGATAGATAGATAGATAGTATATGAACAGACAGTTGATAGATAGATAGATAGTATATGAACAGACAGTAGATAGATAGATAGATAGTATACGAACAGACAGTAGATAGATAGATAGATAGTATATGAACAGACAGTATATAGATAGATAGATAGATAGTATATGAACAGACAGTAGATAGATAGATAGTATATGAACAGACAGTAGATAGATAGATAGATAGTATATGAACAGACAGTAGATAGATAGATAGATAGATAGTATATGAACAGACAGTAGATAGATAGATAGATAGATAGATAGATAGATAGATAGATAGTATATGAACAGACAGTAGATAGATAGATAGATAGATAGATAGTATATGAACAGACAGTAGATAGATAGATAGATAGATAGATAGATAGTATATGAACAGAGAGTAGATAGATAGATAGATAGATAGTATATGAACAGACAGTAGATAGATAGATAGATAGATAGATAGATAGATAGATAGTATATGAACAGAGAGTAGATAGATAGATAGATAGTATATGAACAGACAGTAGATAGATAGATAGATAGATAGATAGATAGATAGATAGATAGATAGATAGAGAGTATATGAACAGACAGTAGATAGATAGATAGATAGTAATAGACTGTGATAGATATATATTCGGTAATGAAATGACGCGCTTTATACAAATAGAATAAAACATTTCTGAAATGTGAAATCACCAATTATTTAGTTGAAATAGGCACCATGTTGATGACTGACTCTTTTTCAGTGTACCTCTGAATTCTTGGTCCCCTCTTTAAACATGATCCTCCTTTAATATGATAAACAGTTCAAATGCTTCGATTACTTTACTCCTTATTGGAGAAGGATTTATTGTTTCTGAAAAGCTCAAAATGCGTCATTAAGTGATAATCAGTAGGAGAGTTATCAGGTGAATATGGAGGATGAGGCAAAATTTCAGAATTCAGTCTATGCAGTTTTTTGACATTTGATTGAGAGGCGTGCGGCCGTGCGTTGTTGTGCAGCAAACTTGGGCCGTCCCTATTCACAAGTCGAGGATGTTTCCTTTACATTTATCCATGCATACCTTCAATTTCTTCACAATATGAGGTTGCTATTATTGTTTTCCCTTGAAGCAAGAATAAATAATGAATAACCCCTTTGAAAGATCACCATACAGTAACCGTTAACTTTTTAGGGTGCAGTAGAGGTTTGGGATTTGTCTTGGATCTAACCACTGGCCTACACTCTTACTGTTGTCAAAGATTATCAATTTCTCATAACATATAGTGATTCGATGCAAAAATAGTTCTTTTTCCCAGTTTGTACTCATAAAGTAAGATTACACGACATTGTTTCAATGGAATCATTTTCATTGGGCTTATGAGTAACAATATATTGAAAAAGAAAATATCTGCAAATAAAAAGTGTCAGGATTATTTACATTATTCGGACTCTTATCCTCCTCTTCATTGCCATTTTCACAACGTTTCGACCGTTGTACGTTCCGGACATCTTCAGGTGATTGGAATTTCGAACCGAACCATTTATTTCATCCAACGGAGTAGATTATTCTACTTCCACGTCTCTTCCGGATGCCTCAGTTATATTTCCTTTTACCTCAACTCTCCAAGTTTGTTGGCTCATCAATGTTGGAGCCAGGTTGAGTTAAAGGGAAATAACTGCGACATCCATAAGTGGCATGGCACGTGGAACTAGGATAATCAACTCCGGTGGAGAAACAGAAGGTTCGGTTTGAAATTACAATCACTTGAGGGAAGCCGGAGCGTGCAACGTCCGAAACGTTGTGAATATGGCAATGAAGATGAGGACACCAGTCCGAATAATTCAGATTATGTAAATGCTCATAATACCTAATCTTAGACATATAGACAGATAAAGGGTGAGGAATAAGTTAAGATTTTTTATATACCAAGGAGTTTATTACTTTAAAATATGTTTTTTCGCTACACAGTAATAACCATGCTTCAAAAGCTGAAGCTAAAAACTTCAAATTTAATTATATAATTAAAATATAAGCGTTAGTTCTGTTTCATCTTTAAGCGAATTTTGGAATAACTTATTTTGAAAGTTACTGAATTTAAAAAAAAGGATTTTAAATCAGTTAATTTATAATATTAATGCTCTGTAAATTTATATTGAGCACTATTTTGTAAAAATAAAAATATAAAATATCAATAAGAACACCAGATTATATATCGTACTGTTCTTTATATATATATATATATATATATATATATATATATATATATATATATATATATATATGCAAGCAAATATATGGATATAGATTAGGCAGTATGAGGAAAAATATGAAAAAAACAACAATCGAATATGCAAGTTTACTGTTTTAATGTTCCATATTCGGTACATTGAAACATTAAAACGGTAAACTTGCATATTCGGATTTTCTTTTTTTCATATTTTTCCTCATATATATATATATATATATATATATATATATATATATATATATATATATGAATGAAGAAATATAGTCTTAAAGTGTGCTATATTTATGGGATAAAGTGCTCAATATCAGAGATAGAGCGTGTGTAAATATAAAAGTGAACATAGAAGTCAACACTTAGAGGCGACAGTCTGTTTCATGCTAGTGCAATCGTCAGGCAGCTTGTAGCACACCTGAATTAACTGCTAGGATTCCGGTGGACTGGTCATCTATAACTACCTCCAGGGACCTTCGTGTTAGGCCTGCATTTATGATCGAGAAGACTCTTCCAGTGATTCCATAACTGGAGAACTTTTGTAGTAAACCTTTGAGGCACACTTTGTCGAAGGCCTTTCAGATATCTAATGCTATCGTCCTCGAGATGTTGTCGGAGTTAGCTCCACCTCATTTCCCTAATGATTCACTAGGTGTCCTTTTCCCTACACTATAATACTGGGCGAATTCTCGCCTCGTTCTCTTTTTCATTTCTTCATTTCAGCGAACACATCTACAATGTAAGCTCTCGCAAAAAAACAACGTCTCCCAACTTGTGGGAAGACGTCGTGAACATTATAAACACATACACGTACGTACGAACTTTCACCAACATACAAACTCTTTGCGTTCATACACAAACACAAATGTTAATGTCATTTGAAAATGTGTTGTTTATTACTTATATTTGTTGACATATATACATCGGCCGTGTTTGTTTGTCTTCTTTACATCTTTGGTTGGACTCAATTTGAGGCCGTTATTTTCTTGTAGTTGGACCTTCTTTTAGCAGGAATAAGGAGCATGTGTTTCCCAATTTAACAACACGAAAACGCACACGGTCCTCTACGGTGTTTTTGCCGTCAAGAGCCTCACTGATTCTGTGAACTACTAATTTGCCTGCGTATTGCCAATGCTAAAATTACTTATTTAGATTTCTCATCGATACAATGTCTGGGAATTTTTATAAGAAAGATCAGAATAAGTGACGTCTTTATTTCTGAATATGTTGACACTAAAAATGCTTCATTTGATGTCTTCAAATGTTAAGTGATTGGTTTGAATGTTTGGCATAAAAATCGCAATCATTTTTTTTAATTTATGAAGGCACTCCTCGAAATATCTTTATAGACATTGAAAGTAGTTAAACAGGAAATTATTCTTCGAGGGTTATAGATTAATATTTTGAGGAATTCCATACCACAACCCATGGGTAAGACGATATTCCTTGTGTCTCATTAAATAAGGTGTTATCAGACATTAATCTTTTTAAGACCTTCAATTTTATTTTGATTTCACCGGAGTTGATTGATTTCAGCCAGTTATATGTTAAATGTTTTAATAATTTTCAAACAAAATACGATAACGAAAGAAAAAAAGTCAGAAATGTCTGTTTGTCCAAAATCGGACAGACCAAAATTCATTTAAGTTTCGAGATGACATTCATAATGTTATAGAGATGTTACTGTTGATCTTTGATAACAGTTATTTACTCATTCTACACGCTCTATTCTCTCTATTCCAAGACTCTCACTATATATATATATATCACTCTTCTATTCTATTCTATTTTACTTTTTCTCTTACTCTATTCAACTTTATATAGCCAATCGTCTTTTTTCTTTCTCCTTCTACCCAATCTGTTCAATTCTACTTTCGCCTCATACCCCCTCCGTTCTATTCTACTTTCGTCTTCTTCCCCCTCTGTTCTATTCTCAATTCGTCTCCTTCCCACTCTGTTCTATTCTACTTTCGTCTTCTACCCCCTCTGTTCTATTCTACTTTGGTCGCCTACCCCCTCTGTTCTATTCTACTTTGGTCGCCTACCCCCTCTGTTCTATTCTACTTTCGTCTTCTACCCCCTCTGTTCTATTCTACTTTGGCCGCCTACCCCCTCTGTTCTATTCTACTTTCGTCTTCTACCCCCTCTGTTCTATTCTACTTTGGCCGCCTACCCCCTCTGTTCTATTCTACTTTCGTCTTCCACCCTCTCTGTTCTATTCTACTTTGGACTCCTACTGCCTCTGTTCCATTCTACTTTGTCCTCCTACCCCCTCTGTTCTATTCTATTTTCGTATTCTAACCCCTCCGTTCTATAAAATGAGATAAAATGCTGCTTCTTCTTTTATGTGCCGTGTCCCTTAAGGGCGTAGGCGATCATGGCTCTCCACTTCTCCCTATCCCTTGTAGCTCTCAATAAGTTTCGTCCATTTGCCACCTCCTCCAGACAACGTTCTGTCATCCACTGGCTTATGCCCGCTAGGTATGAAATGCAATGCTTTCCCTTGTCTCTCCTCCCATCTATTCGACCTGTGAGTATCAGTTTCTCCAGGCCCTCCTTTCTCATTATTTATCTCATAAAATTCAGCTGCCTCTTCCTGGTGTTAATTATACGATTCCTCTTTGTTTGCACCCTCTCTATTTCCTCATCGTTGCATACACGCTCGGTCCATGATATCCTTAGCATTCTTCAGTAGAACCATACCTCCGTTACCTTGAGTCCTTTCTTCATCTATGGGGAGACTGGTCAACATTCGCTGCCGTAAAGGAGCACGGATATATCGCGTAGCAGTTCAGTACTCTAAATCTTTGTCACCAAAGAAATCCTCCTGTCTCGTAATACTCTGCCTAGCTTTTGGAATGCGTCTTTGGCCAACCCAGAGCGTCTTCGGATCTCAGCGTCGATATTGCCGTCCTATGTCAAAACACTTCCTAGATATCTAAACTTCCGCACCTGCTTGAATTTAGTGTCCCCGAACTGCAAATTGCATTTCGACCGCATCCTTTTACTGATGGCCATGAATCATGTCTTCTTGTCGTTAATGCTTAGTTCTTCTTTCTCACTCTCCTTCTGTAGGAGGTTTTGTAGTTACTTTTCCGTGTCTACTACCAGTACTGTGTCATCTGCGTATTCTATGTTGTTAAGATTGTGACCACCAATGCTGAATCTCGATATGATTTCCAATTCACTCCGAATTGCCTCGCTGTATAGGTTGAATAGGTCTGGTGAGAAGACACATCTCCTTACACCCCTTTCTATTTTTGTATATTCGCTTGTATACTCGTTCTCTCTGCGCATGCGTGCTGTTTGCTGTCAGTTTAACGAAGCTCAGTGCAGAATGTCTGGTTGTTAGCAAAAGGGACAACCCAACATGCAAATTACAAATTAGGGATACCAAAATCAAACAAGAACACAAATTTAGATATTGGATTAGTATTGCAACAGAAGACGGAATGTGCGACACTGATATACGAAGGCGCATTAGGATAACGAAAGATGCCTTCCAAAAGCTATGCAAAGTATTAAGAAACAGAAAAAATTCGTTACAAAGTAAAGAGTACTAAACTGTTACGTAATATCGGTCCTCCTATATAGAACTGAATGCTGGAAATGTCCTCACACATGAAGAGGAAACCCGAGGCAGCAGAAATGTGGGTCTACAGTAGCATATTGAGAACATGTGAGCAACGATGAAATTTTAGGGAAAATTGAAACAAAAAAAACACTTATACTTAACATCAGAAAGGGTTAGGAAGGCGGACAATAATTCGTCACCCACAAAGATGTAGAGAGGCCTTCATTAGATAAACAAAGGCATGTAAAACCCTTACGATAGATATGCATTGCAAGTAATGCTAGCCCCAAAACGTAGTAAATATCAGGAAAGAACGTGTTTTTACTTAGTTTTCAGAATTTGTAGGGTCACTGACATCATAGAGGCAGAGATAGCCTCGTCTTAACAGGAGGAAAAAAAAACATACCAGGCAATAACACTAAAAGCATCTTAAACTGTAAATTAAAATCATTACATTAAAATCTGCTAAGGCGTTTCTATTTTAGTTATATTTTAAGGTTGCATGTGATGAAGGAAGAAAGTCACTTCGTCTTACGACAAGCAATTTGCCGAAGAGAGAATAGAGAAGACTTGACCCTCCAAGGGTCCGTAGTCAAGAGGAGTTTTTTGGTGTGAAGTCCGTTTTCTTGCAGGAAAAGTTTCTGTTGCATGCTGGGAGAAATTTAATTATTTTGGTTTATTTATTTTATTTTAAACACAGTTTTAACGTTGTTTCATTTATTTTCATTAACTAATAATAATGGCCTTACAAATTATCGATCAAATCCTGAGTCCAGATACGGTGAACAGAGACACACTCAAAGAGGTAACAGACATTGAACGTTCAATTGAGTGTCAAGTTCACTCATGCGCACGATCCATTGTTAAATATACGGTCAGCATGATTGACCCATTCTAGCTCTCCAGTATCTGTCTCTTTCATGCACATGTGAAAGATGAGATCAAATATGGAATATTGTTGTGATATATCGTCTGCAGCACAGACCTGGTATTAAGGAAGCTTAGTACAAAATGAATGGTTGTTAGCAAAATGGACAACCCAACAACAAATTACAAATTGGTGATATCAAAATCAAACAAGTTCAACAATTTAACTGTCTGGGAAGTGTTTGCGCGAAACTGATATCCGACGACGAATTGTGATATCCGATAGCTTCCTTAAAACTAACCATAACATAAAGAGGCAGAAAAGATTTGTTAAAAACAAAGCGAAGACCATTGAACTATTATATGATACCAGTCCTCTTATATGGCAGTGAACGCTGGACATCTCTTCATAGAGACTTGAGGCAAAAGAAATGTGTTTCTACAGAAGGATGATGAGCATGTCATGAACATGTGAGCAGCGATGAAGTCTTAGAGAAAATGGAAACAAAAAGGAAACGTATGCTTAACATCAGGAAGAGGCAGATGATATTCCAGGGCAATAAATAAGAAAAGAGGGCATGGAGAATCTGATACTCACAGGACAGATTGAGGGGAAAAGGGACAGAGGAAAACAACACATTAGACTGAGATTGGACAGCGCAACAAGGTTTATGAGAAATAGCAAAAAGATAAAAATATATGATTAGGTCCAAAGACAGGAAATTTTGGAGAGACATGATCGGCAACGTACTGAAGGGACACGGCAGATAGAAGAAGTATAGATATAAATACGATATGGAAACGAAAACGAAATGAAAGCAAGCCTTCAACAGCAGCAGTCGTAATAAAATGCGAGTAGCCTCAGCGGATGTTAAGTGACACACGTAAGAGGCCATGGACGATCATCAGCAGGCAGAGATGTTTTAAGCTACAAAGCCTTCATTCAACATTATCTCACACAATAATAGACACTTGGATGAAAGTGTTCGTTCGTGACTTAAATTATAATTTAAATCTCATGTCCGGCAGATTGTACTTGAACTCAGTGGTAACCGACTGGGAAAATAAGTGAACAACTGACTAAATAAACACTAAGCGAAATATTCGATAAATTATTTAAATTGTTAGGACTATTGTCCTCATCTTTATTGCCATATTCACGTCGTTTTGGCCATTGTACGCTCCGGCCTTTTTCAGGTGATTTCAACTTGGTAGAATGTTCTAGTTCCGCATGTCATGCCTCTTCCGGGTGTCTCGGTTATCTCCCTTTAAATCAACTCTCCAAGATGAAATAAAGATGGGGACAACACTACGAATAGTGTAAGTAATGTAAATAGTTAAAATATATCATCTCAGAAATATAGAGAGAAATATTGTATCTATCACAATCATCAGAACGAGAATTATCTATCGCATAATAACTACAAAGATGAAGAAGATAGTCCAATTTATTTTTAATAAGTCATACGTATTATTTATGAATAGCATTTGTTGCACTGAATGCTGTACCTGTCTTCTAATCGATTGGAAATTCCTCAGTCGGGACCTCAATGCGGCATCAACAAATTCAATCAACGATAGATAATTTTTTCAAGTATATTTCTGATCGTTTTATTTTGGTTGTGACATTTTTTTTTCAGCTTTTCACCCCAAGCAAGACTGGAAGCCACTAGCACGCAAGGGGTTACAGAAGGTTTGGAGGAAATGCAGATAGGAGTGGTAAAGGAGAGGATGTGGAAAAAGATAGTGGATCGATCAAGGCAAGGGGGTTACAGAAGATTTGGAGCGAGAGCAGATAGGAACGAAAGGGGAAAGGATGTGGAGAAGGCAAGTGGATAGATCAAGACAACTGGAGATGTCGATTGACGTTACACTTAAATAGTTGGAGATTATATTTCTCAGGGAAACAGGAATAAGGAAGGGAGTTCCACAGGTGAGATGTGCGAGACATGAAGCTATTGGAGTAGAAGATACGTCTACATCTAACAGTTTTAACGGTGAAGGGGTGGGAACGGGATGCCAGCCTCGTAGGACGTTTAAATTCATGAGGCCTAGGGACCAGAGAAAGCAGCTCCTCGGAGCAATTACCGTGAAAGTATTTGTAAAAAAGAGAGAGCGAGGCAACGGCGCCTCTGTGAGAGAGCGACTGCGGGACGAGATGACAGATCAGGGCCAATTACATTGCATATCCGTCTCTGGATCTTATCAAAAACCCTCAGGCAAACAGCAGGGGTTCCAGACCATATATGGCAGCAATACTCCATGCAAGAAGTGAAGAAGAGATAACGGTAGACATCCTCTATATATGGTGGCAAGTCTCCCTGCTGACGCCACGGCACACAAGGGGACTTGAAAGAGTACAACATCAGAAATACTTCATCTCTCTATTGCCGCAACAGAACACTAGATTTTGCGTTTGTTGGTCATTATTCGTAGCTAATGTAGTTGACCCACCATTACTCAGTTCGTCAGACTGTTAACGTCTGGAATTACATTCGTATATGATCTCATTTTGAATATATTTTTTTTATCCTACGCATCCTTTAATAAGTTATTTTCTGCAAAAATGACTTGTTTAATTTCTTTACCTCTTTCATCATGACTATTTTCAAATGTTATTACAAAAAAAAACATTTTTCTCTCAACAAATCCTCCAGGAGGATGCTGCCCAAACCATAACAATCTTAACCTCTTCAAATCAACCGCTATCTATCCCACATATCCTCATAAACTGAGCCCCTTATTCTAAACCACTCAGAGAACAACTGCCTTCAGTAACTCTTTACTTTTGTGATGCCAACGAATACACGTTGTCACTTTCGTAATGCTTGAGTAGTAGAGACTTTGTAATCGCAGTTACAACTATAGTAACGTCGTTAAACAATACTGGTGTCAGACGCCTTCGAATAACACTCGCACTAATAGTACTTGCTGGATAATACTAGCTCGAATAGTAATCCGTATAGTGAAATAGTACAGAGAATAGCTGTCCGTATAGTAATAGATGATAGATCAGAAATAGTGATCCGAATAGTAATAGAGGATAGACTAGAAATTACGATCAATTAGACGTCAGTTACTTGCTACAAATATGGGTTTTCTCTATGGTCACGTCGTCTACTTAATTCAATAATGGGATCGTCTGTGTTTGCTCACTGGCAATCTATGTTCAAATTCAAGTATCGGCAGCATCAGATTATTTTTATATCGCAAAATTGGATGGCCCTTGTATCGTGTATAGAGTGAAAATTATTAATAAGGAAAAGAAAGAAAATAGATTTTGGTTGCGTTTATAACCCCCTCTGCAAGTATCGATATGGACGTTGTCGACTTTTGTGCGGTTTTACTATCGCTGTAAGTGATGCTGACTGTATATGCTAATCCCCGACGACAGGCTAATTATGAAACAGGTGCCAATAATTCAGTAGCCTATTGCTAAGAAAAAAAGATTTCTTTTACCCAAAATTATCCATGTTTCAACATGATCTCTTCATTGACAATGCCTTTAACGAAGAATATGACAGATGCGAATTTATTGCAAAATACGATCGGAAATACTGATTCCTGGAGACATTAAACTATCGTGTATCGATAGAAATGGTCTTCTGGAAAAAAAATTATAAATGCCCAGGTGTTTATATATAAGCATTCATTTAGTCAATTGGCTCGATAAGAAAAACGTGTTATTTCAAGATTGTTTATGACTCAGCTTTTCTTGGCAATATTTTCTATTACTGATTCAATCAGTGATTTTGTGTAAAAAGGGTTTGATGACAGAACGAATTGTACAGCACGCACACGTACGCAAAAGTGAAAAGGTCATTATAATGCTTAAACAATTCATACTTATAAAAAAATACATTGCCGTCACGTTTTCGTTTCGATAAAACGGTTCTGAACAATAAGTAGATTTACTTCTCTTTTCCAAATTAACAATTCTTTCTCAAGACGTGCGTTTTGGATAATGACTTGGAATGGAAAGTCAGAGTTCGAATTCGATTTGGGTTCGTTTCATTCACTTATTAGCAAATACCCTTTGGAAAGGCATGAACCCATCGTTTCTGCCCCAGCTATGGATTGCATAACAGGAGAGAATAGGTCCTATAGCCTTGGTTAGCAACCACACTATCACAGAAAAAACAATTATTCTCACCAGAATCTATCATACATAAATCTACCATTCATCTATGCTTAGAATATTGCTGCAACATATGGTCTGGTGCCCCTGCTATTTACCTTGAGCTCAATGAAGAATCAGCAATATTATTGGTCCTGATCTTCCAGCTCGGCTTCAATCGCTTTTCCCACCGCCGTAAGGTTGCCTCCCTGTGTCTTTTCTATAAAAATATTCATGGTATTTGTACGGATGCTCTCTTCGCTATTGAACCCAGATTTCATGAATTTAAGCGCAGTACAAGACTGGCATCGAGATCTCATCAGTTTACGCTTGAGTGGGTTAGATATAACCAAATGTTCTAAGCTGACAATTTCTTTTCTTGCACGTCTCACTTGTAAAACTCTATACTGGTTCCAAACTTTCCAACCAATCTGCAAAAATTTAAATGCAATGTCAATCACTATCATATTTCCTCCTTACTAATCTTTTTTTTTTCACTCCCATTGTTAATGTTTGCGTTCTTTATTCTTCCACACCCAGTAACCTGCTGCGTCTTCGTAGCTTTAATCACTTGCATGGGGTGATACCGAATAAAAAATGAAAAATCAGTCATGAATTGAAAAACAGATGATCGTACAAGCATATAACAAGCATGGCACCACATTGTTGATTATAAAAATAGTTCTTAAATTTAGTGTAAGAAACACGTTTACAAACGTTTTCTATCCAAGGTGTTATGATATATCTATCTTATAAGCAAAGTCCAAAATCTTTGTATGCGTGGGTACGATATTGTTATTACGCAGCATATCAACGGCCAAGGGGTAAATCATGTGAAAATCTAAATATTTTACCAGCTTATTATATGCCTTCAGCTGCAGATATTTAGAACGCAATTTTATGCCTTCAGATCCAGATATTTAGAACGCAATTTTATGCCTTCAGCTCCAGATATTTAGAACGCATTTTGATGCCTTCAGCTCCAGATATTTAGAACGCAATTTTATGCCTTCAGCTCCAGATATTTAGAACGCAATTTTATGCCTTCAGCTCCAGATATTTACAACGCAATTTTATGCCTTCAGATCCAGATCTTTAGAACGCAATTTTATGCCTTCAGCTCCAGATATTTAGAACGCAATTTTATGCCTTCAGCTCCAGATATTTACAACGCAATTTTATGCCTTCAGCTCCAGATATTTACAACGCAATTTTATGCCTTCAGCTCCAGATATTTAGAACGCAATTTTATGCCTTCAGCTCCAGATATTTAGAACGCAATTTTATGCCTTCAGCTCCAGATATTTAGAACGCAATTTTATGCCTTCAGCTGCAGATATTTAGAACGCAATTTTATACCTTCAGCTCCAGATATTTAGAACGCATTTTTATGCCTTCAGCTCCAGATATTTAGAACGCAATTTTATGCCTTCAGATCCAGATATTTAGAACGCAATTTTTATGCCTTCAGATCCAGATATTTAGAACGCAATTTTATGCCTTCAGATCCAGATATTTAGAACGCAATTTTATGCCTTCAGCTCCAGATATTTAGAACGGAAATCCATGCGTTCAGCTGCAGATATTTAGAACGGAATATCTACCTTCAGGTCTAGATATTTAGAACGCAATTTTATGCCTTCAGATCCAGATATTTAGAACGCAATTTTATGCCTTCAGATCCAGATATTTAGAACGCAATTTTATGCCTTCAGATCCAGATATTTAGAACGCAATTTTATTTCTTCAGATCCAGATATTTAGAACGCAATTTTATGCCTTCAGCTGCAGATATTTAGAACGCAATTTTATGCCTTCAGATCCAGATATTTAGAACGCAATTTTATGCATTCAGATCCAGATATTTAGAACGCAATTTTATGCCTTCAGCTCCAGATATTTAGAACGGAAATCCATGCGTTCAGCTGCAGATATTCAGAACGGAATATCTCCCTTCAGGTCTAGATATTTAGAACGCAATTTTATGCCTTAAACTCTCGATGTTTTGCATGCAATTTTATGCACCCCGTCATGTACAGGGTGAACCTTATTGTATAGAGAAAGCAAAAAAAAATATCCTATAATGAGAAGCATGGTTCTATCTATAAACAAAATGAAAAATGTTTTTAAAATATAATTCGCCTTGAAAAATCACTTAACTTTTCCAATATATAACTAAACCTGTCAAACATCTAACTTCATTTTTACCAATAATTTCGAACTTAACAATACCTATTGTTCAAAAGAAAACTTTTATATTCTTCTCTATTTCTTTGCAAGATGATATTTACTCCTCAGCAATGGAAAAACAACACTAAATTTTAACATTGGCTACACATTCACTACTCATTTTCATAGATTTTTTTTGTCACTCGTCGAAATTTGTTACGAACAACCAAAATGAAATTATCATCATAAATCAAATATTAGTGTACAATATCAAAATACTCTACAGCGCCCAGCACTCAAAAGCCGAGATGCTATTAATATACGAAATAACAACCGACATTAAATAAGATATATTTCACCACTAGAGACGCTATCTTGACTTGTTGATAACGTATTTAATATGTGTAAATAATAATAATAATAATAATACCCGGACAAAGACAGACAAATCAAAGCTAATTACCCAGACATCGTGACCAGAGACCGCGAAAACAAAGTGAGCTTTCTTAGTAACATGGCTGTCTCTGCAGTCTGTAATGTATCTTGGAACATCTTTACAAAAACAATCAAAATAGAAAGATCTTGAAGCGGAAATCTCCAAAATGTGGGACATATTGACCGGAAAATGTTACGATCTACTCATTGACGGGATTCCTGCTCGTCTAAGCGTTAAAGAAATACAAAGAAAATGTACTTACAATTACAACCCACACCTTACGAAGCGTATATGTAAAATATGCGTGAACTTAGTTTGTTTTTGTTTTTCTCAAAGAAATGCTCGGTGGAAAATGTAATTATGCAATTTCCGAACTCATGTCTCTGGTTGGGACTCGGAAAGAAACGTGTATTCATCAGAAATCAAAGGAAATAAAATAATAATAATAATCAAAGCTAATCGTGATCAAAGACTACAATAAAAAAAAGTGCTTTCTTATTAATAGGGCAGTTCCAGTAGACTATGATGTCTTTGTAGATCTTCAGAGACCTACCAAAATACAAGAATCTTGAAGTGGAAATCTAAAGAATGTAGCACATGAAGACATCAATAATTCCAGTTGTAGTTTAGGCCATGGGTTTGACATATGTATAAATACAAAAGGAAATGTTCTTACAAGTACAGCTAGCAACTTACGAAAGGTTTTATCTAGGAAAGATCTCTGCGATCTTAGGTTGTTTCATATGTGTTTATTTTTTACAAAATTGTTCAGTGGAAAACGTTCATTATGCCACTTCTGACCGTATTTCTCTGGTTGCGACCCAACAGAATGTCAGTAGACAACAGAAATGAAGGGAAAATATAATTGTTACATTCTTTTACTGACCATACATTCACTGCACTCGTAAGCTGATTTGTTACGTGTTGATCATTTCAGTTCAAACAAACCGATAAGGGCTCGACCCACTTCCAACAAATAATCTTTTCACAGGCTCTTACGGAAAATAATTCCATTTTGAACGCGTATAGTTAGTTTTCCAACAAAGATACTCCATTCTGTGTGTATAAATACAGATTTCGCAATAAATTTTTACATTTACCTTTGATAAATTTCCTAAGGGAAATAAAACGATGATTCTCTTGTCCTATTTTTATTAATATTATATTTGAAGATATATTTATTAATATCTGAATTTTGACACACACACACACACACACACACACACACACACACACACACATATATATATATATATATATATATATATATATATATATATATGAGGGTGAATGAAAAAGTTATGCCAATTTCCATACGACGCATTAATTTATCCTGTTGAAGAACAAATGCATATGTCACATTTCGACGAAGTTCCACTCAAAGTTATACATCTTTCTAATAGTAATTTCTCATAGTAAAATCATTTGCAATGCATCCTTATAGGAAAATAATTTGCAGTGCAGTCTTATAGTAAAATCATTTGCAATGCATTCTTATATTAAAATCATTTTCTATGCATTCTTATAGTAAAATCATTTACAATGCATTCTTATAGTAAAATCATTTGCAATGCATTATTATAGGAAAATAATTTGCAATGCATTCTTATAGGAATATCATTTACAATGCATTCTTATAGTTTGATCATTAGCAATTCATTCCTAGATTAAAATCATTTGTAATGCATTTAATACTTGAAATTTTGATAATATTTTCTTATAGTGAAATAAATAAGTTACAATGGATCCTTAAAATAAAATACTTTCAATACATGTTAAAATAATTTAAAATGCGTTCTTATAGCAAGTTCATTTATAATGCATTCTTCTAGGAAAACTATTTGGAATGCATTCTCATAGTAGAGCCATTTACAATGCCTCCTTACAGCATTTTTTACAATTTCTTCTTATAGTAAAATCATTTGCAATGCCTTCTTAAAGCCATTTACCATGCATTCCTATTGTAAAACCGTTTATAATTCAGTCGTATAGTAAAACCATTTACAATGCATTCTTAAAACTATTTACCATGCATTCTTATATTAAAATCGCTTGTAAGGCATTTTATAGTAAAACCCTTTGACATGCATTCTTATAGGAAAATCATTCGCAATGCATTTATATGGCTATAGTAAAAGTAGACGTTTCTCTACAGGAAGTATAAAATCCTTTTCTTAAAATAGTATTTCAGGTAATTACACTTATCAACTTAACTGCTGACGCTCTTTCTAGCCTTGATGACTTTATCACGTTGAAACCCCTGTTCGCATTCGATCTTCGATGATAAGCCTCATTAAGGGTGATCGGTACCTTAATGGATGACCCCTCCCTCACTGGGAAGACCACGATGCTGCTAATTTGTATGTGCAGATGGCTAACTGTTGACAGTTGGAAATCGCAGTCTGGATCTATATAGTTACTTGCGAGCAAATATCATTGCCAGATGTATGAATCTACCTCTTCTCCCCCACCTATGGGTTAAATAATATGACTTGTGTCAGTAAATTATTATTATCACCAAAAAACTTCTTACATGTGAAAAGTACATTTTGGCTTTATATAAACTGCAAAAGGTTGATAAACAAGTCAATGTATTATTTGTAGGAGTTGTCGTTTTGTTTAGAATAGTGGGGGTAAAGTTAATTTCATACACATTACATCCCTTAATTAGAAATGTTAATGTAATTATTACCTCCCTTGGAACTCTGTTCGATATATACACCCTTTTGCAAATTAACTGAAACAGAACGAATAATTCCGTTATTATTTACTCTTTTTTTTTCATATTTTTTCAATGAAACATGCCTCAGTGCACATGTTAGTACTTCGTATGTCCTTTCTACAAAAGTCGTTTCTTGCAGACTAACCACAGACTCTCGGATGGTTTTAAATCAAGAGATTTCCGGGCCAGTTTAATACTTTGATTTACTGTTCGTGCAGCGTTACAATTTTTCGTGCACTTCCTTGGTGGAACGTCCATTGCAGACAATGTCTTTAGGACAACTAAACGACACTCGAGACAATAGCGTTTGCGCGTGATATAAATCTGATGCAATCACAGATGACGCAATAAGTCAAACAAATTACATCATACACCCCCAAAATAAAATTCATTTTAGTACACACCACTGCAAATGACGTAATCTGAGGCAAAAATAAAAATCGATTGTACCCTGTCACTCCTGTGCGTCTAAAACTGACCGGACGGTGAAAGAAAGGAAACTAAAGCATTAATTTGCACAAGGATGCATTTCTCACCTTCTTTGGCTCTGTCTTTTCTTATTTAGCGTTAGCCCCGTCGCGGGCCACTTTGTTTATTAAAGCCTTTGTTAAGCATTTTCTGGTCTTGTTCTTATCGCAACTAACAGTTTGATTATGCCATTATTTCCTCTACATTTGTTACCCATTTTGGTAGTTTGGGATGTTAGAAGTGTTCAAGTGGTGGGTGGGAGGTTGTTATTTTGTTTGACTCTTTGAGATTTTGTAGCGCAGATCGATATGACTTGAAGTGTTGTCTCCAATTCAGCATTCATATCTTTCTCTCTAAAGAAATTTTCCTGCGATTTTACAGATTCCAAAAAACGCGAGACGCGGCTTTATTTTGCTTCCTCTGTCGTCGTTCCAAAACATTAGCAGATATGTCGAACTGTTCCCTGTGTAGTTGAGCAAATAATTGCCTTAAACTATTAACCACGCCTTTATTAATTCGTCAATAATTTTCTTTTTTCTTCCAATGCATCGAGTATAAAAAATGTATTATTTTTCCTGCATTATGATAATTAGCAATGCACTCCTATTATGCATATAATGGCACTATTATTCCAGGAATACTTGCATTTATTCTTCACAGCGGAATATATCTATTTTTCCTGAGTTTTACAGCATTTCAAAGCAAAACAATTTACAATGTATTGTAATTTCTAATGGTAAAATAATATATATATACATATATATATGTACGTGTGTGTGTGTGTGTGTGTGTGTGTGTGTGTGTGTGTGTGTGTGTGTGTGTGTGATATACTATATATATAAAAATCATTATCTGATAAAACATGTATGATACATTCCTTATTTAAAATAATTGCTTTGGATTCTTTGAGCAAAACCATTAGAAACACATTGACGTCATGCATGTGCACGCTTAATTATCTCTGTAAAGCTTGCAGTAATTCCATTTTAGAAAATAACGTTAACTCAATACAAAGCTCAAGAGCCACTCAAGGTAGAGTATTACTGTTTAAATGATGTTTGCGATAGGAATAGATAAGCGGAAGTGATGGGAAGAGAATATTAAAATATTAAAGAGAACAGGTAAAGATTGACCCTTGACATGAAAAGGTCGTAGTTTACAAGGAAGCATCCAAACTGGAGTTTTCCCCGAATGCACTAGTGCTTGCGAGAATGCTTTCTAAGTAGAACTGTCTCTTTACTTTTAGAATACGGAGGCAATGTGGGTGATTCGACTCCGTGGAAATACCGTTGCGTCTCCTAAGTGAAAAGGTTTCACTTGGTGGAACCAAAGAATTGAACTCTTCTGAAAAGAGCGAACGAAGAGATAGAATTTAAACTTTATGTCTAGGCGAGAAAGATTTCAGAATTAAGAATATATATTTCCCAATAGACCGTGTAAATGATTTGAGCTATATCAACACTGCAAAATAATGATTGAGCAGCTCTAGACCATATATGACGGAAATATTCCATATTTCGTCTCTGACTCTTATAAAGAAAAAGCTAGGTAGTTCCTGGAGAGATAGAATGCCCAATCATGTTTCCCGTATCGTTAGTAATGGGTCGAATGTATGAGTGAACTTGAGACGCAAATAGTCGTTCCAATCATGGTACCTACTTCAGCTTTCTTCTGTTGGCTGTGACTGGAGGAAACTTGGGATTTGATCGATAACTCTAAAACTAACAGAAAACGTTATTTCCTGTTATTTGCTACGTTATTAGACGAGTATTAATTGTAAAGAATATGGATTGTAAACTTATCAGAAAAGATTTTACATATCTTTTTCGATCTAGTGAAAGCTTCTCCGCGTTCTTGTGGGTGACGAAATATTTTCCGCCCTCCTATCTCTTCCTGATGTTAATCTGTAGCGAAAAGTCTGTAAAAATTGTACTGTCTTGTCTGGCTTGTTAACAATTCTTTTCATGACAATTTCTTCCACCACACTCGTCTCCGAATCGATACAGTAGTAACCGTCTGCCTATGGCCTCGCTATGCTTTTGGTTATGTCCTTATTGACAGCCAAAATTTACATATGTGAAAAAATGCTTTCGCGAGATAGTATTCAAGCCCGAGATTTATCTTTTAATTTATAACTTGAATAATTTCCATGCGAAATCTGTGTTCACCCTGGAGGCAAACCTCGAGAGATGATGCTTGTAGCGTGTCTCCTACTAATCACTGAATCCTACCACTACATTTGTACCCTACAATATCTAGCGTAAGGGGAACCAGGGAGGCCATTTATTGTTGTATTATAAAATATAAACTAAGAAATTTAACTAAAAATCATAAAACAAAATATTTGAATCCTTTTAATTCAAGCATTCTGAATGTCTTTGAACATGCCGAGAAAAAACTGGCAATGACAATGGCTTAATAATGTAAGATACAAATGTGGTGGCAGAATACACACTAAAGCAGAAACTGATCGGTTGGACACACCCTAAAGTGGCACTCACCTACATACTCAGTAAGTTGAAGCGCTCAAAGCCTAGACTACATCGACTTAGTAATAAACGCTTCAAAACGTCAGTAATCAACGAAGGAAAGCTCAAGTTGCTACTCAAGTTTCAAGCTCTTGTGATCTTCAGGTAACTATATATATATATATATATATATATATATATATATATATATATATATATATATATGCTGTTCGATAAAAGTGACTCACCTGATTTTTTTAAAAAATAATAATGAACAGACGGTGATAGATAGATAGATAGATAATGAACAGACGGAGATAGATAGATAGATAATGAACAGTAGATAGATAGATAGATAGATAGATAGATAGATAGATAGATAGATAGATAGATAGATAATGAACAGGAGATAGATAGATAGATAGATAGATAGATAGATAGATAGATAGATAGATAGATAGATAGTGAACAAACGCAGATATATAGATATTAAATGTTAACTTCCTAAAGTAAAATAAATAATGGATATTAGATTTGAAGAAATGTTTATGTTGTTCAAAATGCTACACTAATTGCGCTGGCATAACTCGTCAGGAAGAGATTGCAACTCTGTCGCAACCTGCTCACACTTAAACACTAGCGACAACCTGTAGACGCCTGGCGTCAGCATGCAAATGCATGTATTCTAATGAAATATCTATAAACAAGGGAATCAAGTCCACCATGTCGTAAATGTGTTATTATTAGTGGATTACAGGATGAAGATGGAATTAATGTCTTCTTTCATGTCGTCTTTGGATTCAATTCTACAGAAGCAAATGTTATATTATGGATTTCATAAAGAGCCGACAATTTGCCGTTCCTCGATCTTTGCTGATAAAATACAAACATTTTGATAGATTGTAAAACAGAAAACAGCAACACTGCCACCAAAAACAACAATAACAACATCACCTCCAAGAACAACATTACCAACAGCAACACTGACAACATCACCACCACCAACAATAACATCATCACCAACAAAAACAACAGCAACAATAACACCATCACCACCAACAACAATGACGTCATCATCAACAATAAGAATAACAACGTCACCAACAACAATAACACCATCACCACCAACAACAATGACATTACCAACAACAACAATGACATTACCAACAACAACAATAGCAACATTACCAACAACAACAATAACAACATCATCAACACCATCACCAACACCATCACCATCATCACTAAGAATAACACCATCACCAACATCAACAATAACATTAACAACAATAATAATAACACCATCACCAACAGAATAACAACATCACCAAAAGCAACAATAACACCATCACCAACAACAACATCACCAACAACAACATCACCAACAACATCACCAAGAACAGCATTAACACCATCATCACCAACAACAATAACAACATTACCAACAACAACAATAACAACATCACCACCACCAGCAATAACAACATTACCAACAACACTAACAATATCACCAACAACAACAATAACATTACCAACAACAACAATAGCAACATGTCCAACAACAACAATAACAACATCACCAACACCATCACCATCATCACTAACAATAACACCATCACCAACAACAACAATAACAACATCACCAACAGCAACAACATTACCAAAAGCAACAATAACACCATCACCAACAACATCACCAAGAAAAGCATTAACACCATCATCACCAACAACAACATTACCAACAACAACAATATAGAAAGGTAAAGACGAAGACGAAAAAGGAGGTGAAGACAATTGCTTTAGAAAAGTAGGGAAGAGCAGAAATAAAGAGAAGGAAAAACAAGAAGATGACGAGGAGGAAATGACGAAGAAGAAGAAGAAAAGAAACACTAGACGATGAAGAGATGAAGGAGGAAGGAAAAAAAGAAGAAAGTAAAATGATAAAGAAGAAGAGAAGGAAAAACAAGATTAGGTGGGAGAAAGATTAAGAAAAAGATGTTAGAGAAGAAGAAGAAGAAGAAGAAGAAGAAGAAGAAGAAGAAGAAGAAGAAGAAGAAGAAGAAGAAGAAGAAGAAGAAGAAACCAGTAGA
>OZ038513.1:73596680-73599180 GCA_964036315.1 Acanthosepion esculentum | reverse complement strand
TCCATGTTATTCAAGGTGATATTCGCCCTCTCGAATCTTCAAATATTCTGTCCTGTAGTAACAAGTTGCCTCAAACCTTTCACGTACGATTTCATTCTCAAGTCTTTTCCCATGCTTTTTGGACTGTGAAAGGTGGAACTCTCCTATCAAGTGTCAAACAACTTATGAGCTGAGTTGATCCCTTCAGCTCGAAGTTGATATAATGATCCCTCTTCCTGTTGTGACCTGATCCAGTTTTCCTTTCTAGTGTTTCAGCATTTTCAAACTTATTCACCGTTCTCTTGATGGTTCTTGAATGGACTTTGAAAATGGAAGCCAGAGTATGAATGTTGCTAGCATTACAAAAAGCCTGAATGATTTTTCCTCTCATCCTTACTCAGTTAAAAAGTTAATGGGGCTGAAATGATATTAACCTGTTTTCTTTCTAGCTGAAGAAAACAAAGGGTTTTTCAGTGACTCTTACGAAAAAATGGTGTCAAGATGGCTAAAACTCTTATCTGAAAACCTGGAAAACAGAAATTCAATTAGTATAGTATTGTTTCTTTTTTTAGATATCAAACATTTATGCTGATACATCCGGTATATATATATATACGCGTGTGTCCGTATTTGGATACATACATACATATATATATATATATATATATATATATATATATATATATATATATATATATATATATATATATATATGTATATATACAAACACAGACACTAAAAATCAGGAGGTCAGTTGAATCCGCTACCTTGGTTTCAACCTTACTGAAACCTTCATGAATTTTTTTTTTATCAAATGACCTCTTAACGGTTTTTTTTTTAAATAATAAAGAATAATTAACGCTACACTATTATTTTCAAAAATACCTAAACAAACGCTCGTCGTCGAGTGTAATAGAAAGGAAAGAGGAGGATGTGGTGGTGGAGGAGAAGAAGAAGAAGAAGAAGAAGAAGAAGAAGAAGAAGAAGAAGAAGAAGAAGAAGAAGAAGAAGAAGAGCAAGTGTATTTTAAATGTATCGCTGGGGGGAGGGTATTTGAAATGTCCATTACTGTTGTTTTTTTTCGTCCAGCCTCATATGTGCTCAAGAGAAATTTTCTAATATGTAAATAAGGAACTAAGACTTCGGTTTCGGTTTTTAAAAAAAAGCTCTACAAGATGTTTTTATTTAATTTTGCACACGTTTATTGAGTACTTTTTAATAATGTTATTTCCTAAACTGATTCAAATCTGACCTCTCATATATATATATATATATATATATATATATATATATATATATATATATATATATGAGGAAATATAGTCTTAAAGTGTGCTATATTCATTTTCATGCTAGATGCAATCGTCAGGCCACAAGTGCTGTTATTTTTCTCGGCTATTTATATATATGGGTCAGTGGTGTATTGTGGGTAGTCTATTTTGACGGATATTTTACCGGAAGTCGTTTATTTGTTTATTTATTTATTTGTGTGACATTATTTTGCTTGTTTTTATTTAATTTTATTTTTGTTTTTTATCTTATATATTTATTTTATTTTTATTTTGATCGTTTTTATTAACGTAATAAAAATTTGTTTATATAGCTTATTGTGGGTAGTCTATTTTGGCGGCTGTTTTACCGGAAGTCGTTTATTTGTTTATTTATTTGGGTCAAATTATTTTGCTAGTTTTTATTTATTTAATTTTTTTATAGAATGTTCACTTATATATATATATATATATATATATATATATATATATATATATATAGAGAGAGAGAGAGAGAGAGAGACAGAGACAGAGACAGAGAATGAGTGAGAGTGAGACGAATTTCTGATATCTTTTCTGATCAATTACATTCTTGAGAAGATGAACGGTAAAGGAGAAAAATGTTTGTTCACCTCTCTCGTGACCAGATAATGAACTCAGAAGTGACTGGATAAGTTCAACCAACACTTTTATCCACTAAGCCATAAGTCCATGGAGAGTTTAGTTACTAAAGTGAACTAACTGAAAAGTGAGATATCCAGAAAACTCATGGCACGTGGTAGTAGAACAATATACTCCCGTGGAGTAAATAAAGATTTCGGTTCGAAATTCCAACGTATATAACCTGAAGAAGGCCGGAGCATACAACGACCAAAACGTCGTGAATATAGCAATAAAGGTGAGGACACCAGTCCTAACAATGTAAGTCATACCTCATCTCAGAAATATAGGAAGAGCCTGAAGAATGCCTGGGCGTACAACGGCCGAAACATATATGGTAATAAAGATGAGAACAATAGTCCGAAGAATGTAAGTAGTGTAGATATTTACAACACTTATCTCACCGATATAGACAGATTCTTTAGAAGGCCTGAGAGTACAACAGCCGAAACGTTGTGAATATTGCAATAAATATGAGGACAACAGTCCAAGAAATGTAAATAGTGTAAATAGTTACAATAACTCATCTCAGAAATAGATACAGATCCTGAAGAAGGCCGGAGCGTATAACTTCCGAAACAGATATGACAATA
>OZ038513.1:73584180-73591680 GCA_964036315.1 Acanthosepion esculentum | reverse complement strand
TTATCCTGACGCCGTTGGCTCACGGCAGAGAAGAAGGTGAATTTAAGCGTATTTATTTTTAGATAAACACACAGTGACTGAGAGAACTCGATTCGATTTACCGAAGAGTCTTGCATTATTAGCCGTAATAGTCACTGTATACAAACCCACACATCCTCTCCAGAGAGCTCAACCGAATTAAATTTTTCAGGAGCATATATATATATATATATATATATATATATATATATATATATATATATATATATATATATATGTATGTATGTATTATAAATTAACTGATTTAAAAATACGGTTTCATTGCTATACAGGAATTATTTCAATTAACTAAAAACTATTATTTAATTATATAATTAAATCAAAAGCATTAGTTCTGTTTCATCTTCAACCAAATTTTGGAATAACTTATTTTGAAATTTACTGAGTTTTAGTAGCATATACATTCATATTTTTTGTTTGCAAGGATACAGAGAAATCCAATCATTTCGACAAGGGCGGTAGCCTGTCCTTTTTATTAACTATTATTGCATCAATTATGAGTTACGTTCGAAAAGAGGTTAAGTCTACATAATGTAGGTATTTAACGAATGAAATGCCCAAAAACTTTTTGCCGTAGATTTAAAAAAAAACAAAACAGACGGCATGCGTTGAACGGTTGTAAAAAAAAAATTCGTTCAAAAAAGGCACCTCTAACCTACATTTATCCAGATGATGTGATAATATACCAGACATTTAAAAAATAAAACGATAAAAAAAAGAAAAAAAAAAGTAGCAAAATTATCTTGACCGTAACAAATTTTGTGTGTGTGTGTGTGGCTTGCACTATTGAAGCGCTACACACACACATACACACACACACACACACACACACATATATATATATATTTTGTAAATATGCATTTTTGACACAATCGTCGTCAGGTGTTGATTGAATTAATTAGCACCAGGATTGAATGTTCCATATTTTAGATTCAATTATCTACTGGACTTCGACGTATGAGGGCCATTCAGTTCAGTTCTGGAACGAGCAGTCTGACTCCACGCACATATCATTTCACTATGGCGGTGAAGTCTTGTACAGAACCAATCCCACGTTTCCACACGCGGTAGTAGAGGCGAATACAGAAAAATGATGCACAGTATGCCACAAGGTGCCAAACGACAATCCACAGGTTTGGAATTCTGAGATGTCATCCTCCTACACCGGTTGCTACCCAAGGCTACAGAACCCAGTCAGGCCGCCTGTCCTTTAAGCTACGCATACTTATAGATTCTTTCTAAAACGGGTGTTTGGATTAGAATACATTGTATTGAATTAGAATTTTAAAATGCTATTTTATTATTTACTTTTAATTACTAATAGATTATATTTTTTTTAAACAAAAAATATAATAGAATTACTTAAATTTTTAAAAATTATTATTACATATCAAGTATGTATATTACCAGCTACGCTTTTTTTTTAAAATATTATTTATGGAAAATTTTTGCAAATGTCGACAACGAATAGCTATTTTATATTTCATTACTCCAATAGCTTCATGTCTCGCACATTTCGCCTGTGGAACTCCCTTCCTTATTCCTGTTTTCCTGACAAATACAATCTCCAACTATTTAAGTGTAACGTCAATCGATATCTCCAGCTGCCTTGATCTATCCACTTCCCTTCTCCACATCCTTCCACCTTTCATTCCTATCTGCTCTCGCTCCAAATCTTCTGTAACCCCCTTGCGTTGATCGGTCCACTATCTTTCTCCCCTTCCTCTCCTTTACCACTCCTATCTGCTCTTCCTCCAAAACTTCTGTAACCCCTTGCGTGCTAGTGGCTTCCAGCCTTGCTTGGGGTGATAAGCTTATATATATATATATATATATATATATATATATATATATATATATATATATATATATATATATATCCAGAAGAGAGAGCTCAATACAACGTAGAGAAATATTCCTTATTTTAGGATAATACATCGAAAGACATATCAAAACCGCTACAAAATCGCAATTGTAAATTATTGGCCAGCGACCGATTTATAAATCATTCACTAGCCAGTAAATTACAATCGCCTGATTCATTGATACCGATCGAAATACGACTGCAGTTGTGTAGCGATTTTAACATGTTTTTCCATGTAATGTCCACAATGAAAAATAACACACACACACACACACACACACACAGAGGTTACAAATTCAAGTGCCCTTTGGGAGATTGTATCTACAACGGATTAAATAATATTTATGTTTGTCACACCACAAACTCGCGTTCACGATGCTTGACACTACTTTTAAATGATAATTCTAACATTTTACGCATTTGAAACAACATGCCTGGCTGCATACACAATTCCGGAAAATACTTGTTGAAAACACAACTAGACTTAAACATGAAAACAATAAACAAAAACTAAAAATTCTTGAAGCTATATACATAAAACAGTTGAAACCTAACCTGAATAAAATAAACTATGAAATCTCCACAAATATTCTTAAATACCTATAATTGGTAACAGAAGCCATTGCTTTATACCAACGGCTTCCCATACTTAATAATTCTCGAATTCACTCTCGCGTGGTCATATGTGACGTCATGAGCTGCAGTACGATTTCCTCTTCCAGCGTCACCTATGCACGAGTTTGTGGTTGCTTGGAAATCTTCCATGTAAACAAAAACAGACTATCATTATTATTTTGTACGTGTATTGGTTAATATATCGTAATGTAATTGCCATCTTTGATAATGGCTTATGTAAGCCGAAAGCTTAGATAGGATTAAAAAATATGTATCAATATTGTGATTTTCTTGCTTTTTTTGATGATAATGTTATTAAGCTTATCAGAAGATATGAAAAGAATTTACATAAAATAAATAGTCAATACTTGTCTATATTGTTTAATGAAACATGCATCAATACATATATATATATATATATAATATATATTAGAATAAATCCTATTTAGCTTATGTTTTCGTTCTCTTTATACAAGCTTGGTTTTGGTTTTTTCTTTGGACTGAGGATTAAACATTTGACGTTTTTTTTCGATTTCTTCTGATGTTTCTTCTTTTACTTCCAAGTTTTTCCTCTGGTACCAATTTTCCCTCACGTGTCTACAAGTTGAGTCATCCGAAGTTTTTCAAGCGAGTAATACTGTTAATATATATATATATATATATATCTATATATATATATATATATATATATATATATATATATATATATATATATATTCATTTTATTTAGTGGCATATCAACTCCATATGGGTCATTTAATTCTTAAATTTAATTTTCTTGGTAGTATTAGTATTTCTTTTACAAAAATGTATTGTTGCTAATTTTTCCGAAGATGCATTGCAGTTAATATATATAGTTACGGCCAAAATGTTCAGAACGGCATTGTTTTGATCAGAAAAGTAGGTATAAGTTTTTATCAAAGTTGTTTTATATTCTATAATTTTCACAGACAATAAATACAATGTTATTGTCTGGGATTTCGGTGTAATTTGACCGGATAATACAAAAGTTATGGATGATTTAGTGATTTACTGCAAATAATATCGTATTTTTTTGTCTTTAAAAAATTATAGAATATAAAATAACTTTGATAAAAATTTTGGCCGAAACTGTACAGGAATAAAGACAAAAGGAAAATTTGATAAAGATTATCAAAGGTTTCGGGCTGTCCCTTGTTACGATCTCAGAAATTCACTTTAATTCCCCCAGTTTACAACAATAGAATCAAACTAAATGATACCTGATATTTTGATGATATTTTGTTAAGGCTAATATATGTCTTTATTTATTTTCATGGATTTTAGATTATTTTTCTTCTATGTGCCCTGTCCCTTCAGAATGGAGGCGATAATGGCCCCCCACAATTTATTCTCCTTTGTAGCTATTAGTCAATTTTGTCCTTTTGCTAACCCTCCTTAACGTTGTTCTGCCATCAGTTTACAAAATCTTATTGCTTAGGTTATACACTGTATTCCCTTCTTAATTCTACCTTTAATATGTTCTGGTGTGTCAAGTTTTCCAAAGACTTTTTCTAATTATATTCCCTAGAAATGTCAACTGTCTCATTTTGATATTATGTATGAGTGTCTTCTTTGTTGCCATTATCTATAAAATTCGTCTTTGCTCACATATTCAATGCATGGTATTGACAGCAAACTTCAATAGAACCACGCCCTTTTGCCTCTAGTCCCTTCTTTATCTGTGAAGACATTGTCCAGCGTTCACTGCCATAAAGATAGACCAAAACATTACATAACATTTCAGAACAGTTTTCTTTGTTTCTGTCGGTATTTTTTCGTTTCTTACTTTGCTTATATTTTGGAAGATATATTTCACTATCCCATGGGGCTTAAAACGTTGTGCCTTACTTTCTAATCTCTGATGCAGCACTTCCCAAATACATTATTTACATTATTTGGACTATTGTCCTCATCTTTGTTGCCATATTTATTACAACGTTTCGGCCTTTCAGTATCTGTCTATATTTCTGAGATGAGATATTATGTACACTCTTTACATTATTCGGACTATTGTCCTCATCTTTGTTGCCATATTTATTACAACGTTTCGGCCCTTTAATATCTGTTTATATTTCTGAGATGAGGTATTATGTACACTATTTACATTATTCGGACTATTGACCTCATCTTTGTTGCCATATTTATTAAAACTTTCGGCCCTTCAATATCTGTCTATATTTCTGAGATGAGGTATTATGTATACTATTTACATTATTCGGACTATTGTCCTCGTCTTTGTCACCATATTTATCACAGCGTTTCGGCCCTTCAATATCTGTCTATATTGATTAGATGAGGTTTTATGTACACTATTTACATTATTCGGACTATTGTCCTCATCTTTGTTGCCATATTTATTACAACGTTTCGGCCCTTCAGTATCTGTCTATATTTCTGAGATGAGGTATAATGTACACTATTTACATTATTCGGACTATTGTCCTCATCTTTGTTGCCATATTTATTAAAACTTTCGGCCCTTCAATATCTGTCTATATTTCTGAGATGAGGTATTATGTACACTATTTACATTATTGGGACTATTGTCCTCATCTTTGTCACCATATTTATCACAGCATTTCGGCCCTTTAATATCTGTCTATATTGATTAGATGAGGTTTTATGTACACTATTTACATTATTCGGACTATTGTCCTCATCTTTGTTGCCATATTTATTAAAACTTTCGGCCCTTCAATATCTGTCTATATTTCTGAGATGAGGTATTATGTACACTATTTACATTATTCGGACTATTGTCCTCATCTTTGTTGCCATATTTATCACAGCGTTTCGGCCATTCAGTATCTGTCTATATTTCTGAGATGAGGTATTATGTGCACTATTTACATTATTCGGACTATTGTCCTCATCTTTGTCACCATATTTATCACAGCGTTTCGGCCCTTCAATATCTGTCTATATTGATGTGATGAGGTTTTATGTACACTATTTAAATTATTCGGACTGTTCTACTCATTTATGTCGCCATATTTTTCACAACGTTTCGGCCTTTCAGTATCTGTCTGTATTTCTGAGAAGATGTATTATGTACACTATTTACATTATTCGAACTACTGTACTCATCTTTGTGGCCATATTTATCACAGCGTTTTGGCCTTTCAGTATCTGTCTATATTTCTGAGATGAGGTAGTCCGAAAAATGTAAATAGTGTATATAATACCTCATCTCAGAAATATAGACAGATACATCCCAAATATTTGAATTATACTTGGTTGATTTTGTTATCTCCATTATGTAATTTTCTGCCCGTTTTCTAATAACCATAAAATCTGTCTTTAATTAATTTTATATCATTATTTTTCTTGTTTTTTTTTTTTGTTTTTTTGGGGATAATTTTTATTATCTGTATATTTCTTTGGTTCTAAAGTTTAGCCTTTGGAATAAAGACTATTGCACTTAGGTTATGGAGTTATATTTAGTCTTTGTGATCATGATATCGTTGGAGATATATACAAATAAGCAATCCAGCAATTTGTACAAATGACATTATCCTATATATATCTACCATTCATCTAGACACCCGACTAACATACGTAATTTAGGAATCAATCATCATAAATGACCCTAATTATTAGCTCTAAACAAAAGAACTATAAAGTACCATTTGCTTCCTACACACATTTCCTTAAACCTTTAATGACGTATGTATATAGAGAGAGAGATCTCACTGAATGTGACATTTTACATTGGTCTAAAGATCAGATGACAATCATCATGCTGTGTTTAGTGGGTTTATCTGAGTGTATGTCTAAAGATGACATTCAGATGTGCAACTGAAAGTCACCAAGCAATGTTGATTCCCATGTCTATATTTAGCGTCTGTAAGTGTCATTACATGTATGAAGTTAAATGCTATATTTTACCCTTTTTCTAAAATTCGATTATCTTTACTAGTTTCAGAGGTTTTCTATTGAAACTGAACCCTAACCCAAAGGTACATATGGTTAAAACAAGGGTTGGTGTGGAACAATTGAGTGCTAGTTCTGAATCTAATGCGCATCAAATGTGTCAGATGCCTTAATTCCAGTTTAACGGTAAGCGGTGAAGGTCTACGACTGCATTGAACAAAGACCCTCACGAGGGAACAGAGCATGTAACCTCTGAACTCAGCAACATACATATGGTTTTAAAAACAACTGAGAGATGTAGGTCTGATTTCTGCCGTAGAGAATAATTCTTTCTTTTACTTCTATGAGATTTCTCAAAATTTCAGGCTAGCTGGTAAATATAAATAAATATACTATTTAATATATAAATGCAATATATATATATATATATATATATATATATATATATATATATAAATGCATATATATATATATATATATATATATATATATGTATGAAGATATATAGTCTTAAGATGTGCTATATTTATGGGGGAGATGATAGATAGATTTTAAAAGACTGAGATAGATAGATAGATAGATAGATAGATAGATATGACAAGACTGAGATAGATAGATAGATAGATAGATAGATAGATAGATAGATAGATAGATATGAAAAGACTGAGATAGATAGATAGATAGATAGATAGATAGATAGATAGATAGATAGATATGAAAAGACTGAGATAGATAGATAGATAGATAGATAGATAGATAGATAGATATGAAAAGACTGAGATAGATAGATAGATAGATAGATATGAATAGACTGAGATAGATAGATAGATAGATAGATAGATAGATAGATAGATATGAATAGACTGAGATAGATAGATAGATAGATAGATAGATATGAAAAGACTGAGATAGATAGATAGATAGATAGATATGAAAAGACTGAGATAGATAGATAGATAGATAGATAGATAGATATGAAAAGACTGAGATAGATAGATAGATAGATAGATAGATAGATGGGAGGAAGTAAGAGAAACAAAGAGGGATGCAATAGTCGTAGTGATGGTGGTGGTGGCAATTGTGATGAT
>OZ038513.1:73571680-73581680 GCA_964036315.1 Acanthosepion esculentum | reverse complement strand
AAATATTTTCATGCTAATTGTTCGGAAGAAGTCTTCGCTGTGGTACCTAGATCTTTAAGAATTTAATTGCAGTAAAATAATCGGCGACAAGATCTCATCATCATTTTACAGTTGAATTGCCGAGATGTAACCGTAAGTTCTATTCTAACAGTTCCTTTTCTCGTAATTCTCCCTTGTGGAACTTCATTTCGCCTTAATGCTTTTCAACCAAAACTTCAATTGCTATACCGTTCTCCTGGCTACACTGTTCTCTTTCTGCTCATTATTTATGTTTCTGTTCTTAATTCTTCCACACCCTGTAACCCCTTGTGTCTTAGTGGCTTTACTACCTTGCTTGGGGTGATACCGATTTTTAAAAAAAACGGCAAGAAAACAAACATACGAGTAATTTATGAACCTAAAAAATTATTATCTGTTTTGGTGATCTTCAATAAAGCAGGCCTCACTGAAAAACCGACTTAAACTCGTGTGAACACGTTCTATCATCCAAACTCCTAATAAGTGAATGATATTGCAGTAATTTAACTGTGACACACCTTTCATTTCAAGCATGATTATTATGACGTGATTTAAGCTGACGCGGCATAGCTATTCATCCCAGACGGGCGGGTGTGAGTATTTTAAAAACTGCTGAATCGGATTTTCAAGCAATACTATATGTATGGTTTGCAGAGAAGGCTGAGAGAAAGATACAAATTCAAGTGAGCCACAATGAAATCTAGCGTTATGAAAAAAGAAACAGATTCTCCTGGCAAAAGATCTTCAAAGATGTCAAGAATCTATATCAAGAACTGCGAAACAAATGGAGATAAATGACCCACTTGATATCCAGGAAGACGAGAAGTTCTGGTGTCGAATATGGGAAAAGAGCAAAATGCAAAATGAAATAGCTACATGGATCGAACAACAACATGAACAACACACACATGTAGAGTGCCACAAATGGACGGATATCAATATTACTGAGACAACCGCTGCTATCCTCAAAACCCAAAACTAGATAGCACCAGGAATAGACAGAATAGCCAATCTTTGGATAAAACAAACCTATCTAGCACGGACCAAGACCTAGCACAGTCTTACAATGATATAATCGTAAAAACGCAGAAAAATGCCCCAAATGACTCACGGGGGGAGTAACATACCTATTCCCCAAAACAGAAAAGACGTAGAACCCGAAAAACTATAGGCTCATTACTTGCCTACCAACAATGTACATGATCTTCACTTCTATTCTAACCGAGAGGATATACAACTTCTTTGAGAAAAACAATTTATACTCAGCGTCACACAAGTGATATAAAAGAGTAAGTTACGGGTGAAGCGAAATTGGAAGAGGTGAAAACAAGGAACAGAAACTTATCGATAGCATGAGTCGACCGCAGAAAATTGTTCGACAGTGTACCACAATTATGGATAGAGAATAGCTTTAAAATATGCAGAGTATGCTCTACAATGGTCACATTTATAATGGACAGCATGAAAAAAGGCGATTTGAGTATTTTCAAAACTGCAATTTTCGAGCAATATTATCTGTATGGTTTGCAGAGAAGTCTGAGAGAAAGATACAAATTCAAGTGAGACACAGTGCTACGGATGGGGCTTTCATTGTGAGATGAAGGCTATAGGAACCAGTCTGTCCTGCGATTTACCCATAGCTACTGGATGGAGAAGAGATGGATTCATATCTTTCCCAAGATTGTATTAGCCCGTATGTGAATGTGATGAGCTCGACTGGAATTCGAACCCGGCTCTCCGATTATTCAATCTTATATATATATATATATATATATATATATATAATATGGATGAAACAACTGAAAAGTTTCAAATTAAAAGAAATATATATATATATTTATATATAGATACAAATATTTAAGTAAAGTTCTGTTTTATAATAAACAATATTAACAACATTTACCGGCCTGAATGTCCGAGAAATTTTCATAGAAAATTTTCGTCCTCCGATTCAGGCCGGTAAATGTTGTTTAATATTATAAAACAGAGCTTTACTTAAATATTTGTATGTATAAAAAGAATGTATAAACATAACAATGTCTTAATATATATATATATATATATATATATATATATATTGTCATCCACAGACACCCTGTTTCGCTGTTTCACAGCTCATCAGTGTGACTAGATATCTGATTGCTTGAAGCTGGGATCCAATCTCCGACTGATATGCTATCAGTCGGAGATTTTACCTCTTATCCATTGGTACATAGCACGGATGAAGGTGAATTTAGACGTATGTATTTTTAGATAAACAGACGAGTTTTCATTAAATAATCTTTAAATAATCTATAAAAAAAAAAAAAAAAAAAATTACCTGATTATTATGCATACTCATATTTGATGGGTATAAATAATTTTAAATAATGTAGATAATTATATTACATTTACTTGGTTTATAAAGAAATATAGCCGATTAAAATTAAAAAGTTAAATTTGAAAGTAGAATTTTTAAAAATGTTTTAAAATTGAAATTAAATAAAACAGATTCTAACCTAAACATCTTTTAAAATTGTAATTAAATAAAACGTACTCTAACCATAACACCTCTCTCAAAGCAATTCAAACACTGAAAAGAATCCAAGTGAACACCGAAAGTCATATGAAATTAATAAGTTAGAATATAATATTGAACATTAAATGTCCTTTATACATACATATATACATTTATAATACTAAATTTATAAATAAAAGTTTATTGAATTAGTGAAATAATTTAACCACCTTTGCCGTCATTGTCATAAAGTTTACATAAAATAAAATAAAATAAAATAATATTTACTTATACTCGATAACAATAAATAATTTTAAATACTGCAAGTAATCCTAATACATTTACTTGGTTTTTAACTAGGAGTATAGTATATTAAATATTAAAAATAATTTTTTAGAAAGGTGGATAAAACATATTCTAACCTAAACAGTCCCTCAAAATCTTTAAATATACAAATAGAAAAAATACCATAAGAATTTTTGCCGTTAGAAAAAAACCCAGATGACATGAATTTAGCGGATGTCAGAATTTGTTAAAAGATACATCCCCACCCATCCCTAAACATAACCCCGCTTTCAAATGTAACTATTAACTGATACAACGAAAATTAAAAATTGAACCCTCTACCACCCCTTGTCTAGATGAATGGATTTATCGGTAACCTTGGAAACCCTCAAACTATGAATCTTTCCTGTGCCGTTAACAACGGTAAATTTTAAAAAGTAAGTTACTCCAAAATTCGCTTGATGAGGAAATGGAACTAATGTCTTTGGTTTAATAACAAAATTAAATTCAGGGGCTTTAGCTTCCATTTCTGAAACATGGTTATCACTGTGTAGCGGTAAAACCATATTTTAAATCTATTAATTTATAATATATATATATATATATATATTTGTGTGTGTGTGTGTGTAATCAGATTATACACTCTTCACGATGAGCAAAATTTTGCAAGTTCATCTGGCAGATAATTTCCATTCTAACTTTCAACAGACACAAGCCTTGAGAGCCACTAAAGATAGATAATATCACGATGCTCAATGAGATATATCATTTGAATGAAGAAATAGTAGTAAATGAAGGTTATGAATATAAGAAAGGTGGATGACAGTTAAACATTGGGAAGGAAAGAAACTGCAGAGTGGAGAATAAAGGATTTTGGAGTCTATGGATGGAAAGATAAAAAAAGAGAGTGTGTATGTCTGAGACGAAAATGGTGCCTTAGTTTGTTTCATGGAAGCAGTGATTTTTGGTAGGACACATCTGAATATATTTCTAGGTCCCTGAAACTTAATTTGTCTATATCTATGAAAATGGGTTTCACTACTTTCTTACTTTTTGGTTTTAGTCGTTCGAAATTTTGTTCAAGAAATATTTAAAAACAGGCCCTTTCTTAAGAAATTAACTATACTGCCTCTATGATATGTTCATCATCCGAAAAGATTTTGAAGAAATTCCTTAAAACTTCTGCTTTATTAAGGCATAAAATATAAATTAGGGCTACCTTATTCTTCATCTTCCGAAAAAGATTTTGAGAAAAATCTGTTAATCTTTCCCATATTCCGAAATATTCCCTGAACATATTTTAAAAATGCCGATTTCTAAATTAAGGGTTTTTCAATAACTTGGACATATTTTAAAGATGAATTAAGTTTATGTGCGTAATGATTTTCTTTTTTCATTCAGATTTAACGACTTTGGCAATTACAACTATGTAAAGATTAACAATCAAACAATGTGTTAAAGTTATCGAAGCCTATTACGAAAATGGACGTTCAAACAAAAACGCAAAAGAATGCAATTGGAAACGATATAACGTTGTTGTGAAAAGGTTCAATTCCTGTGCGCGATGACAAATAGGGGGGTCTGGATTTCCGGCCACATTCTAGTGCGCTGCACCAGTGTTTTCGGTTGAACGGCGTAAACGAGTCAGCAATTGTTTTGTTGAATTTACGAACAATTTTTTTTAATTGCACTCTTGAAACTTTAACACGTTGTTTGATTGTAAATCCTTCCATGGTTGAAATTGCCAAAGACATATGTTGTGAAATCTGAAAGAAAAAGAAAATCATCATTAGACGCTTAAACTTAATTGACATTTAAAATCGGTGCATGTTATTAGAACACCCTTCATATATATATATATATATATATATATATATATATATATATATATATATATATGAAGAAATGTAGTTTTAAGGTGTGCTTATATTTATGAGATAGTGCTCAATATCAGAGATAGAGCGTATGTAAATATAAATACAAAGTGAACATTGAAGTCAACACTCAGAGGCGACAGGCTGTTTCATGCTGGACGCAATCATCAGGCCGCAAATGCTGAACTTTTCCTCGGCTATTTATATATATCGGTCGGTGGTGCATTGTGGGTAATCTATTCTGACGATTATTTTTGCGGGAGTGGCTGGTTTGTTTATTTATTTATTTGTTTGGGTTAATTTATTTTACTTGTTTTTCATTTTCATTTTGTGGTATTTATTCTTTTCGTTTTTGATATTTTATTAACGTCGTAAAAAAGTTTGGAGGGGGATTTGCTTAGGTCAGTTATTTAATAGTTTGTTTTGATCTGGGAAGATAATTAAAGTTATTTATTCGTCCAATGTTTAAATTGCTTGGTGTAGTCTATTCTCTTATTTTGTCTGCTGGAGAGTTTTTAATTTGTTTATTTGGATTGATTATTTTTACTTGTTTATTAGTTCTAACGGTTATTTTAGCGGGAGAGATTTGTTAATTTATTCATTTATTGGGATTCATTTTTATTAGTTTTTTTTATTTATTTACTGATTTTTTATTTTGTATACTTTTATTTATTCTATTTGGTTTTCGATTTTTGAGTAAAGTAGTGACGTTTTTTTTATCGATATATATTTACTCCCGTAAAAAACCGCCAGAATAGATTATCCACAAAGCAACAAAGATCCATATACATAAATAGCCGAGGAAAAAATCCAGCATTCACGGCCTGACGATTGCGTCCACTATGAAACAGCCTGTCGCCTCTGAGTGCTGACTTCAATGTTCTCTTTCATATATATATATATATATATATATATATATATATGTATATATATATATATATATATATATATATATATATATATATATATATATATATATATATATGAAATGACGTTTGTATATTATATTTATGCTAAGGTTAAAAAATGATATATCCAGTTAATATAATATATGGATGTGATTAATTCGAGAGAACAGGTGACAAATGCGAAATGTTGAGTGTAACGGTAAATTGAATAAATGCCTAAATTAGATACTTTCCAATTTTTACATTTGCATACCCCGCCACACAAAAAAAAAATACATTATCTCCAAAAGCGTTGCTACAATATGCAGAGGGCAAGAGTGATGCAGCGCCTTCGTCGGTAGATACTCACTGAAGTAAATAATTGAGAGTAAGAATTAAATCTGTGGTGTCGAGGCATTTCTGTATCAATGCAGTCGTTGCCCGCGTAATTTGATTACGTTTTTATAAGTGAAAGGACGATACCGACCAGGACCAGGAGGGAATATGGCCGCTCGTCATTGTTGACGTTAATTCAACGTGGCGTTTTACTGCTGACGGAGTACAGCAAGTGGTGTCATCTAATTTTGCAAGGTTTCTGCTTCTTTCTCGAAGAGAATCACGTCCACGATTCTTTATCATCCTTGTAATGACAGGAGCTGGCTTCCTGCGAACTTCTTCAGATCACTGCCTCAACCCACAGAAGTATATCTATGTTTTATCTGCGATGCGAATAGAATAAGATCTAGAAAGAAAAAAGAAACGAAAGTGAGACATGCGGACAGATATGTAAAACATGTGGGAGAGAATCGGTAACAAAAAGAGTTAAGGGAGAACGAGATACTAACAGAATATAATGGGAGGATACGAACACGTTCAAATAGTTAGATATGGAACACTATAAGATATATACTAAAAAACATGGCGATATATAGTGTTGATTGATTAGGTTCTTTGCTCTTATCCAGCTTATCAGAACTTGTGGTATTATTAAAGCCAAAACATTTAGATATCTAGACAGTTTTATGTTTATACATTCAAGTAAATGCTCTATTTATAATAGAAAATATTCGTTCTCCGACAGGAATTGAACCTGTATCCTATACGGAAATGTCATTTAGCCTGACGTACCTTAACCGATCGAGCCACGGAGGATCGTTCGGTTGGCAAGGTCGATTTTACTGTTTTTAAACTTCAATCTTCCATGAATGTCTCACGTACATTCATATCTACTCAAATCTTGCTAATCGAACGATTCTCCGTGGCTCGATCGTTAGGGCACGTCAGGCTAAATGACGGTTCCGTATAGGATACAGGTTCAATTCCTGCCGAAGAAAGAATATTTTCTATGAATATTTCTCGGACATTCAGGCCGGTAAATGTTATTAATACTGTTTATTATAAAACAGAGCATTTACAGAGCATTTAGATATTTGTATCTATAAAAAGAATATATAAACATAATAATGCCTTAAAATACCTGTTAAGAAACACACATATATATATATATATACATAATGATGATGATCCATCGCATCTTCACAGATGATGGCCGCCTATTTAGCTTCAATCCCCACCTCGCGCCTCCCTCATGCATGACGTCGAAGGTGACTTGGCAGATCGGATGCGGACTAGCATGACTTGCTACACAATTGACAGACGAACAATGTCCTTGTCACAATACATACAGACATATACACACACACACATACCCCCCACACACACATACCCGCCACACACACACGTATATATATATATATATATATATATATAAAAGTGGACATGGAAGTCAGCACTTAGAGGCGACAGTCTGTTTCATGCTAGTGCAATCGTCAGGCGACTAGTGCTGTTATTTTTCTCGGCTGTTTATATAAGGGTCAGTGGTGCATTATGGGTAGTATATTTTGGCGGTTACTTTTACCGGAAGTCGCCTATTTGTTTATTTATTTATGTCAAATTATTTTGCTTGTTTTTTTGTTTGTTTTTTTATTTTTATTTTTTATCTTATATATTTATTTATTTATTCTTTTATTTTGATCGGTGTTTTTGGTTAACGTAGTAAAAATTTGTTTATGTAGCTTGTTGTTGGTAGTCTATAATAGCCGCCATTTACCGGAAATCGCTTGTTCGCTTATTTATTTGGGTCAAATTGTTTTGCTTATTATTATTATTTTTATTTGTATAACAGTTATAACTTTCGTCCGTTCTTTTGTTTTGATTTTATTTCGCATATTCTAACAGGTGTGGTTTTGTGATTTGTTTGGAGTAGTTTATTTTGCTTATTTTATTGTTGTTTGTTTGTATATTTATTTATTTTTCTATTTTAAGTTACGTAGTAAAAATTTGTTTTCATGTCTACATTTTGAGATTAGCTCGGATCTTTTATTTAATAATTTATTTTGATCTGGGAAGGTAATGATAGCTATTTTTTCCTCCAAGCAAATTTTGCAAGTTTTTGATAGGTTGTTGTAGGCTGATGATTTTTTCCTTATTTTCCAAGATATTTTTGGTGTGGTGTGTGTTTTGTTTTTTATTTCCCAGATATACTTAGAAAGCATTGTGCTGTTCGCATATTTACTATTTGTGAAAGACATTTTGTGTACATAATTTCTTTGTTTCCATGGTCCTTCGGTTACTCCTATGTATACTTTTTCTTCATTATCTGCTGATTTTGTCGTGGCTTGTTAGATTACGTTGTTTTGTAAACAATTACCGTTTAAGGGACATTCGTTTTTTATTCTGCAGTTGCACGTGGGTTTAATTTGTTCGTGTGGTTTGTTAATAATTTTTCTGTTGTGCTTTTTTATTATTTGTGCCATGTTCTCGGTGCAACTGTAGCTGATTTTTACTGTGTTTTTGTTGAATATTTTGTGTAGTGTGCTTGATTCCTGGAAGTGTTTGTGTAAAAGCTTGAAGAATATTTTTCCTATGTTTGTTTTTACGTTTTTGCTGTACGGTGGGTTGAACCATATGATATTTCTTTTTCTGTTGGTCTTTTTTGTGTTCTGTGGTGAGTAGGTGAGTGTTGCTGGGAATCCGCTATCTTTTAGGGCTGTTTCGTAGTCTTTCTTGGCTTTGTTAAATATAGATTCATCGGAAGAATTGTCGGAAAGCCTGCGGTTAATCGATTTAGGTATCTGTTTGATTATAGAAGGCGGGTGGTTGGAGTATATATGTATGTACTGTGGTTTATCATTCGGTTTTCTGTATGGTTTGTGTGTGCCTTTTCTTAGGTTGAAGGTGACATCTAGAAAATCTACTTCGTTTAGGTTAGTTTTTATATCTATCTCGAATCCGTTATTTTTGAAAATTTTAATTATTGCTTTTCTAGTTTTATCTGTCTTTTGTTTGTTGCAGTTTCTTAAGATTATGAGACCGTCATCTCTGTAGAGCCCTGTGTCATTTCTATCTATTATTTTGCTTATTTCGTGTAGTAAGTAAATACCTAGGATTTCGCATGTCTCTGCACCGTCAAAGCTTCCCATTGTAGTGTCAAATATCCCATCTTTCTTTATCCATGCTTCTTCATGGTGAAATAATAATGATTTACGGGAGTGCTTAATGATGTCGATGCCAAAAGCGAACTAGGTAAAATAAGTAAAACAATACTAGAAAGAATTAATTCTGAACTTAGGAAGAAGTTAGGAGTAAACCAGTGGAAAAACACAAAAACAACCATTGACTGGTTCAACAGCATAAATAACAAACAAAATTGCCACTTCCTACAATTAGACATAAAAGAATTTTACCCATCCATAACATAACGTACACTAGATAAGGCCATCAACTTAGCTCAGGAACAAATAATAATAAAACCAAACGAAATCGACCTTCCCAGATCAAAATAAATTATTAAATAAAAGATCCGAGCTAATCTCAAAATGTAGACATGAAAACAAATTTTTACTACGTAACTTAAAATAGAAAAATAAATAAATATACAAACAAACAACAATAAAATAAGCAAAATAAACTACTCCAAACAAATCACAAAACCACACCTGTTAGAATATGCGAAATAAAATCAAAACAAAAGAACGGACGAAAGTTATAACTGTTATACAAATAAAAATAATAATAATAAGCAAAACAATTTGACCCAAATAAATAAGCGAACAAGCGATTTCCGGTAAATGGCGGCCATTATAGACTACCAACAACAAGCTACATAAACAAATTTTTACTACGTTAACCAAAAACACCGATCAAAATCAAAGAATAAATAAATAAATATATAAGATAAAAAATAAAAATAAAAATAAAAAAAACAAACAAAAAAACAAGCAAAATAATTTGACATAAATAAATAAACAAATAGGCGACTTCCGGTAAAAGTAACCGCCAAAATATACTACCCATAATGCACCACTGCCCCTTATATAAACAGCCGAGAAAAATAACAGCACTAGTCGCCTGACGATTGCACTAGCATGAAACAGACT
>OZ038513.1:73556680-73569180 GCA_964036315.1 Acanthosepion esculentum | reverse complement strand
CTAAGACGTCGGAAGTTGAGGGGCTGGGGCGAAAGTGTTAGACTGGTGGCCGTGTCCAAGATAGACCCGTGGGAATTACCACGGCCGTCTGAAAGAGGAGAGAATGTTGCATTTGTGTTGTCCAGTCGGGACCAAGTAAGACCCGAAAGGACTCTAGTCTTTGGACTATATTGGTCTAAAAGGGACATAAGGAGGTAAAGAGAAGGGAGCAAGAAGGAGGAAAAAGAAACAAAACACGGAGCGGCTGACCTCAGGTAAGTCACTTTTGTTTTCCTTTGTTCGCTCTTTGCTCTTAGATCTGCCAGTAATTTCGTTGATCTTGTTTTGACTTTATCGACGTTGTACACAGTTGAAGCGCCACCACCATGTTAAGTATTTTTTCCTTTCGTTCTGTCTTTGGAAGTGGTAGTTGACAAGATGCTAGGATGAGCGTAGCAGGATCAGACGCCACTGATGACCTTGGAAACGTGGGAGTCCCCGAAATATCGATGGGTTTTCAGGAGGCTGATAGGTAGCATGAAGCTACCTACTTATAAAGGAAACCCTGCGGAGCTGCACGAATGGATTCTGTCCATTCAGAAGAAGCAGGTGATCTATGGCCTCTCAGACCAAGAAATAGTGCTCCTAGCTTACGACGACGACGCAGCGGGGCAGGTGTCCAAGTTCATAGGGAGGTGGTACATAGAAAACCCGGCCCTGACGTGGACCGAGCTTAAATCCGCTCTGGTGCGGCAATACGCAAGTGAGCGTACGGCCATTGAGGCAGTCAGGAAATTATTCTGGCTGCAGCAACAAGAAGGAGATACTAATGAGGAATTGGGGGAAAGAATCACGGGACTAGCGGCGTTAGCTTTTCCGGAGTTGGCGAAACGGGACAGTGGCCCTATTCAGGCCTAGTTGGCCGATGTGTATGTGTACGAGCTGAGTGACAGGGACCTGAGGGGCGAAGTTCTGAAGGGGGAACCGGTCAGCCTGGCCGCACTTATAGAGGCAGCTCGGGCCAGCGAACGACTCTGGGATAAAATAAGAGGGGGTGTAGGTAGGAACCCCCGGTGTAGCCAAAGTAGTGATTAAAAAGAAGCACCGGAGCAGATCCAGATACGGGACACGAAAGAAGAGGTGGAAAAGGACTGGAAGGCTGAAGCAGTTCCCAACAGGAGATCCTGGGATCTGCGTTATGCGTTTCACAATCCCACACCGGGCCGATATGTGCTGGACTTGCAAGTATGGTGGGCATCGGGCTCGCAACTGTCCGACAAACTATGGAGGCGACCCAAGGTCTTTGGGGCCGAACTCCACAACTTGTGGCGAGTTCGGGCACAGAGCTCGGTGGTGTACGGCAGAGGGAGACCGTAAACTGGTGATAAAGCGAGTTAATACACTGGTGCCCCCTACTGAGAAGGAAAAGGATCCAGGAAACGCTGATGGGTCACAGGTGAAAAAGTAAGAGGCAGGTTGGCCCCAGTGCAAATAAGACCTCTGAGATGCTGGACATGTGGTGTGGTCGGGCACTTTTCGGCCAGTTGTAAGGGGCGAAGAATGTTGGTGCTGTGGAGGAGCGGGTCACCTGAGACAAACCTGTCCTCGCAGGAGAAAGATTGACCACACCGAACGGAACAACTCTAACTCGAATAGAGGGGAGAAATGGGTTGCTAGTCCGAGTCATCCGAGCTCTACCCACCCAGGAGGAGCCCTAGACAGAAATTGGAGCCCCTAGAAAAAGTTGAACTCCTGTCACCGACTCCCACGTCTCGGTTATCGAGAAAGTGGGAGGAAAGGAGAGAACATACGGGAAGGAGAAAGGCACAGGTATACCGTTTGCTGATGGAAGGGCCAGACTTCACCTGTAATGTGTTGCTGGGAGACAAGAAGGTGAAGGCCCTTGTCGATACTGAACCTTCAGTGTCACTGGTTAGCTCTAAGGTTTTTAGACAGTTGGGACTGAAAACGAAGCTTAGTCCCGTTGATCTAATAATAAGTCAGGCTGATAGTAGCAGGATGAGGATAGAGGGTATGACGTGGCTACCTTTCCAGTTGGCAAGAACCAGAGGTAAACTTGAGGTTTATGTGGCACCTGCGTGGTGAGCTAATTTTTGGGAGTGAATGGCTTAGGCAGAATAAGGCACAGATCCGTTTCGACTCCGCCACCCTAACATTGGACGGGGTAGAGATACTGTTGGGAGAGGATAATTATGAACAATTGCCAGTGGTGGCCCCGACAGATATCAAGCTTTCCCCTAGGACTACTGTATCTGGGAAGGGCAAGATTATAACAGAAGGAGTGCTGAACAGTGACCTGTACCAAGTGGTCTCTACGGATAGGTATGATAATAGTGAAGGCGAAATAACCGTGTTTGATTCGTTGGTGAAGAGGTCGGGCACATCTCCCTTACTGTTAACCAATGCTGCCAATTAAACTATTAAAAGAAAACAGGGAGAGGAGCTGGCACAGGCGTGCCCAGTGAGAGAAGTCGAACAGGTGAGAGTATGGAATGAGAATAGTCCTGGGAATAAGACAGGTAGCGATGAAATAAGGGATGAAGATATAACAGCCCCTGAGCGTTATAGGAGAAAATTGAGGGGGTTGCTAAACAGTAATCGGGAGGTAATAGACATTACTGATAAGGAACTGGGACAGACGGAGATAGTTGAAATGAAGATATATTATTAGGCCAAGCCAAGAGGATAGCGAGATATCAACTATCAGGTCCAGGTTAGAGGCAGAGTGTACCTCCAAATATATGGTGCACGATGGAGTGTTGTATTACCTTTCAGGAAGAGATGAGGAAGTTGGTTTAAAAATGGTGATACCTGAGAAGTTGAAATTCTAGACCAATGCCATAGGAGGTTAGGTCACCTGGGAATTGATAAGACGTATGGATTAATAATGAGAAATTACTACTTGCCTAAGTTGTTTAATGATGATGTGAACCATGTAAAAAAATGTGTAACATGCCAAGTACAGAGTCGAAGGAGTAGGGTTGCCCCAGTATTAGAAACGGATGTTCCGAATTATCCATTTCAGAAAGTAAGCATGGATATTTCCGGGCCCTATGGAGAAACACATAGAGGTAATCTTTACATAGTGAGTTTTGTGGACTGGCTGACGAATTGACCTGATGCATTTGCCATACCGGATAAGAAGGCACAAACGGTGTCAAATATACTGAACGAAATATTCCCTTGGTATGGGGCCCCCGAACTGTTGGTTACTGATAATGGATCGGAGAATGTGAATCAGATTATGAGAGAGACGTTGGGAGAATTAAACATACAGCACATAACCATATTTCCATATCACCCTCAAAGAAATGCTAAGGTAGAGAGATTCCTTAAGACCCTCGCTGAGTTGTTGGTTTAACTAACAGAAGATAAGAGGGAAAATTGGGATTTATTCGTAACGCAAGCGTTAGCAGCTGTGAAATTCTCGATGAACGAGACGACAAACTTTTCCCCTTATTACTTGATATATGGCAGGGATGTAGTCTTACCTATAGGCAATCTGTTACGACCTAGGAGGAAGTATTTAGGAGAGGATCATTACCAAATAGTTTTTGAACAACAGCATAAAATTTTTACGCAGGTGAGGAGGAGGATTCAAAGAGCCCAGAAAAGGCGAAACGATAGGGTAAATAGAAATAGAGAAGTTTCTTTCCAGATAGGTGATCCAGTGTATTATAAAATACACATGATAGAAAGTAAATTAGACCAAAAATGGAGTCCATACTATAGGATCGTGGAGCAGACGGGTCCGGTTTCCTTTGTGATGTGGGACCAATTGACCGGACAGGTAAAGAGAGTGCATGCGGATGATATAAAGCTAGCTGAAATAGGAGAATGGAAAGGAACCGAAACAAAAACTCAACAGAAAAGGCTGAGGAAAACTACGTTGGTAGGACCTGAAGGGTTAGAGACTGAGAGTGAAAGTGAAGGGAGTGAGGAGATTGAAATTAGCCCAACTAACCTTCGAGGGCTGAGGTAGCTAAGTCGGACCCCAGCGGGACATTCTGAGGAAGCAGTGATTGACCCTAAGCTGAGAGAGGGAGAAGAACTGAGTGAATGGGAAGAAGAGGATGAAAATCCCTTAGCTCAATTGCAGAGTACATTTCGGGCTGAATAAGCACCTAGTGTTAATGAGGACTTACCACTAAAAGGGCGCTTGAGGGGAGCGGTTCAGCCCGAGGCAAAGGATTAAGTGAAACCAGTACAGTGGTTGTGGTGAACGAGTGACATTCTGGGACTAACTGTGTATTTATCATCAGTGCATGCGCGGCGCTGGTGGTGGTGTGGGTTGGTGCTTGAGGTATCACTATAAGATGTAACCACCTGCTAAAAACAATAAGAGAATGATTGAGTAAGACGAATTATTCTCTCTGTCTCCTTGCAGACATGGACGAGAGGAGGATCGTGGTATTGACGATGCTAGTTGTGGTAGCTAATACCTGGGAACACAGTGAGAATACTGTATTTAAGAAGACTAGCGAAGTGATTATAACTAGATCAAAGTGGTTGATAACTTTGGTGATAGACCTGCAGCCGTATGATAAGTTACTGGGTCAGTTGAAGACCGAAGTGGACAAACTAGATACAGCCAGGACCCAAGTCGCCGGAGACTATTTACAGACTCCGGAATACCACCGTAGATTATACACCTTAGCTCAGGAATCCCTAATACTTGAGAGACAATGGAAGGATATGAGTTTCTATTTGAAAGGAATAAAGTTGTTACGGACCAGGCAAAAGAGGATAGTATTACCTATAGTGGGAAAGGCATTAAGCGTGTTGTTTGGTACAGTCTCCGAAGGCGATGTGAGAGTAATTAAGAGGAAATTAGAGGCGGTAGAACAGAGACAACAAGCAATGGCCCAGTCGGTTAGATAGAGCGTATCTATACTCAATGTTACTAGGCTGGAATTGGCTAAGAATAGAGGGAGTATCAATTGGTTGATTTCTCACCTACAGGTTTTTAGAAAGGAAGTGTAACCATGTCTGTAACAACCGAATGACAAAAATTAGAGGGTTTTTTGCAAAGGTGTTTTCAATTATTAGCTATAATGAGTAAGGTACACCAAACAAGTCACTCTTTAACGGTGTCGAGAGCATGCGAGAGCACACTTAGACATGCTGTCGCTGGGACACCTGTCTCCGAGTATAATAACTCAAGAACGAATGCCAGTGGATTCACAGGATTGCGGGAACCCATTGTAAGAGAGATTCCTAAGATGTCGCTAGAAAAGATGCTGGCGTTGTTAAGGCCAATCTATAAGATTGATCTTGGACGGTTGAAGTCGGAGTTAGATAAGATAGGTACGCCGAATTCGGGCTGGAAAGAGAATTTGGTTGCTATAATAACCTGGCCGACCGTAGTGGGAATTATACTAATGATAGTCGTGGCCTTGCTAGTTTGATGATGGTTAAAGAGGCGTGCGGTGTTGTCGACCGGGCAGAATAAACTGGCACGGGAGTGCATGAGTGAAGGAGGGATTCCAGTTAGTGCACTTTACCAAGGCAGGTCCGACCCAAGTGCAATGGGACCCCTAACTGATATTGAAGAAGAGTCCACGATTGTCGTGGAAGGACGTGAACCAACAAAAGATTCGACAAAGCCTGTTGTGAAGGCGAGACAAAATCGAAGGGACAGGTTTACGAAATATTATCGAATTTATTTATTTATTTTTCGTAATGACACTGAAATAATTGGTAAGGATTGTTGCGAACTCCAATAATGGAAAAAAAGGAAAGAACACTCGAACTATGTGAAAAGGTTCTATTGCACGAGATCACCACAACAGCGAACTTTAACCGGAAGTTGCATGTACATATGTGTCGTAAGTACAATGAAAATGTAAGTTGGCATAATGCGACTTAAGAAGAACTGATCACTCTACCTTTGCATGCTGGAAGAGACGTATGTTTAAGTAGACCCTAGTCAGAAGCATGTGGGACTAGGTTTTCTGATATTTTCTTGATAGAAAAGCTCGTGTGTCATTTACTAGTAAATGACAGATGGGTAGGGGAGGAAATGTAACAGAGAGAGTTTGGAAACCACACAAAAACACACACACATTTTTTTTATTGAAATTGGAGTAGATTTGAACAGCGAAAATAGATCAGACCAATTTTGGTTACTGATGGGAATCTGATGTAGCCCATTTCGAATTGGGTCATTAGGAAGACAATGGAAGATGATCGAGATAATTTTTATCGGTTAAAATTTGAAATAGAGCTTACTAAGGACATGAGGAACTTTGAAATTCACATGATTTTGGGTTGAAGGCAGCATTCGTGATAATCGGTGCGGGCCAAGTATCAATTTATGATCAGCCAGGTTTATCTATATATACGCGCACAGACATATGTTGACAGAGTGGTTGGCTCGTCTGCCATAGAGTGTAGTCGAGCTGGGTAAAGAGAGGTCGGAAACTGGAAGTGACGTCAGAGATTGGAACCAAACGCCCGCTAATATATTTTGTTGATATAAGTACGAAGAAGCTAATTACTCCTCCAACAATCTAAGACTGCTACTGCTACTATTATTACTGCCGCTGGAAGCGGAAACGTCGAACAAGCTATAATAATCAAATGCTTGTTTTGGGGCTCGTCTGTCGTCGAGTGCAGTCAATCTGGGTGGAGAGATACCGGAGACTGGAAGTGACGTCAAGGATTGGAACAAAACCTCCGAAAACATGTATTTTTAATATAAGTGCCGATGCTTCTGCTACCACGAAAATTACTACTACTGTTACTACCGCCGAGGCGGAACGCAACTATAAACCTTAATCCACGCATAGAAATCTTTATCTCTCCATTGCAAGAGTCGTATATAGTTCTGAGACGATTCCACAACAAACTAATCATCTCTTTCTCTCCCTCCCTCTCTCTTTCTCTGTCTCTCTATTCCAGTGTATGAGTTTTTACGTCAATTATTTTCTATTCTATACTAATTTTTTCTGCTATATAAAAGACATTAACAATTCAACCATTGAATAGTTGTTTGTCTGGCTTTCTGCGGATATATATATATATATATATATATATTTTGTGCATTCTAAATTTCTTAGCACAGACTCTTCAGCCGTGTCTCCATCTTCAGTCGACCGTGAAAGGATAAACATCACTTCTGCTTTCTGGATCAAACGAAACACAACGTGGACAGGAAGCAGGATTAAACCAGTGGACCGGTCGAATGATCTACGGATGCTATGGGGACCTACGGTCACTCCCTTAAGTTCGGTTAGGACCGAGTAGACACCTCAACACAGAGAGTAAGACGTCGGAGGTTGAGGGGCTGGGGCGAAAGTCTTAGAATATATATGCAGGGTGTCCTTAATGTTCGTGTGCACTTTAAAAATTTATAACTTTATTTGTATTTTCGATAGAAATAATCTGTAAAAAATATTATAAAGTTTAATGCACCTAGTTTTAAGTATAGCTAAAATAACTAAGGTGATTTCAGGCATTACTGTAAATCAGTTGGCAAATGTTTTCCGTGAACTGCAAAATCTTATTACCCTTTGTATTGCTAATGATGGAGGACATGTGGAGACTTAAATAAAATTTCAATAAAACCTTAAAAAATATAGATTTACTTCTTTCTAATCCTATTTACAAATTATTTCTATGGCAAATACAAATAAAGTTATAATTTTAAAAAAATTGCACACGAACTTTATGGACACCCTGTATATATATATGTATATCATACATACAAACATATATATATACATATATATATATATATATATATATATATATATATATATATATATATATATATATTATTTAGCTCATCTAGATATCGAAGGGGATGATATAACCTGGCGTGTGATTGAAGTGGTACCCGGAGAGTCCGTCTACGAAAATCTGCAGTCCGTAAGCTGAATGTAACAATAATCAGCTAAGTGACAAATATTGATATAGGGCACACTAACATAACGGCCAACAAAGATGGTGACAGATATTATTGATTGATTGAGTCATTGATTTGTTTTTTGTTGGTTATTTAAAGCCCAAATATATATATCGGTTTGTAAGGGGTTTCTTAGAGTAACCAGTGTTTCCAAGCCGTCTCTCATCTAATTACTGACCAGGAATGACTTCGGTGATCGAATGGAAACCCATGTTTTCGGCATGATAGTGAATTAATGAATAGATAGATAGATAGATAGATAGATAGATAGATAGATATGTACTGAAAAAGATAGATATGTACTGAAAAAAAAAATATATAGATAGATAGATAGATATGGACTGAAAGATATAGATAGATAGATAGATAGATAAGGACTGACTGAGAGAGAGTGTGTGTGTGTGTGTGTGAGAGAGAGAGAGAGAGATGGTTGATCGCAATTTCCTTTCGTTTCATGAATTTTATATTAACTTCATTGAATAAACTTTTTTTCCTATGACCTCTGTGCTAATTGCAACAATGCCATTGTCGAATCGCCCACGTTACCTATGTACCCCTGTGTATAGGAACAATCCATTTTCACACCCACGTACACCAACAATCCAATGAAAACCTTGTTTTTTTGTAAACTAGACTTTCTATTGGCTGACAGCTTGATAAGTTTGAAGCGCACGTGAAAGAAAATAAATTGCCCTGTGAGCCGATTTTTAATTTCCAAAAAGCTATGAAAGGAAGAATTTCGACTAATTAAGTTAGTCAGAACATAACACCACACCCAGAGAGAAGCCAACGGAATCCACGCAACTCAGAATAATAACTTTCCCGCGTGAAATCAACTCATGACTCAACGACGTTTTGGCTCGATAATCCTCTCTGACAAACAAGAACCTTTGAACTTCAAATATTTTACTTTTAAAAGTTGAATAATCACCATTCACTACCAGCGAAGTAAAATAGCGAACTGACATTAAACTTAATTTACAGTTAAGGGTACACAACTTTTGACGACATAACATCAAACAATACGTAAAAAATACATACACCCTCTCGTTACATTGTAAACGAACATTTATTTTGTAAAATTCATCAGACTTTAATTTTCGCAACAAATCACGAATATAACAAACTTAAACATTCAGATAAGCTCGATCGCATAATATTGTCGCGTACTGTGTGGGTGAAGATCTGAAGAGATATCAGAAGGTTAAACGTTCCTGCTGGCCGGTCCAGATACATGGGAATGTCGGACTTTAACTAAGTCCAAAAAAAGACAAAGAAAACGAACAAGACCGATATGGGTAAACAAATATATATTAATAACAAAAACAGCTTAAACAAAGACATGGACTGTTACATAGAGTTTGTATGGAGAAATTATGTGTGTGTGTGTGTTGTAAGTGTTCGTACGTACGTGTATTGTTCTTAGCGTGTTCCCAGAAATTGGGAAATGCTGTGTCTGTGAGAGGTCACATATTGGTGTAAGTGGAAAAAGAAAGATTTTACCTCGTCTCCGCGCGAGGTAGCGGCCCAAGGCCTGAGTCGGAAAAGAGAGAGAGAGAGAAGGGTCAGCCAATATTTATAGCCAAGGGAGAGAGACCCCTATTGAAGGATTAAAGAACTGAGGAGGAGCTAACTGCGACAATACAAACACAAAGACATAAACATTCACATCACTAATTAATATCTGTAAATATTTCTTGAATTGAATATAAATGTTTGTGTTGATTTAAAAATGACCCTTGGCCTTGTTTATATTTCAATTGTGTGAAATATTTTATTATTGTTGAGGATGAATGTTAGGAACACGCCAGCCGAACAAGATTCCTTCTGATAGTTTCTTTCCATCTGATAAAGAAAACAAAATACATTGACTCGTCCCCAACACCATAACTACATGCCAGCAGAAGTCTCTGTATAAAATGTCTTTCTATATAAGTCTCTATATGAGCGTGGACCAATTAATACGAAACAGCGATATGAAGACAACATGCATTTCTTAAGAACTAAATTCTACAGCTTCGAATTATTTAGTTTCATTCAAGTCAAGATGGCCGCTGTCATGTTCACGGGGGGTGGGGAGGGATTAAAATGTTCAGCTTTCTTCGATGAGGCACAAAAAAAAAAACATTAGAAGGGGTCGCCAGAAAGCCGGGAAACATTTGCGAGCTAGAATTAGCCCCAAGATACATCTGTCGACTCAGGTTCTTCTCTCCAGGGGGCCATAGAAATATGAACAAGTCAGATGGCTTGAAATTAACAAGAAGCGAAACCAACATGCTCCGTATGTGAATTTAATTCCAAATTATATGCCGACTTAAATAAGGCATCTGCGACAGGAACATTCTACGGCAAGCCTTATCAAAGAAAAAATCACCGAACCTATATATATATATATATATATATATATATTAAAAAGAAGAGAGATACCGCTTTTTTAGTTGTAATGTGGATTTAAAAAAAAATATCATGCTTTATTTTCCATGATTTTACTACACGTGTTTCTGGTCTCGCGACCGTCTTCAGGTAAAGAGTGGAGATTTCCACATATTATTAAAAATAATTAATTTTTTTTCCTTTATGTTTTTCAATATATAGGTTCCGTAGAGTAATGGACAGTGTGTTGAGTAATCAGGTGCCGTGTTAGAATTCCAGTCGATTCCATTACATTAACTTACGTGCTATTACCCATTGAAAAGGTATGAATCTTCTACTTCTCCTCCCGCCAGCTATGGGTAAATAGCAGGACAGACGAATTTCTGTTGCCTTGGATGGCAACTGGTCTACCACGGAAAAAAGTGGCAACCTACTGCGGTAAAAAATCTGCCACGTAACTGACTGATATATATATATATATATATATATATATATATATATATATATATGAAATTGCAAAATTTAAATTTTTATATCATATGGTAGTGGCACATTTCATTTATTGAGTGTTAATATTTAATAATATATATATATATATATATATATATATATATATATATATATCGTCAGAATTAATGGATTTATTTTTAATCTGATATTTTGTTTCTTTCAAATGTTCTTATAGTGTATAATCGTTTTTGAAATATACAGCACATTTTATTGTACTTTCAGCAATGTATATGATGGAGATCTCATTTTCTTTATAAAGATTTTGCAAATACGCAGGACGATTGTCATGATACACACTGTTTAAAGTAAAAATAAAAAAACGAAATCAAATACGAATATCCACATTTGTGTATATATTTAAACACTTATAGTGTGTGAAATGTACTTTATTTATAAATGATGAATTCTCAGTATCGGTGAAAAAAATTCAGAGGTGCAATCTGTGTGGACATACCGGTCATCTTATGATGATTCGCTTTCATCCCTCGGTTACGATCCTCCTCTATCTCCGCTTCCGGTTAGAAGACGGGAGAGGGCCGTAAATATATATATATATATATATATATATATATATATATATATATATATATATATATATATATGAGATAAAGAACAAATGGAATAAAAATCTAGAGTTCGTATCATTTACATTAAGAAAAGGGTTCACTACAAAGTAAAGCAATACTATTATATTTTTATTATACGAGAATATAATAAAAACAGTTTAAATTGATAAACAAAAGCTTTCATGTTTCAATACCTTGACAGTAAAGCATTGAAAATGAATGCTTTTGTTTAGCGATTTAAATATGTTTTTATTATAAACCCTTATATTCAACATCACTTGATAAAATACCAGAAGTGTTGAAACAAAACGGCTATTTTTGTAGTAATATTATAACATTATTATATAATTTTCGAAAAAATATTATATATCTTTCTCTCTCTCTCTCTCTCTCTCTCTCTCTCTATATATATATATATATATATATATATATATATATAGAGAGAGAGAGAGAGAGAGAGACAGTAATATATATATATATATTATAAATTAATTATGGTTTTTTCGCTACACAGTGATACCATGTTTCAGAAATGGAAGCTAAAGCCCCTTTAGCTTCCATTTCTGAAACATGGTATCACTGTGTAGCGGAAAAACCATATTTTAAATCAATTAATTTATAATATTAATGCTCTGTAAATTTACATTGAGCACTATTGTGGAAAAATAAAAATATCTATAAGAACACCGGATTTTATATCTTACTGTTCTTTCTTTTTATTATATATATATATATATATATATATATATATATATATATATATATATATATATATATATATATATAACTCAAGTAATCTTCTGGTTATGAATATATCTTCAGTCTCCCTCACACTTTTTCTCTCTCTGTGTCAGACTCTCTGATCGGTTATATATATATATATATATATATATATATATATATATATATATATATATATATATATATATATATATATATATATTAGTAATACGTTGGTATAATCCAGCCGAGTCGATTTCCAGGATTTGAAATATGATAAAACTGACTCATAAAAGTTCGCTCAGCGTTTATTTTCATGAAACAGAGCAAAATTTTGGTTAGAATTAAGATACCTTTAGTTAATGACCATTTTCCCCTACAAATTTTAATTTTAATTTTAAAATTCACAAGACAAAGTGATA
>OZ038513.1:73541680-73551680 GCA_964036315.1 Acanthosepion esculentum | reverse complement strand
TATATATATATATATATATATATATATATATATATATATATATATATATATATATATGTACATATATATACCCGATGCGGTGGGAACGAAAGTAATCTATAAGTTATACAAATTCCAACGTTCACAGCGTTAATTCAAAAAAGAGCTCGATACATGTAGTAGAGCGATAATTATTTATTTATTATAATTTTATCATATAGACAAAACCATTTTACTCACAACAAAGATGCAACTTGGTTTCAGTGCATTTTAACTGCACATCTACGGGTGAGGGTCGGAAATAGTTATGAACGATCATGTTGAACAGTCGGAACGGTCGGAAATGGTTATGAACGATCCTGTTGAACAGGATCGATCATAACCATTTCCGACCCTCACCCGTAGATGTGCAGTTAAAATGCACTGAAACCAAGTTGCATCTTTGTTGTGAGTAAAATGGTTTTCTCTATATGATAAAATTATAATATATATATATATATATATATATATATATATATATATATATATATATATATAAAGAAAGGAAGGAAGGAAGAAATAAAGAAAGAAAAACCATGACTGATTGATAAACGGATTAATCCTCGTTATATTTCATATAAAAGGATTTGTTGGACATACATTGTTTATTTATCCCCAGGAAACGTTATATGTCAAAAATGTCTTATCTACATGTACACTTCTCCCTGTCTTTCCTTCCTATCTCTTTGTGCGTGTAGCCAGACCTTTTAGGGTGTGGCCGACGATGGCTCTTCAAACATTCCCGTCCTTTATTGCATCAAATAATTCCTGCTCCTTCATGGCCCCTTTTTGTATTTATAACAATTCTTCCATTATCCATTTACTCAATCTCCTCAAGTAAGTTAGTCGCTACTTCGCCTACAAAATGCCATGTGCATGTTAAATTCTAATTATGCATCACGACATTTCAGTTGTCTTCTTTCTGGAAATAATAATTCTTTCGTAGGCCCTAATCTTCTTAAATCTACATCCTTTCTCACACAATCTCTCCACGCTGTTCCCGTGACTCGTCGGTAGAAAGACTTATCTTTTGTTGCTTTTTTTACACCTGCTCGGAAATTCGTTCTATTCAGAAAATTCGATACTACATCGCTGTTTTTCGATTCCTTAATATTTTGCTCAGTTTATAAAAGGGATAATTTACGATTCGTCTGCAGTTTTTCATTTCTCTACTTCCCTTTCTGTTATCTGTTACTATACTTGTTAATTATTATTTTGTCGTCCCCGATGTGTAAGTTGCACTAGAAGTGTGTCCTTTTTACTAACAACCTTGGATTCTTTATTCTTACTATTAATAGCGTTTTCTTCTTGCTTTTATCAACTACCTTGTCTAATTTCCCTTTCGGTTTTTCTCCTGGTATTGCCATTAACTTTGTCTACGAAGCGTATATTGTTAATTGTGTTTATTTTTTAACATGACTTAAGTGATCAAGGTTCTCCACAGGTTAATTTTCTTTATTAAATGTGAATCGAAATGATTTCTCGGGAAAGATAGTGGCTTCCATTTGCTTTCTTGACCATTTTGAATTCAGATTTTTTTTCTACCAACACCTGACTATTTAACACATAGCTTGGGGAGAATGGGTAAATATATGTCTTCCAAGAAAATTTGTGAGAAACTGAATTCGGCTTGTCGATTTCATTTTCTAAACTATTTACTTTGAAAATGTTTTGTGTGTTCGTCTTGTTTATTTTTCTAACGTCCACACGTTGAGAGCTTCCCTCTCGACTGAGAAAAAAATCTGGTATTATATAGCTCTTCCAGTCTATGTCCCTCGCTGGCTGTTGGCTAATACCTGCCCAGTATTGTTCATATGGAAATAGCCAGCGCCACCTACTCTAAGTAGGTCTTCTCTCAACAGCTCATTGTGGAAGGGGACGCAACTCCTGGTGCTTACAACACCACATAATACCGACTCGGAGTCTTTTATCGAGCTGAGCCGATTGTCTGTTACATTTTGTCAAATATTAAATGATTAAGATAGATATCAAAACAAAGCTTGGGTTAAATTCTGTGGTAGTTATATATGTTTTGTTAAACTTGATAGATTTATTATAAAAACCGCGTGAGATGTTATTACGCAAAACCAGGAAACGACTTTTTACTTTAATAGCAAGGTAATAAAATCATCAATTATTAATCAACATTTTTAACAGAACAAATACCAAATATATATAAGTCTTTGAAGCATTTACATCATCATATTGTGACACTTCTTCCCAATAACAGTTAACTATTATGCAAGGATTCTGTTATTTTTTTTTTGTTATTATTATTCAGCAAGTTCAATTACCAATATGGTGGTTTTAATTGCTTCCCATAGACCTACTTTGCTGTCATACTGTTTGCCACCTTCATATAATTTCATCTTCAAAATTGACCATACATTTTCGATCGGGACTCGAATGTGGCCATTCCATTATCTTCTCTCCTGTAAAGCCTTTGTGCTAAAAATGTCACCGGTAAGCTTAGATCTATGTGAAGGAGCATTGCTGTGCATAAATACAGATTTCAATTTGAAACAGCGAGGCTGGGATTTGTACGATTCAAACCATTCATGTCGATGAAATTGCAGTAGTTAGCATTGTTCAGATTAACTTCTTCATCTAATTTGAATTGTTCAATAATAGTTTGGACGCAGTTTTCAGCCCATATCACTCACACTGACTTCTTTTATCCACAGCACATCAGAATGGGAAAATAATCCACCTTTTGTCCGAGTTCATTCTCTCAATTGCAGCCTGTTCAAAAACCTGAGAACTGGTAAAAAAAATTGGTCGTTTCGCTATAACTGGCTTTAGCTTACGTTTCCCTCGATGAGACAATTTTTTAAATATTGATGAGGTATTATGTACACTGTTTAGATTATTCGGACTATTGTCCTCAACATTGTTGCCATATTTATCACGTTTCAGGATTCAGAATCTGTCTATATTTCTGAGATGAGGTATTATGTACACTATTTACATTATTCGGACTATTGTCCTCATCTTTGTCACCATATTTATCACGTTTCAGGATTTCAGAATCTGTCTATATTTCTGAGATGAGGTATTATGTACACTATTTACATTATTATGACTATTGTCCTCATCTTTGTCGCCATATTTATCACAACGTTTCGGCCATTCAGTATCTATATATTTCTGAGATGAGGTATTATGTTCACTATTTACATTATTCAGACTATTGTCCTCATCTTTGTCGCCATATTTATCACAACATTTCAGGTTTCAGAATCTGTCTATATTTCTGAGATGAGGTATTATGTACACTATTTATATTATTCGGACTATTATCCTCATCATTGTTGCCATATTTATCACAACGTTTCAGGCTTTCAGAATCTGTCTATATTTCTGAGATGAGGTATTATGTACACTATTTACATTATCATGACTATTGTCCTCATCTTTGTTGCCATATTTATCACAACGTTTCGGCCATTCAGTATATCTATATATTTCTGAGATGAGGTATTATGTACACTATTTACATTATTCGGACTATTGTCCTCATCTTTGTCGCCATATTTATCATAACATTTCAGGTTTCAGAATCTGTCTATATTTCTGAGATGAGGTATTATGTACACTATTTACATTATTCGCACTATTGTCCTCATCATTGTTGCCATATTTATCACAACGTTTCGGCTCTTCAGTATCGGGCTATATTTCTGAGATGAGGTATTATGTACACTATTTACATTATTTGAACTATTGTCCTCATCTTTATCGCCATATTTATTACAACGTTTCGGCCGTTGTACGCTCCGGCCTTCTTCAGGTGGTTGGAATGTTGAACTGAACACTTTATTTCGCTCACTACGGTAGACTGTTGTAGGTCCACGTGTAATCTTCAGTGGATGTCTGTTATCAGTTATCTCCTGTTAATTCCCCTCTTCAAGTTCTCCACTGCGTTAAGCGGGTATTGAATTCACGCTCTTTGGGTCCTGTCACTGGATCAAACCAAATATTCCGAATAATGTAAATAGTGTAAACTCATTGAATTTAATAAAACAGCGTGAAATTAAAGTAAAAATTTCATTCAAGGTTTGTTTTGACGGCTAAATTAATCGTTTACAATTAATTTTTTTCAAAGCAAATTCGAGTTATTTAGATTTAAGCGATTGGCATAAAACCTCAAAATGGACTATATATATATATATATATATATATATATATATATATATATATGAAAGTGAACATAGATGTCAACGCTTAGAGGCAACAGTCTGTTTCATGCAAGATGCAATCGTCAGGCCTGACGATTGCGTCTAGCATGAAACAGACTGTCACCTCTAAGAGTTGGCGTCAATGTTCACTTTTATATTTACACACGCTCTATCTCTGATAGTGAGCACTTTATCCCATAAATATAGCACACCCTAAGACTATTAAATCCTTATAGTTGATGTGCATAATAGCTTCCGGCGGACTATCATGTATTAAACACTAAAAGATGAATTATGTCTTGACCTATTATTTGATACCGATTCTATTTCTTTCACCAGGTACGTTATTCCTTCGTACTACTTCGCGATCCAGGCCGGTTGACATTAATTTCACTATTTATTAAAATGCAACTAATACCCGTGTACCAACTATAAAGAAATGTTACAATAAGAAAAATATTCTAGGATTTAAAGATATATATATATATATATATAGGAAACACCTCTTCATTCACGCATTTTTAGTTGTATAATCTGTATATGTTATGTCTATTTTATTTTAATCGTCTCGAATTCTCATATTAACTTTACTGAGGGGTCTCCCATTTTCACACAAATGGACTCACCAAAGGTATACATATACTACTACCAGTGAATACCCGGACAGTCTGCAACAGAGAAGACGGCGACATCTTCTCGGTTGGACGGTTGAACTCTCTGTCTCTGAGCAGAGAGGAACCAGGACGAGGCTCCGCCGAAGCGCAGAGTCTCGTTCCGGTAGGTTGACTAAGCCGATCACGTTTATACGGGTTCTACGGGCTTTTTTGGCCGAGCCTACGGACTCGGGACTACCCACGTTAAACTGGGCCTTGTGCCACATCTATCCCTCGTGGGAGGGGGGACAGTAAATACTGTCTGTAATAGAGGAGGGTAGCACAAGTGTCACATTTAGCGAGCACGTAGAGTCATACCGCGATACTTCAATACCAAGACTGTAAATATATTATTGCTAGTAACCCGCATTCCTGGATCTACTAACCCGTATTACCAGTTTGTATTATTACGTTAATACGTTTATCCATTCCTGGCGCTTGTTATTTATTGATATCGGATTCATCCCGGAATCCACAACAAACTTCTTATTGTAATATATATAATTCTTTAAGGGAGGCGCCATTGTTTTTTCATTTCTTTTATTTACCAAGTACTTTCACTCTCATCCAAGATAATATTCAGGTGTGAATTGCTAAGTCCAAAATCAATTAAACTGATATTTATGGACTTTTTTTTTGTAAATACGCATGAAAGGCGACTGTCTTATAACTATAAACACGCATGAACGCATTACGGTAAAATTAATATAAAACTTAACTATCACACCTCTTAGGCTTTATATAAGGTTGGTACTTTTTTTTTTTTTTTAGGATTTTTTTCATTTGTTTGTAGTTAGTTAAGTCATACATTTTAGATGCATCAAGGGTGGTCTTCAGTGATGCACTGTTCTCATCGCCGATTTCGGGTTTCACATCATATCGGCTCCAACAGCAACGCAGTTCCTGATTCTAGGTGAAACAGGCCGCCTCCTTGAAAGCGTCGTGCTACGCACCGCGACATTGCTAAAAACAGTAATTACTAAATTAGTAAGGCTGGACTTCGACCGTTCTTATTGACACATGTCAGACAGCGTCAGCCAATGAAAACAGGGCTTTTCACACTCCTCTTCTATATAATGGTGTCTTATTACTACATCCGGTTTTTTATTTCCGGAATCCATACCGAGGTAAGCTTGTATCTTTATTGCATTGTTTACGTCCGTGTTTTACCTTTTAACTACTAATCCCATATCCATACCAAATCTTTAACTAAACCTACACTCATATCCAACTCAAAACTAATCTATACTAGAGCTTTCTCAAAATAAATTCGCTAAAAAACAAACAAAAAAACACAAAAAAACACGTATACACGTTTGTAATTTACCGACTAAAAAAAAAAAATTCGATGGCCTACTAACAATACATAAATAACTAAATAAGTATGCTATCTACTCAATTAAGTAACCTATGCTCGTAGTCATATTGTATTTATTGCAATATATTAGCTTGATATATTTAGGGTTATTCGAGGAAGTATTATGTTATTTTTGATTTATGTTAATATTTCGAATAGATCGTTTTAATTTATTCATCACAAGTGTAATTATGGAAGTCATTATTATTGAGAATTTGTTTAACGTTAAACAAGGTTAATTATGATTATAGCAACAATGTTTTAAAATACTTACATTGTCATTTTTTCAAATTACAATTACATAAATGAAAGTCACGTACCTTAGATAAAAAAAAATAGTTGTAACAGTTCATTTTATAAATTGATATCATGGAGATCGTTCATACGTGATTATAATTAGAACCTAACCCTAACCCTAACCCTAACCCAACCCGTGTTACGCGCATTTACAAAAGAAAATTCACAACTATCAATGACATTCATTTTTTGTCACCCCTGAAAATGATCTTGGATGACAATGACAGTACATGGAAAATAATATATATATATATATATATATATATATATATATATATATATATGTGTGTGTGTGTGTGTGTGTGTGTGTGTGTATGTGTGTGTGTGTGTGTGTGTATCTGTGTGTGTGTGTATATGTGTGTGTGTGTGTATGTGTGTGTGTGTGTGTGTGTATGTGTGTGTGTGTATGTGTGTATGTAAGTTTCTTTAAAGAGAGACTTACAAGAAACTGTGGTTAAATTTTTTATTTACTTCACATGTTGGCTGCCGAGTCACGTAATTTAATAACACACACACAAACACACATACATACACACACACACACACACACACACACACACACACATATATATATATATATATATATATATATATATATATATATATATAAAAGTGGACATGGAAGTCAGCACTTAGAGGCGACAGTCTGTTTCATGCTAGTGCAATCGTCAGGCGACTAGTGCTGTTATTTTTCTCGGCTATTTATATATAAGGGTCAGTGGTGCATTATGGGTAGTCTATTTTGGCGATAAATAAATAAACAAATAAGCGACTTCCGGTAAAAGTAACCGCCAAAATAGACTACCCACAATGCACCACTGACCCTATTATAAATAGCCGAGAAAAATAACAGCCCTAGTCGCCTGACGATTGCACTAGCATGAAACAGACTGTCGTCTCTAAGTGCTGACTTCCATGTCCACTTTTATATTTACACACGCTCTATCTCTGATATTGAGCACTTTATCCCATAAATATAGCAAACTTTAAGACTATATTTCTGCATATATATATATATATATATATATATATATATATATAGCATAATGAGAAGCCACGTATACTTTCTTGATATGTATATAATATGGATAAAACAACTGAAAAGTTGCAAATTAAAAGAAAAAAATTGGGTGCTCTTTTTTGTGAAAGTATTTATTTATATGTTTTTATATATTTGATATTTCAGACCACCTTGGTCCTTCCTCAGAAATTAATTGAATAACTGTATTTAGGAGTTTGTTTACAATTAGCGTTCGTCCGCGTCCCGCGACGAACGCTAATTGTAATTAATTAATTTCTGAGGAAGGACCGTGGTGGTCTGAAATATCAAATATATAAAAACATATAAATATATACTTTCACAAAAAGCACCCACTTTTTTCTTTTAATTTGCAGCTTTTCAGTAGTTTTATCCATATTATATATATATATATATATATATATATATAATATGGATAAATATATATATATATATATGTATTATTAAATTACGTATATATATATATATAGAGAGAGAGAGAATGAGTGAGAAACATAGAAAAAGAGAGCGAGAGAGAAATATCCCTCTAACAAACTTTAAGAACATTCGGCGGAAGAACATTCGTTTTGTTTCTTGTTTTGTTCCTCAAATTATAAAATGACCTATTAATTCAACATATATATATATATATATATGTATGTATGTATGTATGTATGTGTGTGTGTGTGTGTGCTGTATGTAGTTAAGTAAACCCTAGATTAAATAATAAAAATAAGGGCTGCTAAGATTGTGTTTTCTGCCTTACTTTAATCCAATCTCCAACAGTAAAACATGCAGTTATTTGAGCCACAAAGAACCCCTTGTCTAGTCATTCGCTCAGCTTTGCTTATTTATGTCAAAGCCCGCATTTATGTGAAACACACTTCGGGGTTCACATATGACTCTGGTCTGCCAACTCTCTCCATCGACAACCTCCTTGGTGCTATATATAGTATATCTATCGAGGCATTTACGACCCACCGAAAAGGACGATGCTCTGATTACTGCTGGAAAATCCTCAGGAAAAACGGTAACCTGCTTACTGTTTTTTTTGTAATGATATCAGATAAGTTTATAAATATTAAAATCACTATATGATTATATTTTTTATCTTTTTGAATAAAAATTGTTAAGGATTTTTAATACATAACCAGTTCACTGTTCACTGACTTTAAACCTAACCTTAATTGTAACCTCTAACGCTAACCCTAACCCTAATTCCTAACCCTAACTCCTAACCCTAACTAAATAACACTAACTCCTAACCCTAACTCCTAACCTTAACTCCTAAACATTAACTCCTAACCCTAACTCCAACTAAATAACCCTAACTCCTAAACCTAACTCCTAACCCTAACTCCTATCCCTAACTCCTAACTCCTAACCCTAACTACTAACCCTAACTCCTAACCCTAACTCCTGACCTTAACCCTAACTCCTAAACCTAACTCCTAACCCTAACTCCTATCCCTAACTCCTAACTCCTAACTACTAACACTAACTCCTAACCCTAACTCCTAACCCTAACTCCTAACCCTAACCCTAACCCTAACCCTAACTCCTGACCTTAACCCTAACTCCTAACCCTAACTAAATAACACTAACTCCTAACTCCTAACTTTAACTCCTAACCCTAACTCCTAACCGTAACTCCTAACTCCTAAACCAAACACCTAACCCTAACTCCTAACCCTAACTCCTAACTCCTAACCCTAACTCCTAACCCTAACTCCTAACTCCTAACCCTAACTCCTAACCCTAACTAAATAACCCTAACCCTAACACCTAACCCTAACTCCTAACCTTAATTCCTAACTCCTAACCCAAACTCCTAACCCAAACACCTAACCCTAACTCCTGACCTTAACCTTAACTCCTAACCCTAACTCCTAACTACTAACGCTAACTCCTAACCCTAACTCCTAACCCTAATTAAATAACCCTAACTCCTAACCCTAACTCCTAACCATAAGTCCTAACCCTAACTCCTGACCTTAACCCTAACCCTAACCCTAACTCCTAGCCCTAACTCCTAACTCCTAACCCTAACTCCTAACTCCTAAGCCTAACTCTAACTCCAAACCCTAACTCCTAAACTTAACTCCTAACCCTAACTCCTAACCCTAACTAAATAACCCTAACTCCTAACCCTAACTCCTAACCTTAACTCCTAACCCTAACTCCTAACCTTAACTTCTAACTCCTAACCCTAACTCCTATCCCTAACTCCTAACCTTAACTCCTAACCCCTAACCCTAACTCCTAACCCTAACTCCTGACCTTAACTCCTAACTCCTAACCCTAACTCCTAACCCTAACTAAATAACCCTAACTCCTAACCCTAACTTCTAACCTTAACTCCTAACCCTAACTCCTAACTCCTAACTCCTAACCTTAACCCTAACTCCTAATCCTCACTCCTAACCATAACTAAATAACCCTAACTCCTAACCTTAACTCCTAACCCTAACTCCTAACT
>OZ038513.1:73529180-73536680 GCA_964036315.1 Acanthosepion esculentum | reverse complement strand
ATACAGCATGGAGACATTTTTATGTTTAACTTTCTTTTTATAGATACAAATATTTAAATAAATACTCTGTTTATAATAAACAGTATTAAATAACATTTACCGGCCTGAATGTCCGAGAAATTTTCATAGAAAATATTCTTCCTCTGACACGATTTGAACCTGTATCCTATACGGAACCGTCATATCGCCTGACGTGCGTTTTTAACCGATTCGGACACAGAGTATCGTTCGGTTGGCAAGGTCGAATTTACTGCTTATAAACTTCAATCTCCATGAATCTTTCACGTACACTCATAACTGCTCATGGCGTATCAAATGTAAACAAATGACGTCACACATTATGAAATGGACAAAGTCCGACAATTATTTAAAGACATTTTTATTTTTAACATTCTTTTTTGAGATACAAATATTTAAGTAAATGCTCTGTTTATAATAAACAGTATTAAATAACATTTACTGGCCTGAATGTCCGAGAAATTTTCATAGAAAATATTCGTTCTCCGATAGTATTCGAACCTGTATCCTATACGGAACCGTCATATAGTCTGAAGTGCCTTAACCGATTCGGCAACTGAGGATCGTTCGGTTGGCAAGGTCGAATTTACTGCTTATAAACTTCAATCTCCATGAATCTCACACGTACATTCATAACTGCTCAGGGCGTATCAAATGTAAACAAATTACGTCACGCATTATGAAACGGACAAAGTCCGACAATTATTTAAAGACATTTTTATTTTTAACATTCTTTTTATAGATACAAATATTTAATTAAATGCTCTGTTTACTATAAACAGTATTAAATAACATTTACCGGCCTGAATGTCCGAGAAATTTTCATAGAAAATATTCGTCCTCCGACAGGATTCGAACCTGTATCTTATACGGAACTGTCATATAGCCTGACGTGCCTTTTTAATTTCTCGGACATTCAAGCCGGTAAATGTTATTTATTAGTGTTTATTATAAAAAAAACAAAAAAAAAAACAGAGCATTTACTTAAATACTTGTATCTATAAAAAAAATGTTAAACATAAAAATGTCTTTAAATAACTGTCGGATTTCATAATATATATGTATGAATTTATATATATATATATATATATATATATATATATATATATATATATATATATATATATATATATATATATATATATATATATATATATATATATATATATGCACATTGAAATTGAATACGACAGACAAGGTGCTTTTATTTAGGTTTTTATACAATTTCTCATGCGATCAAGTAATTTTTTTTTTCTGTTCGGATGATAAATTATATAAAAACTGTCCGAGTGTTTTTTTCAAGCGGTTTCGGCTATACATTTAACTATTGTCAAGGATTAAATATTTTAACTGTTACATAAGAAATAGTTTTTTGTATGTATGTTTTATAAAATGTTTTCGATTTTCAAAACACGGTCAAGATATTGTGGCCATGTTCAAAGTTAATATTAGTAAGTCTTGTTTTTTTTGTTTTTATTAACACACACACACACACACACACACACACACACACACACACACACACACACACACACATATATATATATATATATATATATATATATATATATATATAGTACAGGTAAAAACATCCGTTTTAACAGAGCATATAAATTACAAAAAATTACACAACAGAGAAATCCAAAATTACCTCATAGTACATTGAGTACACATGAGTAATTGTGGATTTCTCTGTTGTATAGGGTATATATATATATATATATATATATATATATATATATATATATATATATATATATATATATATATATATATATATATATGAAGAGAGAGGGAGAGATAGAGAAAGAGAAATAAAGTGATCGATCTGAGCAGAGTGTCATAGTCATATAGACATAGTTTATAATCAGCTGAAATAGATACAAACAGACTAAGCATACCAGTCATTGAGACACCTGGAAACACATTCAATTTGATTTAAACGAACTGCGCTATACAAATATTTACTTAACTTTGTTACAAAAACGATTGAACGGAAATGGGACTAGGCAAAGAATTCTATGTAAATGTTACATATTAAGAGTCTATGTTTATCTGGTAAATTAGCAGAGATAATTTTGGTTATTACATAGATTCAAAAAAGTGATCACTGCCGTTTATATTTAATTCATCAAGCAACGCACACATGAAAGTTCATTAGTCCCATATACGACGATGAACTACATCCGGCAGCAAGGCATCTGATCTGGATATTGGAGCTTTTGAGGGGCGTTGAACTACCTCTTAATTACTGTTGTTCCCAGGTTCACCTGAGCATCTGTTAGGTTGCCAACTGTGAGCAAATTGTGAATTCTCAAACAAAAAAAAATCATTGTGCAAGTACAAAAATATTTATAGTAAAATTACAATCAATACATATTTATGGTAAAATGAGAATCTGTAGCGAAATGACCATTAGCACATTTTATCTGCAGTTGAAGGCACACAAGTGCGTTCCAAATAATTAGATTTCCGCATTAAATAACCCATAGAGGTGTTGATATGCCGCTAAACAAAATCAACCAAATAAAAAACCCTTTCATGAGATTAAACCATATAATATCCTACAATTTCTTAAAGAAATCAAATTTATTCCAACTGAAATAAATTCACAACATAAAATCACACATATCACTTCCTCTAGTAATTATTTCTACACAAACATGTATATGCATAAAAGCTGAGTATCATCTACCATGTATTCAATTGTGGAAGCAGAATAACATAATCTTTTTCACTTCATAGCTTCCAAAAAAATTTAATTTCGGCATTAAATGACCCATAAAGGAGTTGATAAGAAATTAAACAAAATAAACAAACAAACGAAAATTCATAGAATATGTTGTGGTGTCCTTCCTCTAAAGAGTCTATGTTGGACTCTTCCGCCTATTGTATGATTAGTAGGCCATGAAGGAACAGTCGAATAGATTGAATGCTGGGTTAACCGACACACACTCACTAGTCGTGTAATACTCTTCTGATGTACGTACTGTTTAATATATGATATATCTGTAACACATTTCTTTTTATTTCTTTAACCATTTACTTGGTCACAACAGAATATCAAAGTTGTTCTGTTGTTTGTCAATTCTATCATGTACATCAGCGTGTAATGCTTGTTGACCTATCGTCATATATACGTCTTCGTTGTTCTATGGTCATACACAAAAGTAAAACTTACTTTAACCGTAGTTTATGACGTAGTCCCACACAGCAATCAATAATTTTCTTTCCTCAAATTCAAAAAAGTTGAATTATAAATTTTTAAAAAAGCTATTTCAAATTAAATGCACTAAGCTTTATATAAAAATTCTATTAGGGCGAAAAAAATGTTCGTTTACAAAAAACAAACGGCCGAAAACTATAATCACAAACAGATAATTAGAAATTAACAATTTCACATATTTGAAGATTGTATTTCGCCACAGTTAATGCAGAATGTTTCGTTACATGATTATGTAGTTCCATTCTAAGTAATTGTTAATAGCAGACACCGTTTCATCATCAATTGTTTCTTCATGGTACTGTCACCTGTTCGTTGTCTTAGTAGTGTCTGCTGCTACTAGTTTCGGCCATTATGGTTTTAAAATGTTTCGGCCATTCGACGTTTCACTGTAGCCTTCTTGAGGATCAACGGGACTTCGACCATTTTGGTAATCCTCTCCAGAATGAGATTTTCAGTAAGATGACGTCACAGATGAAGGCAGTGTTCACCTAAAATTAATATCTTGATACCGGATAACGAGACTAATATACGACCATGTTTTTTTTTTCAGTTTTTCGCCTGTTCTTGGAAAATTAATAATGAAACCATATGGAAGGTACACTTTGAAGAAAAAAGAACGGTCTAAAAATTAGTCAAAATATAATTCCTCCAAAAACGCACTTGAAGGAAAGAATCAAATGTTCATTTTTTTTTTTTTGGCCAATGTAGGTTTTGTTCTAGTGAAATAAAATTCGTTTCCTGAAGATGCCGCTCCATCGTTGAAATACGTCAAATAAGAGTTTTCCATTTTAATTTATAGCAAAATGTCAGTTAAAACATGTTACAGTAGAATTACCAACAATACAATTTATCTGTATTTGAAGGCAAGCAACTGCATTTAAAATATATTTATTTGAAGCCACAAAATTGTGTTAAAAATTAGATTTCGGCATTAAATAACCCATGGAGGATGACTTGCCGCTAAACAAAATCAACCAAATAACCAACATCATAAATCTTTCATGACAATTCTTAAAAAAATCAAAGTGTATTTAAAAATATAAATTCAACAAACCTACAACATAAAACACATTTATCACGGCCTCTACTATTTATGTCCCCACAAACACGTATATGCTCAAAAGCTGAGTATCATCTACCATGTATACAACTGTGAAAGCAGAATAACATGTGTCATAAAACACACATATATCACCGTCTCTAGTAATTATGTCCACACAAACACGTATATGCACAAGAGCTGCGTATCATCTACCATGTATACAACTGTGAAAGCAGAATAACATATATCATAAAACACATATATCACCGTCTCTAGTAATTATGTCAACACAAACACGTATATGCACAAAAGCTGTAATGTATTTTTATAGTTTCATAGTGTTTTTGTTGCTTCGGTGTTCACTATTTGTCCATAGCTGGGTTACTCATAACCAATACCGCGGGTCAGAGTGGACCTGGACACAACACAAATTAATGGGTGGTTTTACGCTTCATAAAATCTCCAATCTGCCGATCAGAGGTCACACCAATAGTATCTTATTATATAGGATAAATTATTTTATTAACATTTGATATAATCATTAACAATCTAGTTTCATTTTACGTGTCTTGACCACCAGTAAAATGGTCTTGTGCCTGACTTAATTAAACTTGATAGATATCACCAAACAATTCGCTTTACCAACCATATTTAACCTGAAGATTTCATGATTATTTTCTGATCATTTAGCTATTTTTTTCTTGCCAGATCAATTTATTGATTTTATTAATCGTTACTGCCTCGTTCCTTTTTGTTTAGCCTTAGGGGATCCTTCGGAAATACCCGCCAGGGAAACTATTCAACAATTCACCAATGCGCCTTCTTTATACAGTAAGAGATTTTTATTCATCGTTTCCAACTGGATATATAACAAAATGTGGAAGATATCTCCCGTGAGGTTTCAGGTCTTTAACTCTTCGAAAATCCCGCTCAGTAATCTTCTTTTTATATTTAATAGACGATACAAAAAGCATAAAATCAATTATGCCAAAAAAACACTTGTATTGATTAACTCTCAGGATTTTTTATCGATTGCCATATTCTGAATATGTATATTTTTATTCTTGTAATGTTCTCTCATGAAAAGCGAAAGGCACTGTGACTAAAACTTTTTTACTGTTTTACTCGCATTCGGTAAACAATTTGATTGGTTAAAAAATCCCTTTGGTGATTAACCAATCAGAAGTCATCTTTTGTATCTTAAACGAAAAAAACACAAACACATATAATATGATACAATTGGAGTTATGAGACCCACTTGCAAGCCGAGCCAAAAAAAACAAACATTGAACAATTTTCTTTTTTTTTTTTAATTCGGCCATTGTTTTGCAGCTATAAACTTGCTTTATCCAGCAGTGTTATTATGCTATCATCATGGGTTGCAAGGGAAATCAATATGGATCATTACTTTCGGTTATCTCATCATATTATAATAATAAATCAAATGTATGAAGTCAGGCGATTGTAGTCAAATTATTTGCAACTTTTTCTCGTTCCTTGCGTAAGGAGTTCGAGTCTCGGGACTACCAATCTATATTGTTCTTGTGTCAGACGTTGGTATGCTTTCGAAGGGATACATGCGGAAAGGTATATCATTCATCTCTTTTCCACACAACCTTTGAAGTGATTCACAAATGAACACGGCGCGGTATTGTTGATTTGTGTCCGGATGAGGAAGGGGCAGTTAAAATTTCAATTTCTAAAATAACTGAAAAAGTTGTGATTTTAAATGTTTTTAATATACATTGAGTTTAAAGTAACACAAACACTTTGTGAATTTAAAGAATTGTGTTTTAAATTCAGTTTGAAATCTCTCCAAGACATTGTGGATGGACGAAATCAGTTTTACTTTTTGAAAATGACAAAGAATAAGCGACGTGGGATTTTGAAGTTCCGCAGAATTTGTGATTTGAAGAACGCAACTCAATTGAAGATCCACGTTGTTTGTGATTCGAAGAACGTAATTTTCGGCCTAAATTGGAATATCGGATCAAATTGAACTTTCGGCCCAAATAGGCCTTTTGCCCGGAATTTTGTTCACAGCCCAAATCAGAGGTAAAGTGAGGTATTCATGTTCCAAGGAGTGAATTCATGAATTCAAAGTTTTTTCTTCAAAATTATCATTGTTAATTTCTAAACTGGAGCAGAGGCCCCTTTAGTTTTGCACCGGAGATCCAATTACCACCACCCCACCTCCCGCAGCAGGTAGCTTAAAAATCTACACGGAATGTGACTTTTAAGCTAGTCACCAATGATACTATTTATATGAGGAGTTCAATGTGATACTATCATCTCGAAAAATGCTTTCGAAAAAATCTACAGACGAGAAAGAATCTCCTTATTTGAAATTGTTAACTTTCAGTAAGATGACGTCACAGATGAAGGCAGTGTTCACCTAAAATTAATATCTTGATACCGGATAACGAGACTAATATACGACCATATTTTTTTTTTCAGTTTTTCGCCTGCTCTTGGAAAATTAATAATGAAACCATATGGAAGGTACACTTTGAAGAAAAAAGAACGGTCTAAAAATTAGTCAAAATATAATTCCTCCAAAAACGCACTTGAAGGAAAGAATCAAATGTTCATTTTTTTTTTTTGGCCAATGTACGTTTTGTTCTAGTGAAATAAAATTCGTTTCCTGAAGATGCCGCTCCATCGTTGAAATACGTCAAATAAGAGTTTTCCATTTTAATTTATAGCAAAATGTCAGTTAAAACATGTTACAGTAGAATTACCAACAATACAATTTATCTGTATATCTACCGTCTATTCGGAAGAGGTGAAAACGTCTCTTGCCTCAGATGATAACCCCGTGCTGATCTTCCACAATAAAACGTATATGTTCCCTGGTCTAGGTGAACCACTCTAGCCAATGCCGTATTGTCAATATTGATATCCTTGTTAATCGATGAAAGCGAAACTCCATAGGCTGCAGTATACTCATTATCCTATGATGAATATTGGGTTGAGCGTTACGAGCACTGAATTATGATATGCTTTAATGCAATTTTGCTGCAAGTACCTGTTGCATTGGAAATAAATATTATAAATTACTTTCTTGGATTACTTTATTAGAAAGTCACCACCAACAGCTTACAAAAAAACCTCCTGACACACGCACTATATATATTCAAATTTAAACAAACATTCAAACATTCAAATTTATATCAAACATTATGATATTTATGAACTCTCAAAGTAAAGAAAA
>OZ038513.1:73494180-73524180 GCA_964036315.1 Acanthosepion esculentum | reverse complement strand
TAAGACAAAATGAATTAATGAAAGAAAATCATTGAAGAAAGAAAGAAAGAAAGAAAGAAGACATAGTATGTAAGGAAAAGAAAGAAAGAAAGAAAGAAAGAAAGAGAGAAAGAAAGAAAGAAAGAAAGAAAAAGAAAGAAGACATTGTAAGGAAAAGAAGAAAGAAAGAAAGAAGAAAAAAGAAAGAAAGAAGACATTGTAAGGAAAAGAAAGAAAGAAAGAGAGAAAGAAAGAGAGAAAGAAGACATTGTAAGGAAAAGAAAGAAAGAAAGAAAGAAAGAAAGAAGACATTGTAAGGAAAAGAAAGAAAGAAAGAAGACATTGTAAGGAAAAGAAAGAAAGAAAGAAAAGTATGATAATGAAATTAAATGAATGAAATCAAATTGATATTTAGAACGAGAACTGAAAGAAAAATCAGAAAGAAGGAAAAAGAATGAAGTACGCTAGATAAAAGCGCGGAATGTAGTTTCAACCGTTGTACGCACCGACCTTCTTCAGATGATTGGAATTTCGAACCGAACCCTTTATTTCGTCCACTAGGGTAGATTGTTCTAGTTCCACGTGACATGCCTCTTCCGGATCTCTCATTTATTTCCTTTTGGCTCAACTGTCCAAGTTTTGGTCCACCACTGGTGTAGCCTGATATTGAACTCACACCTCTTTGGGTCTAGTCCCTGGATCTAACCAACGTCTCTATCTACAGTGCCATGGTGAAATAAACATTGGAGAATTGAGTTAAAGGGAACTATCTGAGACATCTGGAAGAGGCATGGCGCGTGGAACTAGAACAACTAGGCAGTGTGTCTTTTTGTAATTGATGTTTTTAAATATTCTAGTTTACTGATAGTCCTTTCTTCTCGCTTTCCTTCAATAACTCCTGCACTATCTCCTGTAGTCTCCTTTCTGTCTCTGCTATCAAGACGAGCCAAATTAGGAAATTTAAATTATGGAATTGCCCGTAAGTGTGAAGAAGATGGCAATAGAAAATGGTAACATTGCAAAGAAAAGTAAATGTAACGTACAAGGATATCCGAGAATCAACTCAGATGGTCAGAAAATAAGATGAGTTTTCAAATGATCACGGGAAAAGGAATAGTGGTTGAGAGTAAACCAGGGAACCAGGCGGCTGGGTCTCATATCAGTGGGTGGGGTCAGTGCGTAATAATATCCTTCATGATATAAACCCGAAGACGAATCAGATACTCGCCAGGTGATCACGAAAATCTATTGGCAACCCGATACATGAAGCATTCGATTGGCAGTACTCAAATTCAATAAAGTTAGTCTATAACAGAAAGTGTTTTTAATTTTACTTAAGAAACCTAACGAACCTTTTCAGTTAGCTGATATTAAATTAGTATTATTCGATTAGCAGGTATATTTTAAAGAATGTGTTTGAATACTTTTTTTTGTTGACAAAGGAAACAGCTTTACCAATTTAAATGCAGCATTTCTTTCCAGACGAGGAGAGTGCTTGCTACGCTGGTGATAGATGGAACCCGTTGAAAAGTATTGCTTTTAAGAGATTTTCTAAAACACTAATTTTGTTTCAAGAGAAATATTCTTGGTTGTAGAAAAAGGAAGCTTTTGTTATATAAATTGCCTAAAGACAGATGAAAAGATCATTTCTTTGAGATAGATGTAAAGTTTGAGGTATGTAGGTAAGTGCGTCGATAGCTGATAGCTCGAATATGACACAGACAAATGAAAATTATGAATAAACTCTAATGACACGCAGGCCCTCATTGTTATGTTACACGATTTTAATCTCGTTTTTTTTTTCTCTTTACGATTTAGTCGTTTAGTCAAAATTCGTGTCATAGCCGGTAACAAATACTATTATATTTTATTAATGGGTGAAAAGAACTTGGACAAGACGAGGGTTATAAATAAAATACAGGGGAGAATCAGAAAGACTTGAATTAATCTAGAATTATAGTTACAGTTGATCTAAGATAAGTATAAAGGTAAGTTAATTGGATAATGAATATATCAGGTTATCCCATAAGTTCTGTCCGAATTTTGAATAAAGAAAACAAGTGAACAAATGTTACATTTAATTACAGATTCAATCAACAATGTATTTTCCCTGATTATCTATGACTTTCTTCCATCTATTAACAAGCTTACTAATTCCATTACTGTAAAATTCTTTTGGCTTTGATTCGAAGAACTCACAAATGTCAGTTTTAACCTCTTCCTGGGTAACAAAAGCTGTTTCTTCCAAATGATTCTGTAAGCTACGAAACAAATGGCAGTCTGAAGGAGCAACGTCGGGAGAATAAGGTGGATGAGGAATTTTCTCCCAACCAAGTTCTTCGATCTTTTGTGATGTGATTCTTGCTGTGTCCTGATGAAACGTAACCGTTTCGATTCACTAGAGCAAGTCATTTTTTCCACAAAGCTTGGTTCAAACGCTCTAATTGCTGACAGTATATTTGAGCATTAATTGTTGCATTAGGTGGTAAGAATTCAAGTGGATTATTCCTTGGCAATCCCACCAGATTGAAAGAAGAACCTTTTGCCCATGAAGTTCCCTTCTCGGCTGTGGCTGGGATCCTTCCCCTTTACCAAGCGACTGTCTACGACGCTTAACATTTCGATAAAAGATCCATTTTTCGTCGCCAGTCACAAGTTTATCCAAAAAAGATGAAACAAGTTGGCGAGAATGGAGAGAAGAGAAGATGTCAACTCGGGATTTGAGGTTGTTTTCAGACAATTCATGAGGCACCCATTTTCCAAGTTTAGGAACTTTTCCAAGTTGTTGAAGATGACGATGAACAGTTGTATGGTTGGAACTGAGAACCACTGCCAATTCCTCAACTGATAAAACAGGATTTTCTTCAAGGGCTGCTTCAAGAAGTTTTTTCATCAAACTCAGCTGGACGTCAGGTTCGATCTTCATCTTCAAGGGTGAAATCTTCATCTTCAAGGATGAAATCTCCACCTCTGATTTTTGCAAACCATCTTCTGCAAGTTCTTTCATTCACACATTCCTCTCCATAAAGTGAGTGAATGTTTCTAGCCGCTTCGGTTGCTGAGTATTCTTTCTTGAACTCATAAAGCATTATGTGCCTCAAATGATTCTTGGGTACTTCCATGTTAGCAGGGTTTTAATCAAACAAAATTTAATTTTATTGTTCTCTGAAATAAAATTTGATCAGTTTAAATGCATCTAAACATAAAAATAATGTTCAGCTCCATTAGACATTATAAAATACTCTTTAAATTTCGTTCATTTTAACAAACAGTTAAAATTCGGACAGAACTTATGGGATGACATAATATTATTCACGATTTGTAGGCTTTCAAATTTCTTTGACTTGAACATCGTCAGACAGATTGACTTGCTACTCAACGCTATTTCTTTATGTTGAAATCATGTTCATTTAGATGAAAGGTCAGTATGTTTGAGGATATATTATTTTTTTAATCATTTCATCGCCAAGCAGAATTTTGGAAATGACATGCTGTATACTTGACATTCGCGTCAGAAGCTCCACTACGAACATTTTAGGGTGTTTGGTTGTCATTATAAAATAGTCTTTAAATTTCGTTCATTTTAACAAAATAATTGCATCGCAGATGTGATATCAGATTACAGAGATAAGCATTGTTTTTATAATAAAGTTCATATAATATTGAATGCGGAGTTGTTATTGTTTAAATCATTAGCATGAATACGTTGTTGAATATGAATTAAATTTTAGGTGGTAAGAAGTAAAAAATCTTCACTGACTTTCATCAACATGTCTGATGCTAGCCTCTAAGAGAGTAACCCACTGCGCCGCGCCAGTCGAACGTTTTGAGTTGATATGAATCGGATTAATTATATTGAATGGATTGTTAAGCCTGTTGCTAAGAAATGTTGCATAAAGTGTCGTGCTAGACAAATTTTTTTTCTGGACAGAAAATATCTTTCAGCTTTATAGTCACACCATTCGCCATTGCATTAAATATTATTACCACATCTGATTTGGTGCTTCTGAAATGGCGAATTTGCAATGCTATCACCCAAGAGATGTCACACTCGACTTCAATCACTTTCTCACGTAGTTCCGCCGTATTTTTTTATGAATATTTTCATTGCAATTGTTGTGATGTTTTCCTCTTACCCATTTCGAATTCAGGAATTCCAGCGTAGTACTAGATTAACAGTTAGGTCCCATCAATTTACAGTTGAAATTACTAAATGCAATCATAATGTTTTTCTTTAGTCACTATTTGCGCTTCTGGAAATATTTTTGAACTTCCTGCGCTCCTGTCAACAAAAATATTAAAAATATTAAATGCAATATCAAATGTCATATTGTCTCCCCGAATCTTTTATTGTCCTTTCTCCTCAGTGACGATTTCTCACTTTCTATCTCTCCCAGTAGGTCTTAGTGGCTTTATCAACTTCAATGGGGTGAGTTGATTAAAAAAAGGATAAGGCGGAGAGATAAACAATGGCACTTGACTTGAAGATGCTTGTAGTGTTCAGGGAACTTAAAATATTCATATCTGAAATTTTTCATTTTCAAATTCTACCTCCATTCAGAACTGACACCAAATTGTCTCTCCAAAGACTCCTTTTCTTCATTATCTACAAAAATCATGGCATCTCGAGAAGAAATTGTGGAGTGGTTAGGATTAGTGATAGGGTTTGCCGTTGAATTTTACTGGGGTTAGAAAATCATGTTTGTCCTCTTCGAGATTAACTAACGTGCAGATAGATAGATAGATAGAGAGAGAGAGAGAGAGAGAGAGGGGGAGAGATGTGTGTAGATAGATAGATAGATACGAACCTATTTAGATAGATAGCTATATAGATAGATATGTGAAGATAGATAGATAGATAGATAGATAGATAGATAGATATGAACATATTTATATAGATAGATAGATAGATAGATAGATAGATAGATAGATAGATAGATAGATACGAACCTATTTAGATAGATAGAGAGAGAGAGGGGGGAGAGAGATGTGTGTAGATAGATAGATAGATAGATAGATAGATAGATAGATAGATAGATAGATAGATAGATAGGAACCTATTTAGATAGATGGATATGTGAAGATAGATAGATTGATAGATAGATAGATAGATAGATAGATAGATAGATAGATAGATACGAACATATTTATATAGATATATAGATAGATAGATTGATAGATAGATACGAACCTATTTAGATAGATAGATAGATATGTGAAGATAGCTGGAGAGATATATAGATACGAACCTATTTAGATAGATAGTTAGATAGATAGATAGATAGATTGATAGAGAGAGAGAGAGTGATAGATAGATAAAGAGAGAGGGGATAGATGTGTGTAGATAGATAGATAGATAGATAGATAGATACGAACCTATTTAGATAGATAGATATGTGAAGATAGATAGATAGATAGAAACGAACCTATTTAGATAGATAGATATGTGAAGATAGATAGATAGATAGATAGATAGATAGATAGATATGAACATATTTACATAGATAGATAGATAGATAGATAGATAGATAGATAGATAGATAGATAGAGAGGGGGGAGAGAGATGTGTGTAGATAGCTAGATAGATAGATAGATACGAACCTATTTAGATAGATATGTGAAGATAGATAGATAGATAGATAGATAGATAGATAGATAGATAGATACGAACCTATTTAGATAGATAGATATGTGAAGATAGATAGATAGATAGATAGATAGATAGATAGATATGAACATATTTACATAGAGAGATAGAGATAGAGGGCCACGAAAATAAAACACGGAACACAGGTTAGAGGTAAGAAAGATATATTAAACAGAAAAGTTACAAAGAATAGTGTAAGAGCAAGCAGAGCTTACTATCCATTGGTGTCCGATATTGGTATCGTACGCGGCTGCGCATTACTAGTTCTACGATATTTAACAACCCCCCCACACAGGTCGAATGTGGCACAAGGCCGGTTTAACGTGGGCTTACCGAGCCCGTAGGCTCGGCCAAATATATGCCCATTTTACAACCCGTATACACGAGTTGAGGGACTGTCTACCTCCCCGGACGAAACTCTGCCCTGCGGCAAAGCCTCGTCCGAGGTCCTCTCTGCCAAACAGAGAGTTCGACAGCAGAGCACCATTACTGGCGCTACTCCCATGATACTACCATTCACATAATAATATAGTACTGGGAGAGTCCATGATGTAGGGAAGTATCGGTCTCACAACAGATACGACAAAAAGAAGATTCTGGGACAAGGGTGTGTCTTCTATCTGCATTTATTTAATCTCTATAGTGAGGTTATCCTGACAGAACTGGAGAGCCTACAGAATTTCTTATAAGATACGCAGATTACAGATGGCAGAGACAGAAGGACGCCAAAGAAAAACTCCCAGACCTCCTTGACAAAGAAGCAGAAGAAATGAAGAAGAAAGGACTAACTGCAAATTGTAAGAAGACGGAATTTATGATTGTCAGCAAGTAAAAAAAATAAAAAAATGTGAAATGTTAATTGGAGATGTCAAAATCAAATAATTATATGTAGAAATATCGGACACAGGGGCTGAAAAGTTCATGGGCTGAAAATTTCATGGGCTGAAAATTTCATGGGCTGAAAAGTTCATGGGCTGAAAATTTCATGGGCTGAAAAGTTCATGGGCTGAATGTAAAGAATTGGTGTTAGAGCTTTGACATATTGCATGCATTAGTTTTAACTAGTCTTAATTATAACTGCATTGTTTCTTTCCAACTGACTGTTCAAAGAAAACTTCAAAAGTAACTAGTAGCGACTTCTCTTAAAAATAGGTAGAATTTGGTATGGTAGGTAAAGCAAATACCTACGGAAAAATTGTTTAGCTTCCAAGGATATTAATGCTGACATTGTTGTTACAGTATTTCAAAAATCAGTCATTCAGTTATTTGACCTGCGTGATACATGCTTAGGCAATCATGTATCTTTCGATACATGACTGACGAGGCAAATCTTTTTCTCCAGCAGTAGGTTGTCATTTCTTTCTGCAGTAGATCATTTGCCATCCAAGGTTACAGAACCCGATCTGTCCTGCTATTTACCCATGGCCGGAGGGAGAAGAAGAGGATTCATACCTTTCTCAAGGTATTAGCACCTATGTGAATGTAATGGATTTGACTGGAATTCGAACTCGGCTCTCCTATTTTGACTATGTATATATACATGCATATAAACATATGCATGTATATATCAGTCAGTTATGTGTCATGCATGACACACGCTTAGGCGATCATGTATCTTTCGATACATGACTGACGAGACAGATTTCTTTCCAGCAGTAGGTTGCCATTACTTTCTGCGGTAGGCCAGTTGCCATCCAAGGCAACAGAAGCTGGTCGGTCCTGCTATTTACCCATAGCTGAGGGAAAAAGTAGAGGATTCATACCTTTCTCAAGGGTATTAGCACGTAATAAACGCTATCTATTACTCCACCGTTTAATAGTAGGCAGTTGAATTTAGGAGGGGAAGGAAGATTCTTGAAGATGACCCAAACTCTGGACATCCTGGAACTGCCATAACCGAGGAAAACATTGAGCCTGTTCGCTACATGACAGATGACTGACTATAAATGAAATACGCAATGCTATTAGGGTATCCAGTGAGAGAGTTTAGAATATTCCGCACAATGAACTTGGTATGACGAAGGTTTCTGTTCGGTGGGTGGCACTTTTAAATCTCATCCGGCTGATCCCATCACTGGAACATTTGGCATTGTTTGAAGCAAATCCAACCGGTTTCCTTGAACGTTTCTTAATCTAGGATGTGTTCTGAGTTCATCACTTTAGGCCAGGCACAAAAAGACAAATCATGCAGTGAAAACATCACTGTTGACCTGCTGCAGGACTGGTGATGGCCTCAGATTTTTCGGATGCAGAGGCATTGTGTTTGATCGACTATATTCAAAAGAACGGCGCCATCAATGGAGAATATTATGCCAGCTTGGTGCAACATGCAGGAAAACTGATAAAAGGAGGTTTTGTTTCTTAAAAAAATACTTCAACGCACACGTCCTTGGGTTTAATGGCTGCTGTGTGGGATTGTGGCTTTGAATTGGTTGACAACCACCCTATTCTCTCGTCCTGGGTATGACGATAAACTACGTCCAGCAGCAAAGCCTCTGATCAGGAGGTTTTGAGGAACGTGGAACCACCTCTTAATTGCTGGTGTTCCCAGGTCCACCCTGACCCGGGGTGGTAGCACCTAATAGGATCCCAGCTATGGGCAAATAGTTAACCCCAGAACGGAAAGTGTAAAACTAGGTTTTAATACTTTGTAAAAGATTAATACACGAAATAAAATTTTGAGGAAGAATAGATATTACCAGCAATAAGTTTTTGAAAAAAAATATTACCAGCAATAAATTTTTTTTGGATTATTTTACCAGCTATACATTTTTGTGGAAAAATATTGCCGGAAATCAATTTTTGACAAAACAAAAATATTATTAAAATTTGTCGGCATTAAATGACCCATTGAGGTTGATATGCCGTAAAACAAAACAAACCTAACCAATCTAAACCAAAGACTACATATTCTATTCATGCGAATCTATCCTAAAATGTTGTCGGCATTAAATAACCCATTGAGGTTGATATGCCGTAAAACAAAATAAACCAAACCAATCTAAACCAAAGAATACATATTCTATTCATACGGATCTATCCTAAAAATGTTGTCGGCATTAAATAACCCATTGAGGTTGATATGCCGTAAAACAAAATAAACCAAACCAATCTAAACCAAAGAATACATATTCTATTCATACGAATCTATCCTAAAAATGTTGTCGGCATTAAATAACCCATTGAGGTTGATATGCCGTAAAACAAAATAAACCAAACCAATCTAAACCAAAGAATACATATTCTATTCATACGAATCTATCCTAAAAATGTTGTCGGTATTAAATAACCCATTGAGGTTGATATGCCGGAAAACAAAATAAACCAAACCAATCTAAACCAAAGAATACATATTCTATTCATACGGATCTATCCTAAAAATGTTGTCGGCATTAAATAACCCATTGAGATTGATATGCCGTAAAACAAAATAAACCAAACCAATCTAAACCAAAGAATACATATTCTATTCATACGAATCTATCCTAAAAATGTTGTCGGCATTAAATAACCCATTGAGGTTGATATGCCGTAAAACAAAATAAAACAAACCAATCTAAACCAAAGAATACATATTCTATTCATACGAATCTATCCTAATAATGTTGTCGGCATTAAATAAACCCTTGATGTTGATATGCCGTAAAACAAAATAAAACAAACCAATCTAAACCAAAGAATACATATTCTATTCATGCGAATCTATCCTAAAATGTTGTCGGCATTATATAACCCATTGAGGTTGATATGCCGTAAAACAAAATAAACCAAACCAATCTAAACCAAAGAATACATATTCTATTCATACGGATCTATCCTAAAAATGTTGTCGGCATTAAATAACCCATTGAGGTTGATATGCCGTAAAACAAAATAAACCAAACCAATCTAAACCAAAGAATACATATTCTATTCATACGAATCTATCCTAAAAATGTTGTCGGCATTAAATAACCCATTGAGGTTGATATGCCGTAAAACAAAATAAACCAAACCAATCTAAACCAAAGAATACATATTCTATTCATACGGATCTATCGTAAAATGTTGTCGGCATTAAATAACCCATTGAGGTTGATATGCCGTAAAACAAAATAAACCAAATCAATCTAAACAAAAGAATACATATTCTATTCATACGGATCTATCCTAAAAATGTTGTCGGCATTAAATAACCCATTGAGGTTGATATGCCGTAAAACAAAATAAACCAAACCAATCTAAACCAAAGAATACATATTCTATTCATACGAATCTATCCTAAAAATGTTGTCGGCATTAAATAACCCATTGAGGTTGATATGCCGTAAAACAAAATAAACCAAACCAATCTAAACCAAAGAATACATATTCTATTCATACAGATCTATCCTAAAAATGTTGTCGGCATTAAATAACCCATTGAGGTTGATATGCCGTAAAACAAAATAAACCAAACCAATCTAAACCAAAGAATACATATTCTATTCATACGAATCTATCCTAAAAATGTTGTCGGTATTAAATAACCCATTGAGGTTGATATGCCGTAAAACAAAATAAACCAAACCAATCTAAACCAAAGAATACATATTCTATTCATACGAATCTATCCTAAAAATGTTGTCGGCATTAAATAACCCATTGAGGTTGATATGCCGGAAAACAAAATAAACCAAACCAATCTAAACCAAAGAATACATATTCTATTCATACGAATCTATCTTAAAAATGTTGTCGGCATTAAATAACCCATTGAGGGTGATATGCCGTAAAACAAAATAAACCAAACCAATCTAAACCAAAGAATACATATTCTATTCATACGAATCTATCCTAAAAATGTTGTCGGTATTAAATAACCCATTGAGGTTGATATGCCGGAAAACAAAATAAACCAAACCAATCTAAACCAAAGAATACATATTCTATTCATACGAATCTATCCTAAAAATGTTGTCGGCATTAAATAACCCATTGAGGTTGATATGCCGGAAAACAAAATAAACCAAACCAATCTAAACCAAAGAATACATATTCTATTCATGCGAATCTATCCTAAAAATATTGTCGGCATTAAATAACCGATTGAGGGTGATATGCCGTAAAACAAAATAAACAAAACCAATCTAAACCAAAGAATACATATTCTATTCATGCGAATCTATCCTAAAATGTTGTCGGCATTAAATAACCCATTGAGGTTGATATGGCGTAAAACAAAATAAACCAAACCAATCTAAACCAAAGAATACATATTCTATTCATACGGATCTATCCTAAAAATGTTGTCGGCATTAAATAACCCATTGAGGTTGATATGCCGTAAAACAAAATAAACCAAACCAATCTAAACCAAAGAATACATATTCTATTCATACGAATCTATCCTAAAAATGTTGTCGGCATTAAATAACCCATTGAGGTTGATATGCCGTAAAACAAAATAAACCAAACCAATCTAAACCAAAGAATACATATTCTATTCATACGAATCTATCCTAAAAATGTTGTCGGCATTAAATAACCCATTGAGGTTGATATGCCGTAAAACAAAATAAACCAAACCAATCTAAACCAAAGAATACATATTCTATTCATACGGATCTATCCTAAAAATGTTGTCGGCATTAAATAACCCATTGAGGTTGATATGCCGTAAAACAAAATAAACCAAACCAATCTAAACCAAAGAATACATATTCTATTCATACAGATCTATCCTAAAAATGTTGTCGGCATTAAATAACCCATTGAGGTTGATATGCCGTAAAACAAAATAAACCAAACCAATCTAAACCAAAGAATACATATTCTATTCATACGAATCTATCCTAAAAATGTTGTCGGTATTAAATAACCCATTGAGGTTGATATGCCGTAAAACAAAATAAACCAAACCAATCTAAACCAAAGAATACATATTCTATTCATACGAATCTATCCTAAAAATGTTGTCGGCATTAAATAACCCATTGAGGTTGATATGCCGGAAAACAAAATAAACCAAACCAATCTAAACCAAAGAATACATATTCTATTCATACGAATCTATCCTAAAAATGTTGTCGGCATTAAATAACCCATTGAGGTTGATATGCCGGAAAACAAAATAAACCAAACCAATCTAAACCAAAGAATACATATTCTATTCATACGAATCTATCTTAAAAATGTTGTCGGCATTAAATAACCCATTGAGGGTGATATGCCGTAAAACAAAATAAACCAAACCAATCTAAACCAAAGAATACATATTCTATTCATACGAATCTATCCTAAAAATGTTGTCGGTATTAAATAACCCATTGAGGTTGATATGCCGGAAAACAAAATAAACCAAACCAATCTAAACCAAAGAATACATATTCTATTCATACGAATCTATCCTAAAAATGTTGTCGGCATTAAATAACCCATTGAGGTTGATATGCCGGAAAACAAAATAAACCAAACCAATCTAAACCAAAGAATACATATTCTATTCATGCGAATCTATCCTAAAAATATTGTCGGCATTAAATAACCGATTGAGGGTGATATGCCGTAAAACAAAATAAACAAAACCAATCTAAACCAAAGAATACATATTCTATTCATGCGAATCTATCCTAAAATGTTGTCGGCATTAAATAACCCATTGAGGTTGATATGGCGTAAAACAAAATAAACCAAACCAATCTAAACCAAAGAATACATATTCTATTCATACGGATCTATCCTAAAAATGTTGTCGGCATTAAATAACCCATTGAGGTTGATATGCCGTAAAACAAAATAAACCAAACCAATCTAAACCAAAGAATACATATTCTATTCATACGAATCTATCCTAAAAATGTTGTCGGCATTAAATAACCCATTGAGGTTGATATGCCGTAAAACAAAATAAACCAAACCAATCTAAACCAAAGAATACATATTCTATTCATACGAATCTATCCTAAAAATGTTGTCGGCATTAAATAACCCATTGAGGTTGATATGCCGTAAAACAAAATAAACCAAACCAATCTAAACCAAAGAATACATATTCTATTCATACGGATCTATCCTAAAAATGTTGTCGGCATTAAATAACCCATTGAGGTTGATATGCCGTAAAACAAAATAAACCAAACCAATCTAAACCAAAGAATACATATTCTATTCATACGAATCTATCCTAAAAATGTTGTCCGTATTAAATAACCCATTGAGGTTGATATGCCGTAAAACAAAATAAACCAAACCAATCTAAACCAAAGAATACATATTCTATTCATACGAATCTATCCTAAAAATGTTGTCGGCATTAAATAACCCATTGACGTTGATATGCCGTAAAACAAAATAAACCAAACCAATCTAAACCAAAGAATACATATTCTATTCATACGAATCTATCCTAAAAATGTTGTCGGCATTAAATAACCCATTGAGGTTGATATGCCGGAAATAAAAATAAACCAAACCAATCTAAACCAAAGAATACATATATTCTATTCATACGAATCTATCCTAAAAATGTTGTCGGCATTAAATAACCCATTGAGGTTGATATGCCGTAAAACAAAATAAATCAAACCAATCTAAACCAAAGAATACATATTCTATTCATACGAATCTATCCTAAAAATGTTGTCGGTATTAAATAACCCATTGAGGTTGATATGCCGGAAAACAAAATAAAACAAACCAATCTAAACCAAAGAATACATATTCTATTCATACGGATCTATCCTAAAAATGTTGTCGGCATTAAATAACCCATTGAGGTTGATATGCCGTAAAACAAAATAAACCAAACCAATCTAAACCAAAGAATACATATTCTATTCATACGAATCTATCCTAAAAATGTTGTCGGCATTAAATAACCCATTGAGGTTGATATGCCGTAAAACAAAATAAACCAAACCAATCTAAACCAAAGAATACATATTCTATTCATACGGATCTATCCTAAAAATGTTGTCGGCATTAAATAACCCATTGAGGTTGATATGCCGTAAAACAAAATAAACCAAACCAATCTAAACCAAAGAATACATATTCTATTCATACGAATCTATCCTAAAAATGTTGTCGGCATTAAATAACCCATTGAGGTTGATATGCCGTAAAACAAAATAAACCAAACCAATCTAAACCAAAGAATACATATTCTATTCATACGAATCTATCCTAAAAATGTTGTCGGCATTAAATAACCCATTGAGGTTGATATGCCGTAAAACAAAATAAACCAAACCAATCTAAACCAAAGAATACATATTCTATTCATACGGATCTATCCTAAAAATGTTGTCGGCATTAAATAACCCATTGAGGTTGATATGCCGTAAAACAAAATAAACCAAACCAATCTAAACCAAAGAATACATATTCTATTCATACGAATCTATCCTAAAAATGTTGTCCGTATTAAATAACCCATTGAGGTTGATATGCCGGAAAACAAAATAAACCAAACCAATCTAAACCAAAGAATACATATTCTATTCATACGAATCTATCCTAAAAATGTTGTCGGCATTAAATAACCCATTGAGGTTGATATGCCGGAAAACAAAATAAACCAAACCAATCTAAACCAAAGAATACATATTCTATTCATACGAATCTATCCTAAAAATGTTGTCGGTATTAAATAACCCATTGAGGTTGATATGCCGGAAAACAAAATAAAACAAACCAATCTAAACCAAAGAATACATATTCTATTCATACGGATCTATCCTAAAAATGTTGTCGGCATTAAATAACCCATTGAGGTTGATATGCCGTAAAACAAAATAAACCAAACCAATCTAAACCAAAGAATACATATTCTATTCATACGAATCTATCCTAAAAATGTTGTCGGCATTAAATAACCCATTGAGGTTGATATGCCGTAAAACAAAATAAACCAAATCAATCTAAACCAAAGAATACATATTCTATTCATACGGATCTATCCTAAAAATGTTGTCGGCATTAAATAACCCATTGAGGTTGATATGCCGTAAAACAAAATAAACCAAACCAATCTAAACCAAAGAATATATATTCTATTCATACGGATCTATCCTAAAAATGTTGCCGGCATTAAATAACCCATTGAGGTTGATATGCCGTAAAACAAAATAAACCAAACCAATCTAAACCAAAGAATACATATTCTATTCATACGAATCTATCCTAAAAATGTTGTCGGCATTAAATAACCCATTGAGGTTGATATGCCGTAAAACAAAATAAACCAAACCAATCTAAACCAAAGAATACATATTCTATTCATACGGATCTATCCTAAAAATGTTGTCGGCATTAAATAACCCATTGAGGTTGATATGCCGTAAAACAAAATAAACCAAACCAATCTAAACCAAAGAATACATATTCTATTCATACGAATCTATCCTAAAAATGTTGTCCGTATTAAATAACCCATTGAGGTTGATATGCCGTAAAACAAAATAAACCAAACCAATCTAAACCAAAGAATACATATTCTATTCATACGAATCTATCCTAAAAATGTTGTCGGCATTAAATAACCCATTGAGGTTGATATGCCGGAAAAAAAAATAAACCAAACCAATCTAAACCAAAGAATACATATTCTATTCATACGAATCTATCCTAAAAATGTTGTCGGCATTAAATAACCCATTGAGGTTGATATGCCGTAAAACAAAATAAACCAAACCAATCTAAACCAAAGAATACATATTCTATTCATACGAATCTATCCTAAAAATGTTGTCGGTATTAAATAACCCATTGAGGTTGATATGCCGGAAAACAAAATAAAACAAACCAATCTAAACCAAAGAATACATATTCTATTCATACGAATCTATCCTAAAAATGTTGTCGGTATTAAATAACCCATTGAGGTTGATATGCCGTAAAACAAAATAAACCAAACCAATCTAAACCAAAGTATACATATTCTATTCATACGAATCTATCCTAAAAATGTTGTCGGCATTAAATAACCCATTGAGGTTGATATGCCGGTAAACAAAATAAACCAAACCAATCTAAACCAAAGAATACATATTCTATTCATACGAATCTATCCTAAAAATGTTGTCGGCATTAAATAACCCATTGAGGGTGATATGCCGTAAAACAAAATAAACCAAACCAATCTAAACCAAAGAATACATATTCTATTCATACGAATCTATCCTAAAAATGTTGTCGGCATTAAATAACCCATTGAGGTTGATATGCCGTAAAACAAAATAAAACAAACCAATCTAAACCAAAGAATACATATTCTATTCATACGAATCTATCCTAATAATGTTGTCGGCATTAAATAACCCCTTGATGTTGATATGCCGTAAAACAAAATAAAACAAACCAATCTAAACCAAAGAATACATATTCTATTCATGCGAATCTATCCTAAAATGTTGTCGGCATTAAATAACCCATTGAGGTGTATATGCCGTAAAACAAAATAAACCAAACCAATCTAAACCAAAGAATACATATTCTATTCATACGGATCTATCCTAAAAATGTTGTCGGCATTAAATAACCCATTGAGGTTGATATGCCGTAAAACAAAATAAACCAAACCAATCTAAACCAAAGAATACATATTCTATTCATACGAATCTATCCTAAAAATGTTGTCGGCATTAAATAACCCATTGAGGTTGATATGCCGTAAAACAAAATAAACCAAACCAATCTAAACCAAAGAATACATATTCTATTCATACGGATCTATCCTAAAAATGTTGTCGGCATTAAATAACCCATTGAGGCTGATATGCCGTAAAACAAAATAAACCAAACCAATCTAAACCAAAGAATACATATTCTATTCATACGGATCTATCCTAAAAATGTTGTCGGCATTAAATAACCCATTGACGTTGATATGCCGTAAAACAAAATAAACCAAACCAATCTAAACCAAAGAATACATATTCTATTCATACGAATCTATCCTAAAAATGTTGTCGGCATTAAATAACCCATTGAGGTTGATATGCCGTAAAACAAAATAAACCAAACCAATCTAAACCAAAGAATACATATTCTATTCATACGGATCTATCCTAAAAATGTTGTCGGCATTAAATAACCCATTGAGGTTGATATGCCGTAAAACAAAATAAACAAAACCAATCTAAACCAAAGAATACATATTCTATTCATACGAATCTATCCTAAAAATGTTGTCGGTATTAAATAACCCATTGAGGTTGATATGCCGTAAAACAAAATAAACCAAACCAATCTAAACCAAAGTATACATATTCTATTCATACGAATCTATCCTAAAAATGTTGTCGGCATTAAATAACCCATCGAGGTTGATATGCCGGAAAACAAAATAAACCAAACCAATCTAAACCAAAGAATACATATTCTATTCATACGAATCTATCCTAAAAATGTTGTCGGCATTAAATAACCCATTGAGGGTGATATGCCGTAAAACAAAATAAACCAAACCAATCTAAACCAAAGAATACATATTCTATTCATACGAATCTATCCAAAAAATGTTGTCGGCATTAAATAACCCATTGAGGTTGATATGCCGTAAAACAAAATAAACCAAACCAATCTAAACGAAAGTATACATATTCTATTCATACGAATCTATCCTAAAAATGTTGTCGGCATTAAATAACCCATTGAGGTTGATATGCCGGAAAACAAAATAAACCAAACCAATCTAAACCAAAGAATACATATTCTATTCATACGAATCTATCCTAAAAATGTTGTCGGCATTAAATAACCCATTGAGGTTGATATGCCGTAAAACCAAATAAACCAAACCAATCTAAACCAAAGAATACATATTCTATTCATACGAATCTATCCTAAAAATGTTGTCGGTATTAAATAACCCATTGAGGTTGATATGCCGTAAAACAAAATAAACCAAACCAATCTAAACCAAAGAATACATATTCTATTCATACGAATCTATCCTAAAAATGTTGTCGGCATTAAATAACCCATTGAGGGTGATATGCCGTAAAACAAAATAAACCATACCAATCTAAACCAAAGAATACATATTCTATTCATACGAATCTATCCTAAAAATGTTGTCGGTATTAAATAACCCATTGAGGTTGATATGCCGGAAAACAAAATAAACCAAACCAATCTAAACCAAAGAATACATATTCTATTCATACGAATCTATCCTAAAAATGTTGTCGGCATTAAATAACCCATTGAGGTTGATATGCCGGAAAACAAAATAAACCAAACCAATCTAAACCAAAGAATACATATTCTATTCATACGAATCTATCCTAAAAATGTTGTCGGCATTAAATAACCCATTGAGGGTGATATGCCGTAAAACAAAATAAACCAAACCAATCTAAACCAAAGAATACATATTCTATTCATACGAATCTATCCTAAAAATGTTGTCGACATTAAATAACCCATTGAGGTTGATATGCCGTAAAACAAAATAAAACAAACCAATCTAAACCAAAGAATACATATTCTATTCATGCGAATCTATCCTAAAATCTTGTCGGCATTAAATAACCCATTGAGGTTGATATGCCGTAAAACAAAATAAACCAAACAAATCTAAACCAAAGAATACATATTCTATTCATACGGATCTATCCTAAAAATGTTGTCGGCATTAAATAACCCATTGAGGTTGATATGCCGTAAAACAAAATAAACCAAACCAATCTAAACCAAAGAATACATATTCTATTCATACGAATCTATCCTAAAAATGTTGTCGGCATTAAATAACCCATTGAGGTTGATATGCCGTAAAACAAAATAAACCAAACCAATCTAAACCAAAGAATACATATTCTATTCATGCGAATCTATCCTAAAAATATTGTTGGCATTAAATAACCCATTGAGGTTGATATGCCGTAAAACAAAATAAACAAAACCAATCTAAACCAAAGAATACATATTCTATTCATGCGAATCTATCCTAAAATGTTGTCGGCATTAAATAACCCATTGAGGTTGATATGCCGTAAAACAAAATAAACCAAACCAATCTAAACCAAAGAATACATATTCTATTCATACGAATCTATCCTAATAATGTTGTCGGCATTAAATAATCCCTTGATGTTGATATGCCGCAAAACAAAATAAAACAAACCAATCTAAACCAAAGAATACATATTCTATTTATGCGAATCTATCCTAAAATGTTGTCGGCATTAAATAACCCATTGAGGTTGATATGCCGTAAAACAAAATAAACCAAACCAATCTAAAGCAAAGAATACATATTCTATTCATACGGATCTATCCTAAAAATGTTGTCGGCATTAAATAACCCATTGAGGTTGATATGCCATAAACAAAATAAACAAAACCAATCTAAACCATAGAATACATATTCTATTCATACGGATCTATCCTAAAAATGTTGTCCGTATTAAATAACCCATTGAGGTTGATATGCCGTAAAACAAAATAAAACAAACCAATCTAAACCAAAGAATACATATTCTATTCATGCGAATCTATCCTAAAATGTTGTCGGCATTAAATAACCCATTGAGGTGTATATGCCGTAAAACAAAATAAACCAAACCAATCTAAACCAAAGAATACATATTCTATTCATACGGATCTATCCTAAAAATGTTGTCGGCATTAAATAACCCATTGAGGTTGATATGCCGTAAAACAAAATAAACCAAACCAATCTAAACCAAAGAATACATATTCTATTCATACGAATCTATCCTAAAAATGTTGTCGGCATTAAATAACCCATTGAGGTTGATATGCCGTAAAACAAAATAAACCAAACCAATCTAAACCAAAGAATACATATTCTATTCATACGGATCTATCCTAAAAATGTTGTCGGCATTAAATAACCCATTGAGGCTGATATGCCGTAAAACAAAATAAACCAAACCAATCTAAACCAAAGAATACATATTCTATTCATACGGATCTATCCTAAAAATGTTGTCGGCATTAAATAACCCATTGACGTTGATATGCCGTAAAACAAAATAAACCAAACCAATCTAAACCAAAGAATACATATTCTATTCATACGAATCTATCCTAAAAATGTTGTCGGCATTAAATAACCCATTGAGGTTGATATGCCGTAAAACAAAATAAACCAAACCAATCTAAACCAAAGAATACATATTCTATTCATACGGATCTATCCTAAAAATGTTGTCGGCATTAAATAACCCATTGAGGTTGATATGCCGTAAAACAAAATAAACAAAACCAATCTAAACCAAAGAATACATATTCTATTCATACGAATCTATCCTAAAAATGTTGTCGGTATTAAATAACCCATTGAGGTTGATATGCCGTAAAACAAAATAAACCAAACCAATCTAAACCAAAGTATACATATTCTATTCATACGAATCTATCCTAAAAATGTTGTCGGCATTAAATAACCCATCGAGGTTGATATGCCGGAAAACAAAATAAACCAAACCAATCTAAACCAAAGAATACATATTCTATTCATACGAATCTATCCTAAAAATGTTGTCGGCATTAAATAACCCATTGAGGGTGATATGCCGTAAAACAAAATAAACCAAACCAATCTAAACCAAAGAATACATATTCTATTCATACGAATCTATCCAAAAAATGTTGTCGGCATTAAATAACCCATTGAGGTTGATATGCCGTAAAACAAAATAAACCAAACCAATCTAAACGAAAGTATACATATTCTATTCATACGAATCTATCCTAAAAATGTTGTCGGCATTAAATAACCCATTGAGGTTGATATGCCGGAAAACAAAATAAACCAAACCAATCTAAACCAAAGAATACATATTCTATTCATACGAATCTATCCTAAAAATGTTGTCGGCATTAAATAACCCATTGAGGTTGATATGCCGTAAAACCAAATAAACCAAACCAATCTAAACCAAAGAATACATATTCTATTCATACGAATCTATCCTAAAAATGTTGTCGGCATTAAATAACCCATTGAGGTTGATATGCCGGAAAACAAAATAAACCAAACCAATCTAAACCAAAGAATACATATTCTATTCATACGAATCTATCCTAAAAATGTTGTCGGCATTAAATAACCCATTGAGGGTGATATGCCGTAAAACAAAATAAACCATACCAATCTAAACCAAAGAATACATATTCTATTCATACGAATCTATCCTAAAAATGTTGTCGGTATTAAATAACCCATTGAGGTTGATATGCCGGAAAACAAAATAAACCAAACCAATCTAAACCAAAGAATACATATTCTATTCATACGAATCTATCCTAAAAATGTTGTCGGCATTAAATAACCCATTGAGGTTGATATGCCGGAAAACAAAATAAACCAAACCAATCTAAACCAAAGAATACATATTCTATTCATACGAATCTATCCTAAAAATGTTGTCGGCATTAAATAACCCATTGAGGGTGATATGCCGTAAAACAAAATAAACCAAACCAATCTAAACCAAAGAATACATATTCTATTCATACGAATCTATCCTAAAAATGTTGTCGACATTAAATAACCCATTGAGGTTGATATGCCGTAAAACAAAATAAAACAAACCAATCTAAACCAAAGAATACATATTCTATTCATGCGAATCTATCCTAAAATCTTGTCGGCATTAAATAACCCATTGAGGTTGATATGCCGTAAAACAAAATAAACCAAACCAATCTAAACCAAAGAATACATATTCTATTCATACGGATCTATCCTAAAAATGTTGTCGGCATTAAATAACCCATTGAGGTTGATATGCCGTAAAACAAAATAAACCAAACCAATCTAAACCAAAGAATACATATTCTATTCATACGAATCTATCCTAAAAATGTTGTCGGCATTAAATAACCCATTGAGGTTGATATGCCGTAAAACAAAATAAACCAAACCAATCTAAACCAAAGAATACATATTCTATTCATGCGAATCTATCCTAAAAATATTGTTGGCATTAAATAACCCATTGAGGTTGATATGCCGTAAAACAAAATAAACAAAACCAATCTAAACCAAAGAATACATATTCTATTCATGCGAATCTATCCTAAAATGTTGTCGGCATTAAATAACCCATTGAGGTTGATATGCCGTAAAACAAAATAAACCAAACCAATCTAAACCAAAGAATACATATTCTATTCATACGAATCTATCCTAATAATGTTGTCGGCATTAAATAATCCCTTGATGTTGATATGCCGCAAAACAAAATAAAACAAACCAATCTAAACCAAAGAATACATATTCTATTTATGCGAATCTATCCTAAAATGTTGTCGGCATTAAATAACCCATTGAGGTTGATATGCCGTAAAACAAAATAAACCAAACCAATCTAAAGCAAAGAATACATATTCTATTCATACGGATCTATCCTAAAAATGTTGTCGGCATTAAATAACCCATTGAGGTTGATATGCCATAAACAAAATAAACAAAACCAATCTAAACCATAGAATACATATTCTATTCATACGGATCTATCCTAAAAATGTTGTCCGTATTAAATAACCCATTGAGGTTGATATGCCGTAAAACAAAATAAACCAAACCAATCTAAACCAAAGAATACATATTCTATTCATACGAATCTATCCTAAAAATGTTGTCGGCATTAAATAACCCATTGAGGTTGATATGCCGTAAAACAAAATAAACCAAACCAATCTAAACCAAAGAATACATATTCTATTCATACGAATCTATCCTAAAAATGTTGTCGGCATTAAATAACCCATTGAGGTTGAGATGCCGTAAAACAAAATAAAACAAACCAATCTAAACCAAAGAATACATATTCTATTCATACGAATCTATCCTAATAATGTTGTCGGCATTAAATAACCCCTTGATGTTGATATGCCGTAAAACAAAATAAAACAAACCAATCTAAACCAAAGAATACATATTCTATTCATGCGAATCTATCCTAAAATCTTGTCGGCATTAAATAACCCATTGAGGTTGATATGCCGTAAAACAAAATAAACCAAACCAATCTAAACCAAAGAATACATATTCTATTCATGCGAATCTATCCTAAAATGTTGTCGGCATTAAATAACCCATTGAGGTTGATATGCCGTAAAACAAAATAAACCAAACCAATCTAAACCAAAGAATACATATTCTATTCATACGAATCTATCCTAAAAATGTTGTCGGCATTAAATAACCCATTGAGGTTGATATGCCGTAAAACAAAATAAACCAAACCAATCTAAACCAAAGAATACATATTCTATTCATACGGATCTATCCTAAAAATGTTGTCGGCATTAAATAACCCATTGAGGTTGATATGCCGTAAAACAAAATAAACCAAACCAATCTAAACCAAAGAATACATATTCTATTCATACGAATCTATCCTAAAATGTTGTCGGCATTAAATAACCCATTGAGGTTGATATGCCGTAAAACAAAATAAACCAAACCAATCTAAACCAAAGAATACATATTCTATTCATACGAATCTATCCTAAAAATGTTGTCGGTACTAAATAACCCATTGAGGTTAATATGCCGTAAAACAAAATAAACCAAACCAATCTAAACCAAAGAATACATATTCTATTCATACGAATCTATCCTAAAAATGTTGTCGGCATTAAATAACCCATTGAGGTTGATATGCCGCAAAACAAAATAAACCAAACCAATCTAAACCAAAATATATATATTCTATTCATAGGAATCTATCCTAAAAATGTTGTCGGCATTAAATAACCCATTCAGGGTGACATGCCGTAAAACAAAATAAACCAAACCAATCTAAACCAAAGAATACATATTCTATTCATACGAATCTATCCTAAAAATGTTGTCGGCATTAAATAACCCATTGAGGTTGATATGCCGTAAAACAAAATAAACCAAACCAATCTAAACCAAAGAATACATATTCTATTCATACGAATCTATCCTGAAAATGTTGTCGGCATCAAATAACCCATTGAGGTTGATATGCCTGAAAACAAAATAAACCAAACCAATCTAAACCAAAGAATACATATTCTATTCATACGAATCTATCCTAAAAATGTTGTCGGCATTAAATAACCCATTGAGGTTGATATGCCGGAAAACAAAATAAACCAAACCAATCTAAACCAAAGAATACATATTCTATTCATAGGAATCTATCCTAAAAATGTTGTCGGCATTAAATAACCCATTCAGGGTGACATGCCGTAAAACAAAATAAACCAAACCAATCTAAACCAAAGAATACATATTCTATTCATACGAATCTATCCTAAAAATGTTGTCGGCATTAAATAACCCATTGAGGTTGATATGCCGAAAAAAACAAAATAAACCAAACCAATCTAAACCAAAGAATACATATTCTATTCATACGAATCTATCCTAAAAATGTTGTCGGCATCAAATAACCCATTGAGGTTGATATGCCTGAAAACAAAATAAACCAAACCAATCTAAACCAAAGAATACATATTCTATTCATACGAATCTATCCTAAAAATGTTGTCGGCATTAAATAACCCATTGAGGGTGATATGCCGTAAAACAAAATAAACCAAACCAATCTAAACCAAAGAATACATATTCTATTCATACGAATCTATCCTAAAATGTTGTCGGCATTAAATAACCCATTGAGGTTGATATGCCGTAAAACAAAATAAACCAAACCAATCTAAACCAAAGAATACATATTCTATTCTTACGAATCTATCCTAAAAATGTTGTCGGCATTAAATAACCCATTGAGGTTGATATGCCGGAAAACAAAATAAACCAAACCAATCTAAACCAAAGAATACATATTCTATTCATAGGAATCTATCCTAAAAATGTTGTCGGCATTAAATAACCCATTCAGGGTGACATGCCGTAAAACAAAATAAACCAAACCAATCTAAACCAAAGAATACATATTCTATTCATACGAATCTATCCTAAAAATGTTGTCGGCATTAAATAACCCATTGAGGTTGATATGCCGTAAAACAAAATAAACCAAACCAATCTAAACCAAAGAATACATATTCTATTCATACGAATCTATCCTAAAAATGTTGTCGGCATCAAATAACCCATTGAGGTTGATATGCCTGAAAACAAAATAAACCAAACCAATCTAAACCAAAGAATACATATTCTATTCATACGAATCTATCCTAAAAATGTTGTCGGCATTAAATAACCCATTGAGGGTGATATGCCGTAAAACAAAATAAACCAAACCAATCTAAACCAAAGAATACATATTCTATTCATACGAATCTATCCTAAAAATGTTGTCGGCATTAAATAACCCATTGAGGTTGATATGCCGTAAAACAAAATAAACCAAACCAATCTAAACCAAAGAATACATATTCTATTCATACGGATCTATCCTAAAAATGTTGTCGGCATTAAATAACCCATTGAGGTTGATATGCCGTAAAACAAAATAAACCAAACCAATCTAAACCAAAGAATACATATTCTATTCATACGAATCTATCCTAAAATGTTGTCGGCATTAAATAACCCATTGAGGTTGATATGCCGTAAAACAAAATAAACCAAACCAATCTAAACCAAAGAATACATATTGTATTCATACGAATCTATCCTAAAAATGTTGTCGGTATTAAATAACCCATTGAGGTTGATATGCCGGAAAACAAAATAAACCAAACCAATCTAAACCAAAGAATACATATTCTATTCATACGAATCTATCCTAAAAATGTTGTCGGCATTAAATAACCCATTGAGGTTGATATGCCGGAAAACAAAATAAACCAAACCAATCTAAACCAAAGAATACATATTCTATTCATACGAATCTATCCTAAAAATGTTGTCGGCATTAAATAACCCATTGAGGGTGATATGCCGTAAAACAAAATAAACCAAACCAATCTAAACCAAAGAATACATATTCTATTCATACGAATCTATCCTAAAAATGTTGTCGGCATTAAATACCCCATTGAGGTTGATATGCCGTAAAACAAAATAAAACAAACCAATCTAAACCAAAGAATACATATTCTATTCATGCGAATCTATCCTAAAATCTTGTCGGCATTAAATAACCCATTGAGGTTGATATGCCGTAAAACAAAATAAACCAAACCAATCTAAACCAAAGAATACATATTCTATTCATACGGATCTATCCTAAAAATGTTGTCGGCATTAAATAACCCATTGAGGTTGATATGCCGTAAAACAAAATAAACCAAACCAATCTAAACCAAAGAATACATATTCTATTCATACGAATCTATCCTAAAAATGTTGTCGGCATTAAATAACCCATTGAGGTTGATATGCCGTAAAACAAAATAAACCAAAAAAATCTAAACCAAAGAATACATATTCTATTCATGCGAATCTATCCTAAAAGTATTGTCGGCATTAAATAACCCATTGAGGTTGATATGCCGTAAAACAAAATAAACCAAACCAATCTAAACCAAAGAATAGATATTCTATTCATACGGATCTATCCTAAAAATGTTGTCGGCATTAAATAACCCATTGAGGTTGATATGCCGTAAAACAAAATAAACCAATCCAATCTAAACCAAAGAATACATATTCTATTCATACGAATCTATCCTAAAAATGTTGTCGGCATTAAATAACCCATTAAGGTTGATATGCCGTAAAACAAAATAAACAAAACCAATCTAAACCAAAGAATACATATTCTATTCATGCGAATATATCCTAAAATGTTGTCGGCATTAAATAACCCATTGAGGTTGATATGCCGTAAAACAAAATAAACCAAACCAATCTAAACCAAAGAATACATATTCTATTCATACGAATCTATCCTAATAATGTTGTTGACATTAAATAACCCATTGAGGTTGATATGCCGTAAAACAAAATAAACCAAACCAATCTAAACCAAAGAATACATATTCTATTCATACGAATCTATCCTAAAAATGTTGTCGGCATTAAATAACCCATTGAGGTTGATATGCCGTAAAACAAAATAAACCAAACCAATCTAAACCAAAGAATACATATTCTATTCATACGGATCTATCCTAAAAATGTTGTCGGCATTAAATAACCCATTGAGGTTGATATGCCGTAAAACAAAATAAACCAATCCAATCTAAACCAAAGAATACATATTCTATTCATGCGAATCTATCCTAAAAATGTTGTCGGCATTAAATAACCCATTGAGGTTGGTATGCCGTAAAACAAAATAAACCAAACCAATGTAAACCAAAGAATACATATTCTATTCATACGAATCTATCCTAAAAATGTTGTCGGCTTTAAATAACCCATTGAGGTTGATATGCCGTAAAACAAAATAAACCAAACCAATCTAAACCAAAAAATTCATATTCTATTCATACGAATCTATCCTAAAAATGTTGTCGGCATTAAATAACCCATTGAGGTTGATATGCCGTAAAACAAAATAAACCAAACCAATCTAAACCAAAGAATACATATTCTATTCATACGAATCTATCCTAAAAATGTTGTCGGCATTAAATAACCCATTGAGGTTGATATGCCGTAAAACAAAATAAACCAAACCAATCTAAACCAAAAAATACATATTCTATTCATGCGAATCTATCCTAAAATGTTGTCGGCATTAAATAACCCATTGAGGTTGATATGCCGTAAAACAAACCAAACCTCCCTATTCCCCCGATTCGACTATCTGTCTCACAACATGAAGAAAAAAAAACACTAGTTTGTCAACCAATATCGCAGTGATGATGATTTCATATCTGCAGTTGATGATTCTTCTTACCAACAGGATAAAATCTTCCTCGCAGCACCGATGAATGAATTGTGTGGATTGCAAGCAAGGGAACGGTGTAGAAAAATAAAAATCATTTGTTCACATTTCATGAGTGTCTTTTTTCAACCTAGAAATTTCTCAGTCGTCTCTCGCAGGCCAAACAAAACTTGACACGGCAATTTGATTTTAAATATTTTAAATATTATTCTCGAGTTGATGTGGTGAATGGTCGTGAATCTAATTTTTCTTAGACAATTTTATGTTTGAAAATACAAAATATATGTTAAATACATTAGTTATTCTTATTTACATTATTCGGACTATTGTCTTCATCTTTGTCGCCATATTTATTACAAAGTTTCGGCCGTTGTACGCTCCGGCCTTCTTCAGGTGGTTGGAATGTCGAACTGAACTCTTTATCTCGCTCACTGGGGTAGACTGTTCTAGTTCCACGTGCCATATTTAATGGATGTCAGTTATCAGTTATCTCCTGTTCATTTTTCCATCTGAAAGTACTCCACTGCCTTGCCCGGATATTGAAATCACACTCTTTTGGGCCCTGTCACTGGATCTAACTAACGCCTTTATCAACTGTGTCATGTGTCCTCGAGGACACATGGTATAGTGGATAAAGGCGTCTGCATCTTTGTTGTTGTTATTACTACGTTTCGGCCGTTACCCCCTCCGGCATTCCTCAGTTTTATATCAATCTAGGTAACCTAGAGTGTATTCTGTACTGAAACCTTTATATATTCTACGAGGTGGACTGTTCTAAAGTCTTATTTTATTTTGTGCTGTTTAGTGTTCGACCGTTTCCACTGATTGGAAGTACACATTTCCCGACTCAGAGATTGAACTCACAACCACTATTTCACCAAACCCACTAAGCAACTCTTTTATCCACTCGGCCATTGTCTGGAATTCTTTAAATTCACTGCAGTACATTAAACTACAGAACAATGCACTATAGTGAATTTAGAGCCTTAAATAGAATCTGGCTGCTGATTTGGTTGCAACTACTTCTGCTCCTGAACAGTACTAAATATAAACAAGAATTTGACGATATATGACCAGCGGAACGAGAACAGTCTCCACCCGTAAATTAAGTTAAGAGGCAATGAATTTTTCTCTTGGAGGTTAACATCAGTTAAGCTGATGGAAGACAAAAGTAGTTATCTACGATGATTGTAAGATAACAGTTTCGTGTAGAACACTTTAAAATTTACAAGCCATTTCTTGCCCCAGTTAACAACTGATAGAGTTTTTTTTTCAAGATTAGCTACCAGCTACTGGACTTTCTATTAAAAAGGAACCAGTTGTTGTGTAAACATCCTAAATACCTAGTTGATGACACCGGGAACGTCTTTGATTAAGGTAAGTAACAAAGTAGGTCTGCAATATTATTAGTCCTGATCTGGCGGCCCGGCTTCAGACTATTTCCCACCGCCGCAAGGTTGCCTCTCTGTGTCTTTTCTATAAATACTTCCATGGTAATTGTTCGAATGAGCTTTCCGTTATGCTACGTAGACATTTTTAATTTAAGCGTAGTACTAGACTGGCGTCGAGATCTCATCAATTAACAGCTAAATTGGTTAAATGTAGCCGTAAGTTCTATGCTAACAGTTTCTTCTCTCGCACTTCTCGCTTGTGGAAGTCCCTTTCGACTCCATGCTTTCCAGCACTGATTAATATTCAAAAATTAAAATGCAATGTCAATCGTTATCTACTGTCTTCCTGATTACTCTTTACTCTTCCTCCTCATTATTAATGTTTCTAATCCTATTTTTTCACACCACGTCACCCCTTGCATCTTAGTGCCTTTACTGTCTTGCATGGGGTGATACTGACTTTTAAAAAAAATCTAAAATCGTAACCTTTAAACAGGATTTGCATTACATTATACATATAATATAACTATTCTATTAGTAACGTTTGTATTATTTTCTGACCATTGACAATACCTTGTTTTGTGAGTTTAAATAGTTTTTAATGCGATATGTCTTCATGTCGTAGGGTGCCATAACTAACCACCGCTTCCATTAAAATAGTGAAACTGTTTGCTTTTCGCTACTTGCGATTTTACATCCATAGAATTTCTTCTAGATTGGCTGAGAGTCAAGGCTAAAAAGCCTCATTCAGCCCTGCTATTTAGCTTATTGCTGAAGAGACATTTCATTGATTCATACTTTCCTCAAAAATGAGGGGCGAAGCGAATGACACCGACCATGGCGGAATTTGAACTCGGATCGCCAAATTCACTTTAAGATTTACACCGAATCCACGATAACAGTTAGGCTGGACATTTGTTCAATACATTGCTATTGACCCTGAAAACTAACCCGTGGGTTATAGCGCCACAAACTCACCAGACTAGATTTTTTTCACAGTCGGTTTTGAATTCAAAGTTTTCCTTAGATAGATAGATAGATAGATAGATAGATAGATAGATAAGGAAATATTGCGACAGGGAGATAGATAGATAGATAGATAGATAGATAGATAGATAGATAGATAGATAGATGAGGAAATATTGCAACAGGGAGATAGATAGATAGATAGATAGATAGATAGATAGATAGATAGATAGATAAGGAAATTTTGCTACAGATAGATAGATAGATAGATAGATAGATAGATAGATAG
>OZ038513.1:73486680-73491680 GCA_964036315.1 Acanthosepion esculentum | reverse complement strand
ATCAATTCCATTTCCTCCGTATTTCAAGTCAAGGGTCAATAGATATCTATCCCCCTTATCTTTCTTATTCTCCCTTCCTAAATCCTACTTTTACATTCATATCACACATTTTATTCACTAAACTGCTACCTGAAGTATTCCTGTATATGACGATAAACTACATCCGGCAGCCAGGTTTCATATTGGAAAATTGAAGTTTTTGCGGCACTTGGAACCACTACTTAATTACTGTTGTTCCCAGGTCCACCCTAACTCGTGGTTGTATAACCTGTTAGGATCCCAGCCATGAGCAAATAGCGACCCCCCCAAAAAAAAACTATGAAAGTACAGAGTAACCCAAAATAACAGGAACATTTTAACAATCCAATAAAACCAAGAGTGATGGAAGAAAAATATTTAATTCATAGTAATTGAAACCTTAAAACATGCCATTTAAGAAACAATGATGGAATTTTCATTTTTTTTAAATTACGTCCTGTAGATGGCGTCCTCCTGTACGAATGCATTCTTGAAATCTGCTGTTGAGATTCCTCATTGACTGCTGCAACATCTCAGTTGGGATACTGTGAATTTCCTACTCGTTACTAAAATGGCGAAATGTTTACTTGCTCAAGGTCACTGTCTCGCAGTGTTGCCACTTGCTCATGTCTGGCAATACGCACTTCAAAAATTCCCGTTTTTTGTGGGGTCACCCTGTATAAAAATGCATTTATTTTATAGTGGGAGTACCAGCAATACATTTTTGTATAAAATGTTACCAACACTACGCATTATGCTAAGAAACTGTCGAGACTTCACACAAATCCGTTTAAAATGTTACCAAACAATCAACATAAAAATAATCCATGACATTCAATCATATGATATCCTACAAATTCTTAAATGAAACTGTATTCCAAAATATAACTTCAAGAAAAAACACAACATAAAACACACATTACCACCTCTAGTAATTATATATACACAAACATGTACAGTATCTGATGGGTTAATTTTTCGCTATTTTACTTTTATTATTGAATTTAGCTAAATTCTTTTCAATTTTAGATATGACAGGTTAGGTTTTCGGACAATATATTTTTGTATTTAAATTTACGAGAATGTGGAAACGTTTTTGTGTAATACGTTTTCTCCTTTAGGACCTAATCGCCGTAAATTTGTTATGCTGGTGTGGCTAAACATACGCAAGAAAGAGTGATGCTGAGAATTTTAGAATTATATATATATATATATATATATATATATATATATATATATATATATATATATATATATATAATCTAGCCGATTCCATTTAGACTCTTTTCCTTTTTGTCTCCATCATTTTTGTTAGTAGGTATTCGACACTGATAATAGTTCTGCCAGAAATGGTGAATTGTCGTAAGAGGCAAGGCGAAAATTTATTGTAGATGATCTTGCGATCAAGGAATTCTCTAAACATTTTCGTCGTAGAGAATTGTTTTTTTTTTATTTGATCAGAGTAGTATTTCTATGTTAAAATTGTGGCCAGACTCGTTACCTAAGTCATCCAACGAATTCTATGTATTGTCTAGTAAAATGTCTCTTTTGTGTTCATATATTTTATGTAGACTCGTTGAGTTTTGTTCTGTATATATTTTTGCGACAATTATTACAGGTAATCGAGTAAATTCATCCTTCAAGTTTTGGCATTATTCTTTTGTTTAGTATTGACTAAGTCTTTTATTGTTTTAGATGTAGTAGTAAAGACTTTTATTATTGAATTTAGATTAATTCTTTTCAGATTTAGATGTGACAGTTAGGTTAGTCTTTGGACAATATATTTTTTTCATTTGATTGGATTTGTCAGGAAGGGCTGTTTTTTCAATTTTAGAATATTTGATTAGCCTTTTTTTTCGCATTGGATACAAAATAATTAGGGCGCTGAAGAAGCTTGAAAAGGTTTATCATTTGTTTCTCCTCATCATGTAAATACTGAGGGCTGCAAATTCTGAGTGCTCTTAAGTAGAATCCGATGATTATACCGGGTTTGATTTTGTTGTTAGGATGAGAATATAAATTTATTAGATCGTTTTTCTTAGTAGATTTCCGGTGGTTACCAAGTTTTAATCTGTTGTTAACGCGGTGTAGCATATCTAGAAAAAGGTAAGGAATTGTCTTCTTGCATTTCGTATGTAAATTCTATTGCTAACTATGTTTATTTCAATGAATAGGTCAGGTAAATCAGTATCACGAGGATATATTGATAGATCATCATCGATATATTAAACAATCAACATACTTTGATATATTGTTGAAAGGACCAGATCCAAGAAATTCTAAGATCATACATGCCATTACTCCACTAAGTGGTGATCACATTGATATTCCAAATTTTTCTTTTTCACACTTACCATGCGCGTTATTTGTTTTTGATTTTATCAACTGAACAGTATAGTAGGGTCAATTTGGCACCGTCAGAAAAAAGAGTATCATGATGCAATTCACTCCGCTAGAAATTTGGAAACAAGCTTGCTGTATGCTTGGCATTCGCGTCGGAAGATCCAATATGAACATTTCAGAGTGTTTTTGGTGTCAATCTGGGAGCAATGCAGTGGATTCGGAAAGCGTTAGATGTGTCTAAAGGTTCTTATGAAGGTACGAAGTTTCTAAAAACTCACTCTGATCATTCTGATAAGAAAATAACTCCCGGATTTGTTGGGGAGGGCCTCAAACTCAACACAGAGGCCTACATCAACTGCCTTGTGGAAGTAGTGTTTCCTTTGGTCAAAAGGGTGGCTGCTAGAAGATCCTCTATCTGACAACTAGACTCTGCACCATGCCACACGAGCAGGAGAACCCAGTCAAGCTGCGACCACATCACCCCTTACATCTGGCCACCTAACTCCCCACACTGCAACTCTTGAAGATTATGTGCGGGTAATAAAATAAATCCTCCAATACGCCTTCCAATAAATTAATAAAATAAAAATAATAAATAAAATTCATTGACTGATTTGTTTTTTACGGCTTAGCAACCCATTGAAGTTTATTTAAAGTCAGCAAATACATTTTAGTATGTAAGAAATTTTATTCATTTTGAGATAATATTTATTTTTACTAATTAACCCATAGATAGGGGGACATGGATGGATTCCTAATGGCAACTGCGCGAATATAACGAACCCAACGGCTATTTGATTAACAGTTTCGAGTCATTAGGCGTAATATCATCCGCATATAATATCTTAGAGCACCTGGTTTCCCCAGGTAGAGTCCAGGCTCAATGTTGCTTAACTTTTGTTTAACGGGAACTTGGTGTTTCAATGTGTTGTGGCAGTAAGCCAAATAAATAAAATTGATCCTTCAATAAGTACATCCGTCAATTAGCCTAAGTTACATTTTTCAATAAATATACGCTGTTTTACACTGGTGTGAGTGATATAGGCGCGGATTATGAATCCGAGAGCCGAGTTCGAACACCATTCACCTACTTGGGAAATGAATACATCCTCTTCTTCTCCCCAAAGCTATAGGTAAATAGCAAAACAGACTTGATTCTATAGCCTTTCTGGAGAGGGTTAGTCTATCTTGCCCAAGAAACACCACTTCTACTGAGGATCCAGTCAGCCTATAGCCCTAATGGTCACGAGATTCACGAGCGAATAAAATACATCCTTCATTCATCTTCCAATAGATAAATAAAATAATAAATAAATAAAGTACAACTGCCAATAAATTAATCCTTCAAAACGTTAGTTTAATAGAATAATTTCTTATGTATTTGCATTCAATGTGTGGATCAGGCCTATTTGGTAAGTGATGCTTGCAGAAAACAACTCTCTACGACTAAAATGTTTAAAGAGTAACTAGGGACAATACGTTCTTCTTTTACAATATATTTCTATAGTAAACTATTTTTATTGTGGCTCAAACAATGAAAATCATCGCAGGGAATAAATACGCTAGTGTTTCAGTTTCTAAGCAGAGTAAATCTTATTATAAACCGTTACAACTAAGGCGTGAGAAGCTTGATTTCCGATCTACGTCTAACGGTTAGCCAACACTTGTACGATTGCAGTGCTTGTGTTGTATAAAAAAGGAGAGAAACAAAATCGAAACTGAAAGAAATTTGGAAGGGACATGAGAGAAAAAATTGAATTGAAAAAGAAAAGAAAAAGCTTTTAAAAATATAGAAAATAAAATAATTAAAAAAAAAATCAAGGAAAATCCTTTACAGGACAAGCAATACAGAGAGTAGGAAACTGTCAGCCATATTTTTTTTTTGTAGCCTTAACAAACAAATGGATCCGAAATGAAACTTTATTTCCAAACGTCCCTAACACTTATTTCATTCTCTGTTCCCTGATTATTGACAAAGCAAGCAATAAAGTAAAAGAACAATGCAAAATCAGTCGTCTTGATTAAGGTCTGTTTTCCGGATATTTGAAGCTATCGATGGAGCAAAATTGAAATGGAATACGTCACTTAAATGAATCTAACTCAGCCGTTTTCCACTAAAATCTGTTTCACCCCAAGGACATCGTTTTTCTACTTGTTGCATAAAAAAGCCAACATGTTGGATTTCATTTGCTATGACATTCAGTTCTGGCAAATATAAGGCCTCTTCAGGCAACAAGTGTTAAAAAAAATGAACGGATTTCTAGGCATACAATACATATTGTTCTCAAGAATAATGAAAAGAATTAGTACACACACACACACACACACACACACACACACATATATATATATATATATGTGTGTGTGTGTGTGTGTGTGTGCGTGTGTGTGCGCGCACTTATTTGTTAAATGAAACCGGTTATATTATATACCCCAAAACCATATTTAAAATAAACATATTATTTTAATATTTAAAATTCTCAACGTCACTCGGCCATGCGCACGTGATGACACATGAATGTAAATGTAAAAAGTCAGATGAAGTCCTAAAGGTCAAAACGCGTCACACGAAAACATTTTACACATTGTCATAGTTCTTTCCCATAAATTTGTTCTTTATATATATATATATATATATA